>CM061048.1:72020934-72621869 GCA_030762985.1 Adelphocoris suturalis
ATCTTATGCTAAAAAATATCAATTTAACAATTCTTAGCCATTTTCAATGATTTTGTCAGCACATTTTTTGAAATTTGACCAATTAGATGATATCAATATGTACAGTATAGGTACTTTTATGTGTTGGAAAGATGACTTGGTAATAAATAGTTTTGTTTATCAACTATATTAAAAAGCGTAAAATTGTGAGATTCCGCTGCTGTAATGGATTGAACCCATTTGTGAGGTTCGAAGCTCCGAGTCTACGAGATCTACGTAGAAGGGCTGTCTAATACATAAATAATAAACCTTTGTGTAATAATTTGCAGCGTTTTTTCCGGATTGCGATTCGTTAACGTATCTGTATGGAAGGATGCGTCACCGTAACTCATTTGCGTCAGACCAACGCGCGCCGGATTGTCAATACCGCACGACGTATTGTGTTTTATGGATATACCTACTAGAACTCTCTATTTGCACCATGTTCATGAGCAGGATAGGATACGCCCTCCTGGAAAATCTGATGTATAATAAATTGACTAATGAATCATTTTTGTAATATCTGCGAAGTAGAATCTTAACAATCAGAGCAACAACAAAATCTGATGTTCTGAAAATTGAAAATATCAAGTTGACCTACAAAACACACATTTTTGAGTAAATACTAGTGCTTTATTGCTTTTTTACTTACCGAAAGAATGTTGTGTTTTTGATTGCTGGTTTTCAATGGCAGCTCGGTAAGGAAATTGTGAATTGTGATGAATTGATGAGTAAAAAAAACTGTGTTCCAATAACGTTTCGATAGACGGCCTCAATTTGCAGTCAACGGCTTGCAATTGAGTAACGGCAATGTGCAGGAAATCCGTCATTCCAGGAACATCCTCTGTACAACATAGGTAAAAAAATGAACAATATGAGATATCTTGAAAATTGCAAATGAATTAATTTTAGGGTTAGATGGATAGAGCACATAGCTTACATACTAATGATCATAACAATAAGTTTATCAATGTAATGAAAATGTACAACCCATCTTCAATTCGTTCCCCCACACTTGTAAGTCTATCGAAACATAATCTCGGAAGTCTTTCAGGACTCATTTTCGAAAGCTTGGCCCACCGAACCCAAAGCTTTCTTAAGTACTTCGTACTTTATATGGCAGAGCCCCAACTCCCGTCTCATATAATTCTCATGGGTATAATAAATGATCTTTTTTCACTAACAAAATGATATTTTTCACATACTACAGCAATACCAATAGATTCCAGACCTTCTCGACTTTTAAGAACCTCTTCTGTAAGAATCCCAAAAGCGTATTGGTCAATTGCTGAAGGAGGTTGAGGTATCCGAGACTCCTCATTGGGAGAAATTCCTCTCTCATAACGCCCTTGATGTGAGTCAGCTAAAAATCTTGCGCTCAAGTCTGAAAACCTAGTGAATAAAATGGATGTATGAATAAACCAAAATAAACGAGAAAACTAACAAATTTGCATGTCACTAATCAAGGTAATTAATCATAATTGTATAGTTGAGTATAAGGTAACAGTTAGTACTTAAGTGGTTTCAGCAATCTACTAAAACATAACCTTGCCTCAGTTGTGGTTTTATGAGATCAGTGAACGTATTCTGGCTCATGTTGTGTAGGTATAAGTTAGAAATTTTCAGTAAATTGTGTACAACCATGGTTGAAAAAAAAAAGAAAAAAAATTATTAAAATATATAATATATATATAATATATATATATATAATACAGCTTTTTCCCATCTAATTCAACATTTTCCCAATCAAGTTCAACACTCCCAACCAAATTCAACATTTTCTCAAACAAATTCAACATTTTCCCAATCAAATTCGACATTTACCAATCAAATTCAACATTTACCAATAAAATTCGACATTTACCAATCAAATTCACCATTTTACCAATAAAATTCAACATTTCACCAACCAAATTCAACATTATTTCTTGGACCCAGAAAAGGAAAGTATGGGAAAGAATGAATAGTTGAGAAAAACGAAAAATAGCGAGATCATGTAACCGAATTGTTGTTATACACCAAATGCACTTGAAGGCCATTCAGTAGAAATACATTCGACCCCTTGTCATTTTCGCCCGATTTACTGAAGTGAGAGGGCACGCGACGCCCGGCTAAAGGAAAAGATTATACCAACGCACTGGACTGATTCAATGAGAGGTTTCCTTGGCATATTTTGCTGTTTTTTTTTTTCTCAACTATTCTTCATTTTCCTTGCTTTTTTGTGGATCCAGAAAATAACGTTGAATTTGGATGGTAAAATGTTGACTTTGATTGGAAAAATGTTGAATTAGGTTGGGAAAAGCTTTATATACAGGGTGACTCCCTCACAGATGCACCAAAAAAAAAAAAAAAAAAAAAAAAAAAAAAAAAAAAAAAAAAAAAAAAAAAAAAAAAAAAAAAAGTGAAACTACATCAAAAATGGAGTAAAATGCCGCCAACCGCATATTTTTATCTCAATCCGTACTCGAGATATGATTTTTTAAAGGTTTTTTCAGGAATACCGCGTTTTTTCATTTTAAACTCGGATTTCTCCACTTTGCCTCATTTAATTTCAACTTTCAACCTCATTTTCGGTATCAGCATTAAATGTCCTATAAGAATAGTGTACTTGGGTTCTTAAAAGTACCATCCGAAGACCCTCATATCAGCTCAAACATTGACGATTTTGAAAAAAGAATATTCCTGAAAATCTTTAAAACTTTACTACTCTTCCAAAACGAATCCTGGAAACTGGCAAATCTCATGAAAACTGCTTCGTCTAATACTCTTTCCAACGGTGTAATCAAGTTTACTTTTATTTTGTTATTTAGTGGAGAAAATTATGTTTTAATGTAAAAAAAATGTGGATTTTTCAATGAAATTGTTGGTTTTCTCGAAAGATGACCCTCCATGAACCAACAAGTATGGGGTCGGTTTCTATGTATTTTTTCTCGCTAGATCAAATGGAAACTCTTGCAGATCTCTCAACTACGTTATAATCAAGTTTTACACTTTAATTAACTAGTTTTACCCCATAACACACATACATTTAATCGTAACAAACAAACTAAACATTTGCGATTTTAAGTGTAAAACTCGGTTATAACGGAGTCGGAGAGATCTACAAATGTTACCATTCGATACAGCGTGAAAAAATACATAGAAACCGACCCCATACTCGTAGATTCATGGAGGGTCATCTTTCAAGAAAACCAACAATTTCATTGAAAAACCCACATTTTTTAACATTAAAACATAATTTTCTCCACTAAATAACAAAATAAAAGTAAACTTGATTATACCGTTGGAAAGAGTATTAGACGAAGCAGTTTTCATGAGATTTGCCAGTTTCCAGGATTCGTTTTGGAAGAGTAGTAAAGTTTTAAAGATTTTCAGAAATATTCTTTTTCAAAATCGTCAATGTTTGAGCTGATGTGAGGGCCTTTGGATGGTACTTTTTAAGAACCCAAGTACACTATTCTTATAGTAAATTTAATGCTAATTCCGAAAATGTGGTTAAAAGTTAAAATTGAATGAAGTAAAGTGGAGAAAGTTGAGTTTAAAAGGAAAAAAACACGGTTTTTCGAAAAAACCTTTAAAAAAATCATATCTCGAGAACGGATTGAGATAAAAATATGCAGTTAGCGGAATTTTACTCCATTTTTGATGTGGTTTCACCCAATTTTTTTTTTTTGCATTTGCGAGGGAATCACCCTGTATAGTTGAAATATTAATTTAACCCTTAGCATTCCTATACCGAGTTGTCACCGGCAAGGTGATTTCTCAGGCTACTCCAATAAATAAAATGGCCGTCTCTGCCTAATGCTCCAATAGGAGTCCTCGACTGGCAACTCGAATTTCCTGATTTCCCATGCCGGTCATCCCATCTTTTTGATATTTTTGCTCGTTTCCAATTCTTATTTGCACTTCCTGGATATCTCTATGGCTTCTCATATTGTTTTACCACATAATACAGAATGAATCAGGTAGTAATAGGTTGACAGAGCTGTACTGAGAGCAAACAATGAAAATTCAAATGTTAATGCCTACTTTCAGAGCTCAGTTTCCGACTACTATTTGAAATTTTTAAATCAATATCTCCTGTTTTTATTCCATTTCGTCAATATTTTTTATAATACTTTCCTTTTCTAATTAGTTTTATTCAGTTGAATGTATGGATGAGAGAGCGATTGAGTCGTTATTTTTAGAGTTGCAGGAGGAAAAGTTTGCGACCTGAATCAATGGAGATCACGATGGCGATGACCTCATTAATGTCCTAATTAAACATCTTCAAAGGTCAGATATTTGATTTATTCGATGTATTTAAATATTCAAAAAACTTAAAATGAAAGGGGTGGTTCGATGTTGAATGAAACCGCTGAAATACAAGCGGAGCTTGAAGTGGTCATGTCCAGAAGATGGCGGAGTAGCCGGGGAAACCGTGTTGCTGATCAGAGGCCGTCATAGGAGTACTGGAAACACCCTCTTCTGTTTAAACAAGGAGTGCTAAGGGTTAATCTATTTAAATTGTAAGAACTAATTTAGCTATGACTATACTCTGATCATGGGATTACTACAATTGCTCTTTTTTGTCGAATTACAATAAATAGGGATTTGTTTGTACAGTAAACTCTCTCTTAACTGGCCTTCGGATTTATAAGCCACCCTTTTCATTTAATTAATTGTTTCTCTTTCGTCTTCACTCTCCACAACCACAATCTTCCCACAAAGAGGAGGTGGAAACATCAGTTTGGTGCTGCATGGCCTTCCAAGAAGGTAGTGGGAAAGGCAAGAACCTCTCTTGCTCCTTTTCTATGAATTACATACCAGTGAAAAATAAAATATAAATAAAAGAACTGAAAACGTTCACCTTTCATTTATTTCCTACAAATGACTTTTGCCTTCACTATGTGTTGTCCAGGCACAGGAGGGCAAACAATCTCGAAACTCCAAGCAAAGAAGAACCATATTCACTGACTGTACATAGTCAACAAATATATAAGTACTTGTTTACGAAATTTTAACTCCGTCTACTCAGTTAATCAACCGCATCTATATGTTAAATACACGTCAGTTATTTTTCTTACAAAAATGCCTGCACATAGGATTAACAGCTTTGGTACCGAGGTGTTCAGTTAGGAGAGAGAGTCTATGTACAAGAATGTAAGGTGACATTGAAAGAGATTAAGAAATACGACTTGAATTTTAACGTTAACTCCAAAAATCGAACTACTAAATTGTGTGTAAGTAGTTAAGTTGTATGTGCAGTAGATCAGTTGTAGGTAGGAACTAAAACAACTAAATTGTATACAAGCATTTAAAAAGAGAGAAATACAAACCGACATAGATACTCCAACCCCCAAGTTTCCAATAGCCCTCTGGAGTCACATAAATGGACGTCTGACAAATGTTATTATGAGAGGATAATGCCTGAAAACGAAAATGAAGTTTCAAGAGACAATTTTTTCAATGAATTATTATAATATAATAATATAATTATTATAATAATATTAAATTATTATAATATTATAGGTACTAACTTTTTAGGGAAGTACCAATTTACATACTTACACATTAAATGAAATAATGAAGTAAAATTGTTTCAATGGAAGGTTTTTGGCTTCTGATTTTAAATTGTCAATTCTCAAGTTCACTGCTCAGGTTGACTGAGATTGATGAAGAAATATCTTGTGTGCTGATATTAGATTCTTGAGAAAAATACCTAAGTGAATTTGGTCCATAGATGGAAGAAAAGGGACATACGCCTAGAATGTTTTGTTTTAGCGAATTTACGTAAAAAATTGTTATGCTCCAGGAAAATTATTCTCTCAGTCGAAGAGGTTTCATCACACCGACCTCATAGCTCAGATCGTTGGAGTGTTGCAACTACTGGACATTTCCCGAAGTTGTAAGGACACGAGTTCAAACTCCTGTCGAGGAATCAAATATTTTTGGACCGTTACAGTGGTTGCAGTTGGTAGGACCCGAAATCCTACAAAACAATAATTAATTAAATCCCTCTCGAGCCAAAAGACTGTAAACATCACATTTCCTGTTGTTATGCCTTTCATTTCCTCACTCACTTGAGTCAAAACACACCGTGACAATGACCGCGCTCGACTGCTGACTTGTTCCAGCGAGCATCTGCTGAGCCAGCGGCCTGCAGTTACACTTCGTTTCGTCCACCCCAAACCAGCCGAAACGGCTGGTATTTGACTCCGGGGAAATGTTACGCTCCAGGGAAATAACTCTCATAGTCAAAGAGGTTTGGTCACCCTGGCTTCATAGCTCGATTGTTGGAGTGTTGCAACTACGGGAAATTTCCCGGAGTTGTAAAGACCCAAGTTCAAACTCCTGGCAAAATATCAAATATTTTAGGGCCGTTACAGTGGCGCAGTCAGCAGTACCCGAAATCATACAAAACAATAATTAATTATGTCCATCTCGAGCCAAAAGACTGTAAAAATCACATTTCCTGTTCTTAGCACCTATCACTTCCTCACTCAAGTCAAAACACACCTGACAATGACGTCGCTCGACTGCTAACTTGTTCCAGCAAGCAACTGCTGAGCCAGCAGCCTGCAGTTTCACTACGTCATTCGTCCGACCCCAAACTAGCTGAGACGGCTGGTATTTGACTGCAGGGAAATGTTATGCAAAGGTAAATAATTCAGGAAAATAATTCTCTCAGTCGAAGAGGTTTCATCACACCGGACTCATAGCTCAGATCGTTGGAGTGTTGCAACTACTGGAAATTTCCCTTAGTTGTAAGGACACGAGTTCGAACTCCTGTCGTGGTATCAAATATTTTTGGGCCGTTACAAAATGAAGCTATTGCAATGTCTCCAAAAAATCATAACATCAACATTTTAAAAACTTTTCTTAATTGAAATCCTTTTTAAGGCGTTCTGCCGTTTAACTCCAGGGTTTGCTTTAGAATGCCTCAAAACGGATTATAATGAAGAAGATTTCCAAAAATTTTGATGGTATGGGTCTTGGAGCCATCGCAATAGCTTCATTTGTATGAAGCAAGTGGTTTTTTAGCTTCATATATATATATATATATATATATATAATATATATATATATATATATATATATATATATATACTTGAGTGTGTATTCATGTATGTATCATTCTAGACGACTACTCTCAAAAGGATTGAGATAAAAATCCCGTTCCTGTGCCAAAAAATCAAGCTTTCCAACTGAAAGGATGAGGCATCTATAAACTTGAAACTCAAGAATTTGAACAACTTTATAGACGCCACAGTAGATCTGAGTAACAATCGTGTCTTATTGATAAGGATGTTTCGCTAAGCCGCCTGTAGGATCGTAGCTACATAGGGTCAGTGGGGCAAGTGCGTCTCTTTGTTTTATTTTGCTATGAGGACACTCGATTTTAATACGTTTCTTAGGGAATGATAGATCAGGTGTTTATTATCACCTAATAAAAATGTTATCCTCCTCAGTGAACAAATAAGCTTAATCGGAACCATTTTCGTGAAGCCTTTATCCAATATCAGAGTGGGAATCTAAGGGAGGTACAGTTTTCAATGGTTTTCTTGTCTAATAACCCTTCCTTTCCTGTTTATCTTTCAACCTTTTGTCTCTGTATGAACTGCGCACTTGATAACTTCAAGGCTACAAAAATTGCTGCATTAAATGAATAAAACGATCTTGCCCCTCTTTTTTTTACGGTGGGGCAAATTGAAAACCACATAAAAATTACCAGGAAAAATAAGAAAATCAAGGTCTTGAAGCCTAGTTTCCAGAACCTATTCCTCAAGCCCCACGCTTCTCCAAAACCTCAGCCCTATCTTATTCTGCAAAACTCTAGAGTCTTCAAATTCTCTCTCATGCAAACCTCATTTCCCAACCAACAGCAAATCAGAGGACAGCCAACAAGTGGATGAATTTATTGACCATTTTATCAACTCAGGAATTCGTGTTGAGTGGCTAAAAATGATCTATTTCGGCGTTTTACTTTTCATTAACAATTCATTTTAAATCATACCGTAGAACGGGGTTACAATGGTACATTTTTCATGGTTTTTTATAGGTGTTTGATTGAAGGAATGAAGATTCCCCACTGAAATTCATACAGGTGAAACTAAAAAACATGTGTGAAGTGCTTTCTAAGTTACAGGTCCCTATCATTACCCATAAGGCCGTGGTGAACCGTCAAAGTTGTACTACTTTTACCCCATCAAACGAGGTAACTGTGGTACACCAGCTCTATTCTGTTTCTAGTGCCTAAACGCACGCTCTGTACTAATGTTACCCCATCCAGATTGTAGCCGGGATTTTAAAAAATATAAATTAGAAATTCTCTTCTGAAGAGTACTTTTGCCGATATTGTACCGAGAAGAAGCTTTTCTCACTGACAGCCTACCACTAATGATGTCCTCCAAAGCATTTTTCATTGTCTCTTCGGTTAAATTGGCATAAGGCCATGATCCCAATTTTCTTTCGTACTTTCTCATGATCGAAAACTGAAACAATAGAGCTGAAACAACCCCGGTTTTTAGGTGTACCACTGTTGCCCCGTTTACCTTCCCACTTTCATATAACCCTACCCTCTGGAACCTGATAACACATGATCAAATTAATTCATACATGAATATCACTGTTATCCAATGCTAAAACCATACTTAAGCCAGAAATTGAAGTCAAGAAGCCTGGAAAGCCGTGAGAAACACAGTTTGCAGCACACCTCCCAATTGTTGTCAAAATACAGAACTGATAAACCTTATCAAACAAGAAGAAGTGGGGTTGTTTTTGCTGTCATGACTAAAATCCATTAGGCAATAATCAAGTATCAAATGCCACCCTTGGCTGTTTTCCTAAATTCAGTAGGTAATGCAAAAATGTGAAAAATATGAAAAATGACGTCAAGTACCACTTATACCCCGCAAAAGTAATGTAACCCCATTCTACGGTACCTAAAATCTACCTACATAGGTTAATTTTATTTTTCAGGTAGAAAGTTGAAAACGCACTTGCCCCCTGTTGGGGGGCAAGTGCGTTGTTTGAATGCTACTAGGTTTTCCCCAGTTCTTAATGAATTACTAACTTCAATTCATAATATCCACTTGAAGGATGCTGGGGAAAAACGACTTCAGTCCACTTTTCCCTAAAAATGAGATTGTGGTGCTATCTAGTAGCACATTGAGAGTACTATACATACACTAACCAACAAATGGAAATAATGACTCGAGTCCTTGAAAATACACTAAAAGGATTCACCGTACTGGGGAAAAACGACATGAGTCCGATCGCGCCTTGGGAAGAACGGCTTCAGTGTCCATCTCGCTTGGAGTGTGATCGGAATATGAGCCTGATAAATCAAAAAACGTATACTGACTTACTGAGCCTCCAGATTACTGGAGGGAGGAATTTACGACTATAAACTGTCGAGTGAAGGAACTGTCCGTTCCAAGTAATCGACTGTGGCCAAGATTTTGATTTTAAGAACTGGAACGCCTTTCTTTCTTCGGTGTATATAACCCTGCCTATAAGGATGCTAAAATTTGAAAGTGAACACCCTAATAGGATTTTCCACAAGGCAACATTTTCGAGCATGTACCAACAATCTCCAATAGTGAAGAAAAAAATAAATCGAAAGAATCAGAGGGGTGCGGTGACATTGACAAAATTATACCCCTCACAACTACCCATCAAGAAGGCCAAATGGGACGATTTGACCTGAAAACATTCCTTGAAAGACCCGAGTCCAAAGACTTCTACCAAAAATTGACCTACATCAACCAACCGGAAGAAAGTGACGATGATTACATGGACGATCTACTAATGGACAGCTGATTCAAGGGAAAAATGGCATGTTTAACATGAGGGAAAAATGTTAAAATTTAGTGTAATTTGTATTGAAAAAGTAATTTCAACCTTACAGTCTGTTAATAAACATGTTTATGATTATAATAATGATTTTTTTTTTCAAGTAACTAAACCATGTTATGAGTAGGGAAACTTTGAGTTCGATTTTTCTCAAAATCGCCTAGAGTGGACTGAGTTCCTTATTCCCCTGCGGCCTTCACTTGTTTTACAACGTAGAAATGTCTGGGGAATGTAATAAAACTGTAGTCATTATTTAACTTGTAGTTTGAGGGAAATAGTAGCATCATAAAATCAGATTTATGAATAACAGGTACGCACTCCCCCCCCCACCCTAACACTTATTCAGTGAAGGAATGGTAATTTGCCTTCTGCGAGTTGACCAGAGTCAGGAACTAACCCGTCATTATGGATGCGACGGTAGAGCGACTACCGGTACCTAATCGAAAACGCGAATCCACCCCGAGGAAATACGTAGAACATCATAACCCAATCCATCCACACACTCCATGTGTCCGGACCAAGCAGAAATGCTAACGTTGATAAGAGTGATAAGGAAGATGCATGGATACTATAAACTAAAAAATTGTCAATATTGGGTTTTCATTTACCTTTTGAGATAAATCATAATAGGGTAACTAATAGTCATAAAATTTTGCCAAGTTGTCTTCTAACAATTCAGTCTTTATATAAACACTAAAAATGGTAAGTAACAGTAGAAGGGGACACGTACGATTATATTGGGGGTCTTCTTTAACTGTTCTTAGTTAGGAATTCGTTCTTGTGACTCATTTGTTTTCACCCTGATTTTCTGTTAAACTATGTACTTTTCGAAATATTTACTCACTTGGCTTCGGAGTTCAACGTTCCAAAAACAGTCATTATATTTATTGGAAAGTTAAAGATAAGCTCCGTGGTCGGAATGCCTCAGCTGAACTTTGAGGTTTATTTGACGTTCTGCATGATCGGATCATTACCTCCGTCAGCCGAGCTCGATAGCAAGGATTATATTACAGAAATTTCTCTAGACAACAAAACAACGTGACCTTCGATACGACTCCCCTTTGAACGAACACTCTCAACCGTGAACCCCCTACCCAACTGGTTTCAGTAACCTTATGGGCTCATAAATGTCAACATAGGATGGCGATGGTCTAACAAGTGCAAAACATTCTAAAGTTCATTATCACAAGCAGGGCGTTGTTTGTATCAAAGTCAAGAAGAAACAGGGAATAATCATAAGAGTGCAAAAGAGATATCATGAACGTTGATCTCAATGTTGTTCACTTAAGAGTACGTTCATAACATACCTGAACTAGGTTACACTGTTCCCTCAGTATTGAATCACATTAGGTGAGTTTTGTATAAAACTTTATAAATTTGCAGGTGAGTGAAGTGATCGAAGATATGCTGAAACGAATGCAGGGCCACCCAGGCGATATACAGGGTGGAAGCGGATAAGAAATTTTGTTTGTGTTAGTCTGGATCAAAAATGTTGTAAAATGCCGCCAACTGCATATTTTTTATCTCAATCCGTACTCAAGATATGATTTTTTTTTTAATGTTTGTTCAGGAAAACCTTGTTAGCGAATTTTTGAAGAAAATTAAGCTATTGCTCTCGCCTCAAAATTTGTAGAATGTGAATTTTTGAAAAAATTTTATGCAGAAATCTGTTTCAGGCTTTTCTGAATCATATTCTGAAGTTTAACGCATTTTTTTTTATCTATGTATGTATGTATGTATGTATGTATGTATGTACATATGTATGTGTCATTCCAGACGATAAATGTCCGTAGAATTGCTAGAAACTTCAAACAAATTTTAAAATGTTAAGGACACAAAACGAAAGTTCAAGTTCGTTGGCCAGCATGATCGGATTACATCTTCGGGTTAAAATTTCCAAAAATGTCAAAAATTTCAAAATAGCCTGTGTTTTGCTATTTGTTGTGCGAAATAATTTTTTCAGCCTACTTTAACACGTGGTATATTCGGAATCAGCGTAAAATTTCCTATAAGAATATGTATCAAGTTTTCAAAAATTTCAAAGTTGAAAAATCAGTCAAAAATCGAAGTAATGCCGTTCGCTAGTTGTAAGAATTGGTAACATTTGCATGAAACCTTGTCCAAATTCAGATTGAACTACTCTTATGGAAGTATCCCTGTATAACCAATCCTAGAACCATGCTGTTTAAAACGTAGGTAGTAGGTGCTTGTTAAAAAAAAAAAAAAAAAAAAAAAAAAAAAAAAAAAAAAAAAAAAAAAGTAATCACAACTGATGAGTTTACTCAGTGAAATATTCCGTCCTCCGATTCTCTCGGTCGCTCTCTTTAATGTTTTATTTGTCTATCAAAATCATAAACTAAAATTTCTCTACGCGATCAATAGCGACTGAAATGTCGAAGATTTCTTCAAAAATTCGCTCATGGGGTCATGCTGCATGACTGGACTTTTTTCTCTCCTTTTTTTTCAAGTCTACATACGTCCATGACATAAAATGGAAAATTTGTCAAAAATAACGCAAAAAGATCAACTTTATTTGTAAAAAGATTAAATTTATTTGTAAAAAGTTTAATTAAATTTGTCAAAAGATTAATTTGATTTGCACAAAGATTAACGCTATTTGCAAATACTATACTACCGCACCGTAGTGATAACCTCGTAGTTTCTTTTCCGTGCTTGGGAGTTAATGTGTAAACTCCTTCAGCTTTAGTATACCGCATGCTATACATTCAAATTTATTTTAATACAAAAATTTGGTGTGCATCTAATGCATTTTTTCAATTTGCATCTTTTCTTTAATTTTTTGTTTGGTACATACTAAAGTATTTAGAATAAATAAGCCTTGGGATATATTCTTCTCTATAATTTCATTTGCATTTTGTATCATTGTTTCAGGTCAAGTGATCAAATCAACGCTGGACAACACAACATCACTGCAGTACGCCACTATGGCCATGCGGGTTTGTGACAGCTCTTTGGGCGCCTTGCGGGATATAGATGCCACTAATGATTTAACTTTCCTCCGCTTACGAACGAGGAAACACGAAATCATGATTGCACCAGGTAAGCTATCATAATGTAGGTACATACTTACTACAGGTAGCATTCTTTTATATATTCGGGTTACTTAATGACTGCAGTCGGTCTCAGCCTGGTGTTACGCCAGGAAAATAAGTCTCACAGTCGAAGAAGTTTGATTATACCGTTACTTTATTCGCACAGCTCAGATGATAACAAGCTTCATAAAAAAGGCCTTCTGTCCTTAAATTGGTATTTTTTAATTAAACTCCAACGTTTCTCCCCAGGAACTGGGGCTCCTTCAGGTAGATTATTATTCAGAAATGTAAAATATCTACTTACCTATAGTTTTCTTTTGTTGTTGTTAATATTCGGATTTTAAGTTATGACTTTTTTGAAAATCAAATTTAAATTGTTTAGGTACGTTTATGTTGGTAACGATGTTTTTTTCGTATGTTTTACTTAGTTTGCTGGTGACGGTAATTATAAATTTAGAGTCCATCAATCAAATACGAGTAAATTTTGCTCAAGTTTTGACTGTCTTTACGGAAGTTAATTGAATTTGAATGTGTTATCCTAACCATTTCTAGAAATATCCTTGTTTTGCAAATTTGATTCTCTTCCTACAATTTTGAAATTTTTGTCCATAGTATGGCCTAAAGATCTGCAATGGGCAACCAACGCGTTTTTTGTATCGTCTTGTAGATCCGATTCATGTTTTGAAAAACGATGCCGAACGGACTGACACGTTTCCCCCACATACACTTTTAGCGAATTTTTGAAGAAAATTAAGCTATTGCTCTCGCCTCAAAATTTGTAGAATGTGAATTTTTGAAAACATTTTATGCAGAAATCAGTTTCAGGCTATTCTGAATCATATTCTGAAGTTTAACGCATTTTTTTATGTATGTATGTATGTATGTATGTATGTATATATGTGTCATTCCAGACGATAACTGTCCGTAGAATTGTGCTAGAAACTTCAAACAAATTTTAAAATGTTAATGACACAAAACGAAAGTTCAAGTTCGTTGGCCAGCCTGATCGGATTACATCTTCGGGTTGAAATTTTCAAAAATGTAGTCAAAAATTTCAAAATAGGCTGTTTTTTGCGATTTGTTGTGCGAAAAATTTTTTTCAGCATACTAACATGTGGTATATTCGGAATCAGCGTAAAATTTCCTATAACACTATGTATCAAGTTTTCAAAAATTTCAAAGTTGAAAAATCAGTCAAAAATCGAAATAATGCCGTTCGCTAGTTGTAAAAATCGGTAATATTTGCATGAAACATTGTCCAAATTCAGATTGAACTACTCTTATGGAAGTATCCCTGTATAACCAATCCTAGAGCCATGCTGTTTAAAACGTAGGTAGTAGGTGCTTGTTTAATAATTTGATTCCATGTTTGTCTATCAAAATCATAAACTAAAATTTCTCTACACGATCAATAGCGACTGAAATGTCGAAGATTTCTTCAAAAATTCGCTCATGGGGTCATGCTGCATGACTGGACTTTTTCACACCCACCACTACCACAAGGGATCTGGTAGACCAAGTCTGAACATTGTTCTTTTGGTGTGAAATCTTTGGAAAATAGTGTTCTGTTTGTACCAAGTGTTGGAATGCAATTTTGACGTGTTTATAGGGTTTGAAAATCTTTATAATTTGTTCTGCCACCCCTTTCACGTAAGGCATTGAATAATATTGAACTGGTTGTCGTTAAGTTGAAGGTATATTGTTCTGAGTGTTTGTTTGAAGTGTGCTATGTTATGTATAGTTTGGTCTACCATTTTGATGGAGTACCTATTAGCCTAAAGAAGCCCCAGTTCCTGGAGAGAAATTGGAGTCTAATTAAAAAACCAATTTAGGGACAGAAGGCCTTTTTTTATAAAGCTCGTTTGATTATACCGCCCTCATAGCTCAGACACTGGGAATTACAATGTAGAATTGTCATCGTTATTAATCGCTCAATAGAAACATCTGAGTGAGAGCTTTCCAAAAAAGTGCTATATGATGGCTATCTCACCAGTAAAACTGCTCCTGAAATTCATTTGCACGATGACGTCACGGCCCCCGCCCACCTGGGAAATTCCTCAGCTCCCTTGCCTTACTACGTCACGCGTGATCTTCCTACCCGCTTACTGGCCAAACTAAACGGTCTTTAGAGCTGAAAATTGTATCAGTGGGTTTTCAAGTGCGCTAAACCCAAATTTGAGAACAAAAGCGTGAAATTCCAACAGATAAAATTTTCCCATCAAACTGAAATACTGTCCCAGAGGGGAAAATCTCAGGTGATATATTTTAGAATGTAGTTATTCATGTATACCTAAATGTTCAACGAAATGTCCCATCAGGAAGATTGAGTTAATTAGAGAAATTATAATATGAAAATTTCAGGGCAATTCAGTTCCTGAAATTTGTCATGACTCAAATCAACCAACTTAAGATTCTAAAAGAGGAGAAAATGGGGAGGGATAGATGAACGATGTATAGCATTTACAAGTCAAATTAACCTTTTTACAAGTCAAATTAACCTTTTTGCAAGTCAATTTAACCATTTACAAGTCAAATTAACCTTTTTACAAGTCAAATTAACCTTTTTACAAGTCAATTTAACCTTTTTACAAATCAAAATAACCCTTTTACAAATCAAAATAACCCTTTTACAAATCAAAATAACCCTCCTTGAGCAATGCGCGAAAATCGTTGAAGTGCAAAGAAATAGGAGTACGGATTTAACTGGCATTCCTTTTTCATGAATTTCTACACCAGTATTCCTTCTCCGTGTGATCTTCAAGTATATAATTTTCATATCCTCACTCATAGGACTTATATTGCTCAACCTACTTTCGGAACTCTATGTATTGATTGACCTCATTGCCTTCCTACCTCATTTTTTTTGTTGGAAAATTTTAATGAATTTTTGGTTCGAAATTTGATATTTTTGTTGACTGAGTTTTTGATGGAACATTTTGATATATTTTTTGTTGGAAAATTGATATTTTTTAATTATTTATTACACCTACTTTGTCTTATTCAATGTATTCAGTTTCTTTTCTTTGCCCTTCAACGATTTTTGCTCATTGCTCAAAGAGGGTTATTTTGATTTGTAAAAAGGTTATTTTGATTTGTAAAAGGGTTATTTTGATTTGTAAAAAGGTTAATTTGACTTGTAAAAAGGTTAAATTGACTTGTAAAAAGGTTAATTTGACTTGTAAAAAGGTTAATTTGACTTGTAAATGCTATATGTAAGAAGGAATTCTTCTAAGAATCATTAGGTTTGTTTCGAAGAACTTTGGGGAGGGATTATCCTTAGGCTCTGGGTTGATTTGATTCATATCAATTATTTTTATTAGATACAAAATCAATTAATATTTGTATTATTATTTTTATTCGTCGTTTTTTATATCCCTCGCAAAGATAAATGTTTACGTCGATGAACAATTCAAAGAATTTCTCGCTCATCAACATTGATACAAATATTTTCTTACTCATAAATTCAAAAAGTTGGAGATATCTCGCGCGTAATCTTGGAATTCATCAAACCCGCAAAATCTAGAAATGACAGAAAAGCAAATGGAGAAGATATTACTAACTGCTGTCCCTTTCTACTATAGACTTTGTGGAATGACTTGTATCGGTTCAATAAAACTGAAATGTACCTTAACTGGAGCCTTAAAATTTTATTGTTTTGAATACTTCTACAAAATCAACAAAACAGTAAATTGCGACCTACATAGACGGTCTTTCAATAAGATAGATATTAGTGTACTACGAAATTGCTTTGATCAAATAATAGAGAGTTCCTAAACGATAAGTCAATTTGGTATAAGGGTAATTGGGGACTTTTATCATCTAGGGCGACCTCAGCGGATGGTAACCTGATAAAATCAAGAGGCTCGAATTAGCATGTCATCTTATAGACCTAATTATTTTCAAGTAACACTGAACCACCAAGAAGGTTTTCCCGACTATCCCGTGTGTTCAGTTTCCAGCATTTCTAAGTTTCCTAGTTCTTTTCTTATTCACGAAAAGGGTTTGCAATGGCAGAATTTGAAAATTAATGAACAAGAAAATGAATATAATTTTCATTAATCATGAATACCAACAAGAAATGAATAACACTGTTATCGATGTGTAAGGTTACTTTGCGATAGGGAGGAAGAGATGAGATAGGTTGGTTCGGGATAAAGCGTCTTATGTTTAGGTGAAATAAATTTGTCTTATTGGAGATGAGGCGCCTCATCTGCCCGCACATGCGCAGTAGCAGTAGTGTTTTCCATTCACGATAACGCGCCTCATCTCTATCTCCCTATCGTTTTAGGAACTCTCTACTAAACTATTCAAACATACAGTTGGTTTATTATTTCCAATAATAAGCCTATGTGATCGTGTAGCAAAAAATGTTCATAACCCACCTCAAACTTTGTCACTTTACGTTTCAAGGTGCGTAGAATCCAAATTTGAAATGTCCGTCCCGTCCGCCGTTCGGGCCATAAAAGGCCTAAGAATTGACTTAAAAAACCCGTTCTTTCGCACATAGACTCCATTTGGGGTCTAGTTGGTCCTAACGTTTAACCATCCTGATCGCTTTACTCGCATAGATGCTATGGGCCAAAAACGCCTGGCACCCTTGGCAGGGGGTCACGGTGGGTGGTGAGGGGGGGGTGAGCGGGGGGGTGGAGTGAGAGGAAGAACAGAGGTGGAAAGAGACTGGCGAAAGCCCCAGAGCATGCTGGGTACTATAGCTGGCTATCTGATTCAGAAATAATAAACCATTATGTAATAATTTGCAGCGTTTTTATTTTACAGATCTAGTAGACACCCTGGACTTGTATCGGTCCAATAAAACTAGAATTTACCTTAACTGGAGCCTTCAAATTTTATTGTATTCAATACTTCTACAAAATCAACAAAACAATTAAGACCTACATAACTTTACTTCAGCCCGAATTCTGATTAATCAACTGCTTGATTGGTATTTAGCAGAGATGTAGATGTTATAAGGCCAGTTATAAGGCCGACTATTGTTCTAAGTTCCCTACGGTTTTTACTGAGAAGTCCCTCAGTAAGTTTGGTATTGGGTTCGGCCATCATGAGCTTGCTGTGGACATGTCCCTCAATATTGGACCATCTTCTTGTGGTCTGTTGATATTTAGCAGCTCAAATACGATGTCCAAAATCGTGGCGTTTCTACATCAGGGCACATAAATTTATGAAGTAGTGCACGGTCCCTCAATAAGATACATATTAGTGTAGTCAAATTGCTTTGATCAAATAATAAACTATTCAAACATACAATTTTAATAATCTTTTCGTCGTTTCAAGACTGTTTGATAAATTAACGTTTCTGTCCTTCTATCATGTTCAAACTAATGTAATTCGGCATTAACACTTTGTGTTTTATGTTCTAGATAAAGAATTCGTGATGGTGACGATACGAGCAACCACCGATGGCGCATAAAAACATCAACATATTTTCAGCCCAGCTCAAATTTTTTACGATAATCAAATCGCTGGTTAACATAATTTGCTATAAGCATTACACATTTGTAACACAAATTTGCATTTTACATTTTGTAGCACTCATTCATCTATAGTTTTGAGACTATTATACGTTCAACTAGATATTCATGAAATAGGTAACCATTCATTATACAGTGATATAGTACTGAATGCAATGGATAATTGTTTATATTGATCAACTTGGCAGATTATTTAATTCAAATTTTCTAATTATTGATTATATTTTTATTATAATTATTCTAATTACTAGGTAGAATGCACCTTATTTTAGGGTTTTTAATTATTGTTGATACTTGAAAAACTGTGCTTCACATAAATTCTACAAATTAAAACCATTGAAGCTATAATGTGATTAAATATCTGTATTTACCGTCACTACACCATCCCCTAAAGAACGAAAATTTCGTAAATACTGCGACGAGGTAGAGAAGTGTCAAACAAAAAGATTATAGGTGGAATAGAAAAAAAAAGTCCAGTCATGCAGCATGACTGTAAGAGAGAAGTTTTGTAAATTATCGTATTATAAAACATTGTTTAGAAACTTGAGCACTTGGAGTGCAAAGAGAGAGTTATCAATTTTACTGCAACAAAACTCGTTCTGCATAATATTCTGCGATTCAAAAAAAGGCCTAAGAATTGACTTAAAAAACCCGTTCTTTCGCACATAGACTCCATTTGGGGTCTAGTTGGTCCTAACGTTTAACCATCCTGATCGCTTTACTCGCATAGATGCTATGGGCCAAAAACGCCTGGCACCCTTGGCAGGGGGTCACGGTGGGTGGTGAGGGGGGGGTGAGCGCGGGGGTGGAGTGAGAGGAAGAACAGAGGTGGAAAGAGACTGGCGAAAGCCCCAGAGCATGCTGGGTACTATAGCTGGCTATCTGATTCAGAAATAATAAACCATTATGTAATAATTTGCAGCGTTTTTATTTTACAGATCTAGTAGACACCCTGGACTTGTATCGGTCCAATAAAACTAGAATTTACCTTAACTGGAGCCTTCAAATTTTATTGTATTCAATACTTCTACAAAATCAACAAAACAATTAAGACCTACATAACTTTACTTCAGCCCGAATTCTGATTAATCAACTGCTTGATTGGTATTTAGCAGAGATGTAGATGTTATAAGGCCAGTTATAAGGCCGACTATTGTTCTAAGTTCCCTACGGTTTTTACTGAGAAGTCCCTCAGTAAGTTTGGTATTGGGTTCGGCCATCATGAGCTTGCTGTGGACATGTCCCTCAATATTGGACCATCTTCTTGTGGTCTGTTGATATTTAGCAGCTCAAATACGATGTCCAAAATCGTGGCGTTTCTACATCAGGGCACATAAATTTATGAAGTAGTGCACGGTCCCTCAATAAGATACATATTAGTGTAGTCAAATTGCTTTGATCAAATAATAAACGATTCAAACATACAATTTTAATAATCTTTTCGTCGTTTTAAAAGACTGTTTGATAAATTAACATTTCTGTCCTTCTATCATGTTCAAATTAATGTAATTCGGCATTAACACTTTGTGTTTTATGTTCTAGATAAAGAATTCGTGATGGTGACGATACGAGCAACCACCGATGGCGCATAAAAACATCAACATATTTTCAGCCCAGCTCAAATTTTTTTACGATAATCAAATCGCTGGTTAACATAATTTGCTATAAGCATTACACATTTGTAACACAAATTTGCATTTTACATTTTGTAGCACTCTATCTATAGTTTTGATATTATTACACGTTCAACTAGATATTCATGAAATAGGTAACCATTCATTATACAGTGATTTAGTACCGAATGCAATGGATAATTGTTAATATTGATCAACTTGGCAGATCATTTAATTCAAATTTTCTAATTGATTGATTACATTTTATTATAATTATTCTATTTACTAGGTAGAATGCACCTTATTTTAGGGTTTTTAATTATTGTTGATACTTGAAAAACTGTGCTTCACATACATTCTACAAATTAAAACCATTGAAGCTATAATGTAATTAAATATCTGTATTCCCCGTCACTACACCCCCTAAAGAACGAAAATTTCGTAAATACTGCGACGAGGTAGAGAAGTGTCAAACAAAAAGATTACAGGTGGAATAGAAAAGAAAGTTCCAGTCATGCAGCATGACTGTATGAGAGAAGTTTTATAAATTATCGTATTATACAACATTGTTTTGACATTTGAGCACTTAGAGTGCAAAGAAATTGTTAACTCCCAATTTTACGGCAACGAAACTCGTTCTGCATAATATTCTGCGATTCAAAAAAGATTTGGACATTTTAGCTTTTTTGGGGAATTTTTTATAGATTTTTCATAAAATAATAATGCAATTTAATTAAATATTTATCCATAATATCTTGCATTAAGTTTATAATGTTTTAGTTCGTTGTTGACATACTTAACTTGATTGAAATATTGCTTACAAATAACAACCATTTGTTGCTATTGCTCTCGCCTCAAAATTTGTAGAATGTGAATTATTGAAAAAAATTTATGCAGAAATCCGTTTCAGGTTATTCTGAATCATATTCTGAAGTTTAACGCATTTTTGACATTTTATGTCTTTGCTATGGCACATAAACTAAAAAAACGTCACAGAAAATAATTGCTCACGAAAATTGCTCACGAAAATTGCTCACGAAAATTGTCCCAAGTGGCCACAACGATGATTAAGACCATCAGAAATGACGTTGATTTGGTATGTAGCCCCTTGAGGGACTAGCTCCAGAATCCAGTTTTTTCCCTAATGATCCCACGATTCTGAGATTTGGTATGTAGCCCCTTGAGGGACTTCTGAACACAACTGACCGATCCCAGATCAGCTGAGTGGCTCTAGAATCCAGTTTTTTCCCTAATGATCCCACGATTCTGAGATTTGGTATGTGGGCCCTTGAGGGACTTCTGAACACAACTGACCGATCCCAGATCAGCTGAGTGGCTCCAGAATCCAGTTTTTTCCCTAATGATCCCACGATTCTGAGATTTGGTATGTAGCCCCTTGTGGGACTTCTGAACACAACTGACCGATCCCAGATCAGCTGAGTGGCTCTAGAATCCAGTTTTTTCCCTAATGATCCCACGATTCTGAGATTTGGTATGTGGGCCCTTGAGGGACTTCTGAACACAACTGACCGATTACAGATCAGCTGAGTGGCTCTAGAATCCAGTTTTTTCCCTAATGATCCCACGATTCTGAGATTTGGTATGTGGGCCCTTGAGGGACTTCTGAACACAACTGACCGATCCCAGATCAGCTGAGTGGCTCTAGAATCCAGTTTTATCCCTAATGATCCCACGATTCTGAGATTTGGTATGTGGGCCCTTGAGGGACTTCTGAACACAACTGACCGATCTCAGATCAGCTGAGTGGCTCTAGAATCCAGTTTTTTCCCTAATGATCCCACGATTCTGAGATTTGGTATGTGGGCCCTTGAGGACTTCTGAACACAACTGACCGATCCCAGATCAGCTGAGTGGCTCTAGAATCCAGTTTTTTCCCTAATGATCCCACGATTCTGAGATTTGGTATGTAGCCCCTTGAGGGACTTCTGAACGCAACTGACCGATCTCGGATCAGCTGAGTGGCTCTAGAGTCCAGTTTTTTCCCTAATGATCCCACGATTCTGAGATTTGGTATGTGGGGCCTTGAGGGACTTCTGAACACAACTGACCGATCCCAGATCAGCTGAGTGGCTCTAGAATCTAGTTTTTGACATTTTATGTCTTTGCTATGGCACATAAACTAAAAAAACGTCACGGAAATTGCTCACGAAAATATTCTGATGATTTCCGCTTACAACCGAGTCGTTGCTAGGGAAATGGTACTTCGTCGTTTTTCATCTCACTAAATTCGTTGTTCATTCGTTTGAAAGCTCTCGATTTATCCAACCATAATATGTTAACTACTGCGAAGTGCGTGGCCAACAAGCTGAGTTATGAGCATGGTTATTTGAATAATTGTGTACACTCAGGTGATCATTCTCAATAATTGATATTGTGAACATAACTGCAACCGCTTGTTAAATTTTGATGATACGAGTCTGCAACTAAAGACATAAAATGTCCCAATGTGTTGCAGACTCGTATGCAAGCGTCGAAATGGTGTTTCTGATGATTTCTGCTTACAACCGAGTCGTTGTTTCCTTGTAATTTTGTTGTTATTTTTCGTTCCATTAATTTCTCTCTCTCCCCCCCCCCCCCCCCCCCCCAAATATGTATATATAACAATCAAACAATCATTGTTAGTGTTAACTATCAGCTAGCTTGAATGTAATCACCACTTCAGTGCTAATGAAGAACTAAATTGAAAACTACATGAATAGGGTCCTGCTCCAGGACCGAAACGTCGTAGGAAAATAAACAACTCCACACAAAGACTAGCTTGGTCATTTCTCAACTTCAATTATATATACCTATATATGTATATATATATATACCTATCATAAGATTTCCAAAGTCTGTTGACTTAGCAGCAAATTCAATCCAGGTACCTACCTTGGTATCCATTTTTTTTATGTATATATGTATGTATGTGTCATTCCAGACGATAACTGTCCGTAGAATTGTGGTAGAAACTTCAAACTAATTTTAAAATGTTAAGGACACAAAACGAAAGTTCAAGTTCGTTGGCCAGCATGATCGGATTACATCTTCGGGTTGAAATTTTCAAAAATGAAGTCAAAAATTTCAAAATAGCCTGTTTTTTGCGATTTGTTGTGCGAAATAATTTTTTCAGCATACTAACACGTGGTATATTCGGAATCAGCGTAAAATTTCCTATAAGAATATGTATCAAGTTTTCAAAACTTTCAAAGTTGAAAAATCAGTCAAAAATCGAAATAATGCCCCGTTCACTAGTTGTAAAAATCGGTAATATTTGCATGAAACATTGTCCAAATTCAGATTGAACTACTCTTATGGAAGTATCCCTGTATAACCAATCCTAGAACCATGCTGTTTGAAACGTAGGTAGTAGGTGCTTGTTAAAAAAAAAAAAAAAAAAAGTAATCACAACTGATGAGTTTACTCTGTGAAATATTCCGTCCTCCGATTCTCTCGGTCGCTCTCTTTAATGTTTTACGCTCATCTGTTTTAGGACTTGATGTAGCTTTAATACTGACTGTGGCTTAGAAAATATCAGCCATGAAATTATGAAGAAGTTCTATTTATGTACGTACTAGCACGCAGACCCAAGGCCTCGCTCCGCTCGGCCATCAATAGCGACTGAAATGTCGAAGATTTCTTCAAAAATTCGCTCATGGGGTCATGCTGCATGACTGGACTTTTTCTTTTTTGATATGTGACCAATTTAATGTACTCAAAAAGTGTTGACCAACGAACTCTTTTTTTTTTTTTTTTTTTTGGCGCAAGAACGGAATTTTTATCTCAATCCTAATAAGAGTGTCTACCAGTGTGGAGCGGTGGAGATCACACGGCATATAAACCAATAATTACCACTCAAAAAACGATAATCCGGATCATGACAAATTCAGGGTACCGAAAATCATCTCTCCCTGTTTTTAGGCAGATGCAAATTCTTCCTTTTCCTAAATTGGTTGAAGTTAGCTGTCTTAAACAATTGATAAAAGAAAATACTCTGTCCCCTTTCGATCATCTATTAAACACGAGGGCAAAAGACAATTACGTGTCCAAGTTAACACGCTACAGAACGACCCTAGCTCAGATGCATTACAGTTACAAGGCAATTAATATATTCAATGGATTAACACTGGATAATAAAAAACAAGGATTACTGGGAAGGAAGGTGAACATAATACCTACTTTCTTAAATGACCTTTAAATCTATTTCAGCAGTGGGGTTTTCTTTCAACATATTTATTTAAAATTAGGTACACCTATAACTGCATTGTGACATGTAGTTATGAAAATTTGGTGTGTACCTACTTTTTCCTGTTTTGTACATCACACAAGCCTGTGTTCTTCACATTATCGTGCTATATTCGAAAAATTACAGGTATTGAATTTTTTAAAATGAATATTGGATAGCAAATTGTTTGGATATAGTATATAGTTTTTTTTGCCATCAACCAGTGACTCTGTTTCTCAACACGAGCAAATGTTGCTCACATGGGAAATGAATTTTCATCCTCAGATTTATGCATTAAGCAAACTTAATTTGTACCTTTAAATTGTATAGAATAACAGGATGTATGTGCATTATCTAGGCTCTTGGTAATCAATGTAAAAAAAAAAAAAAAAAAAAAGGATTTCAACAAAGGAATTTTTCGAAAACTTTTAATTTAAATTTTTTGGAGCCATTGCAATAGCTTCATTTTCTACGCAACACTCCCCCATAGATCCGGTACCACCTAGTTTTGAAATGTATTTCTATTAGGTATGTGATTCTTATTTCCATCGATTGAGTGTTTCTACCATACTATTCAGACCAAAAACCTCACGTCAGAGGGTCTAATATTAATTGTGGAAATATATTGAAGAAGATCAGATTTTAGGAATAAGGCACTAACGTTCCTAAAGGCTGTATCACACTAGCATTTTTTCGGAATTTTTAATGCCTAAACGTGAAGAAGAAGAAGTGCTTTTTTCCAAGGTCAGCTTTTTCGACCATTGTGCATCCTGGCGGAGCATTTTTAAACTCACTTGGGAAAATTAGAACATGTTCTAATTTTTACCTCAACGCGAAAAATGCTAAAACGTAACCCTTGGGAAGGTAACAATCCAATGGAAAACCCCTAGGAGACCTGACAGACTTAATAAAACTGCATTCCGCCAGAATGCGCTGTTTTTACACTTATTCCTCCACAACAATCACAGCTGACCTTGGAAAAAAGAACTTTGCCTTCTTCACCTTCAAGCATTGAAAATGTGTGAAAAAAGCTGCAAATTATTTCACAAAGGTTTATTATTTTTCCAGTTGTATATGATCGTAGTTTTAGTTGGCTTGCGTACGTCATAAGGCCCGTCCAGACTCCTCGGTGTGTTTTATTTCGAGTTGCCACAACCTATCCCTAACCCAGTCGATTCTGCGTCCAAAATTACTTGGAAAAATACACCCCACTTGCCTATGTAAGAAAAAAGATCGAAAAACGCTTTTTTTGACCCGTAGCACCCGTGGGTGTGGGGCGACCGGGCTGGCGACAAGTTTGGACCAACTATACCCCAAACCCCCCCCCCCCCCCCTATGGGTTTTAAAGTAAATTCTAATGCCTTTTATAGTCCGGACAGCGAAAGGCGGACGGACTTGGCAGATTTTGGATTCTACACACCTTGAAACGAAAAATGTCAAAGTTTGATGGGGGGTTATACAATTTTTTTTGCTATACGGGCACAAAGGATTATTAATGGTAATGATATCTTTGAATTCTGCATTTTTGGGAAATTGGTAATAAAGGATGTAGGAATTATTTAATATTCCTACCACTATTTCGTCGTTTGCAATTGGGTACCTACTAAATTTCTCTTTTTGGGGTGTTTCTCATTGGAATGTAGGTAGTTGGAATGACGAAATCAAGTAAATCAATCTTTTGATTTATCAAACTTTTGTAGAACTATTCTTGATTCCATATTAGAAAAAAAAAAAAAACATGAATACAAACTATCGCCCGCAGCAAAGTATGAATAGACAGAACTGCCTACCAAAAAAAAAAAAAAAAAAAAAAAAAAAAAAAAAAAAAAAAAAAACCAGTAGTGCAAAGAGCTTATAAAAGAAAGAAATGTTTCAAGTAAAATTATACAATGAGTAAATTTTTGTTAAATTTTTGTTAGAGAAATTACTTTTAAATATTAAGATTTAAACATTTCTAAGTAAATAGCTATTCATCCAGAAGGTTTGGACTCCAATCAAATGTCCAATCCAATCCAAATGCAATTTTAATTTATGAAAGATTTGCATTCTAGATGGGCTGGAGAATTATTTATAACATCCTATAGTATGGTATAATATACAAAATATACCTACTATGGCTTGTTTAAGGTATAATATGTTTATGGGTATTACAAGGTAATAAATATCCGTTATTCTACGCCCCTGGCGCCGTTCTGCTACGCCCCTGGTGACGTGGCCCCTACAAGGCGCCGCGCCTCCTCCCCCTCCCCCCTCATGACCCTCTGCCAATGTTTTCATAATTCCACTAAGCGTGCCAGGCGTGCGCGCGTACGTCAGTCTAACACTCAAAGCCTCGAAAAAAGACACTTTTTCGCCCGTTTTTGGCCCATAGCATCTATGCGAGTAAAGCGATCGGGATGGTTAAACGTTAGGACCAACTAGACCCCAAATGGAGTCTATGTGCGAAAGAACGGGTTTTTTAAGTCAATTCTTAGGTCTTTTATGGCCCGAACGGCGGACGGACATTTCAAATTTGGATTCTACGCACCTTGAAACGTAAAGTGACAAAGTTTGAGGGAGGGTTATAAAAATTTTTTTGCTATACGATCACATAGGCTTATTATTGGAAAAATAAACCAAAAGCTGAAAAAATGCAAGTGTGATACAGCCTTAAGGAATCCTCACAACAACAACAATTTTGTTGCCTTTAGGTCCTTCAAGATAACGCATAGTTATACTTATATATAAGTAGAAACCACTACCTACAGCAGTACATGACTATACAATTACATAATATATTATGTATAGACCATAGGTTTGCGATGGTCTCAGAAGAGGTCAGGAAAGTGGCTGCCCAAGGCAAGATTGAAGGTATGATGGATGGAGGGGGGCTTCAAATTCTCTAACTAGGGAGGATGGTAGTGTGACATAATTCTCCAGGAGCCCTATATTCTTAATACTGACCCCCATTCATCGCCTTTGGTAACCTAGAAAGTCTACAAGTATATGCTTTACTTTATTTCAAAAATTTTCCTTATGTAGGTGTATTCATCTACACATGAAGTTATAGAAGGCTGAAGTAACGCAGGTTAAATTTAGTAACATGGTGCTGTTACCGCTTCAATCAGCTTTCAACCAATAATGTGCTGAATGAATTAGTTTGAAATAATCAACTGGATCTATCTACTTTGCAGTTCCCATTTAATTGTTATTACATTTTGTGGTCATCAAACTATGCGGACAGGATGGAGCGATTTCGATAAACAGATGTTCGTTATGAAGTCAAGTACTTGTTAATTTTGGTTTATCACAATAGATGTTTCTCATTGTTCTATGTTTTAAATAGCCTTTTATAACGTCAAGTACCACTGACCAGTTGTTAATTTAAAGCTGGTCCATTGAAGGTCTAAGTAAGATGAGAATCTACCAGATATCTACAATAAGGTTATTCAATAAGTATTGAAATAGTAAATTAATAATGCACAGTGGTGGGGGAAATTCTCCGGTGCGATACTTAGCACAATGACAATGACGCAGCCATGCCATGGCTATATATGTGTCAGAGATTGTCGGGTCAGCATAACGTGAGTCTGAGTTGTGCGATACAGAAACAGGAACTATACGAATTGTTGGGCACAATGCAGAGAGAATGGCGAAGAGAATTGGAGTTTAAAGCAAATAATTCGGCACACCATACGCTATTTGGAAAACTAGATAGAAATCCAGAGAAGGTATTAGCATACCTCTAGCTAGTGGATCTAGGTAAAATCCGGGTGGTTGCAAGAGCAAGGACTGAAACGTTAACTGTAAATTACAGATGGTGGAGAGAAGGGCTCAATGTGTAATTTCAAGGCAAATGAAACTCAGCTCCACTTTCTCGCTGTGTGCCCTGTCCTGAATGAATTTCGAAGGGTGTGTCAGAAAAAATCATACCTCAGTGCAAACGGAGTTATCGAGATATTGGACGGAGGCTGTAATTTAGGACACCTTGTTAAATATATTATTAGGAAAGCCGGTAAATATAGGAAATTTCTAACGGAAAATGTTAATTACGAATAAAAGTAAAATACTAAAAATAGGCAATATAAATTGATATAATTACTATACGGTAAAACGCGAAAAACCCCTGCGACGGACACAATCCCTGCAGTAATAAGCAATGAAAAAACATAGAGAATCTTATAAAAATAAATTTAGACAGAAGCTGACAACAAGATACTTGTGAGGATGGTGGACAGAGAAAATTAACGGTATTTCTGAAATAGGACCATATTTAGTAGTAAATATATGTGCAATAAAGTGTAAATTATTTATAGATTCGGATGGAAGTATATAAGTACAGATATATAAAAAGTAGATAAGATTAAAACAAGACTGTGTACAACAATACCATTCTAAAATTACGAGTGTAATAATAATTAGCAGAAGAAAGATAACAATTTGTGAAATTATCAATAAGTTTATTTAAGAAATATAACATAACTAATGACTAATAACAAATGTTCCTTATATTAACAAAAATAATTAACTATAATGTTGTTTGCTGTGATATGTACATTAATAAGAAATAAATGCTTCAACTCTCTCTCTCTCTCTCTCTCTCTCTCTCTATATGTGTGAGCACAGTTTAAAGCGATTCTAGCAGTTGGGACTAAAGAAGTTGGTAATCTGACTTCCCTCTACATCACATTCCTACCACTGAGAGTTCGACTAATGACCCATCTAAATGGTACTCACGCTCATTGAACCAGCATCCAATGAACAGTGTTAGGTATGTGAAGGTACATCTCATCAACATCCCAGGTCTTATAATCACGAACTAACATAACATTGTAACTCTTTATTTTTACGTAGTTTTTACCCTTGGAATCAATAAAAAAAACAAAAAAAAAGCGATTCACAACAGATCCTTAGGACTGCAGTGGAAGGTTGCTGGTATTCAGACCCCAAAGTGCCTCTACCTCCCCCCCCCCCCAACTGCTTTACACCTTGCTGGGGACCCAGGACTACCATTTGCTACCATCTACAGCGAAACAACTAATTGAAGAACGTGGAACACGTTCACCCATGAAAAGGAGAGAATTGAGCTCACTCAGCTGATCAGGATGGAGTCCCGTCATTTCATTCGACTCTTGTTGTCTCAGAGAGGCTTCCTGTCAAATTTAAATTATTTAGGGTGAACGCGAGAGTATTTAGCTCACCCAGCTTATCAGGAAAGAGCCCCTCATTTTAGCGAATTTTTGAAGAAAATTAAGCTATTGCTCTCGCCTCAAAATTTGTAGAATGTGAATTTTTGAAAAAATTTTATGCAGAAATCCGTTTCAGGCTATTCTGAATTATATTCTGAAGTTTAACGCATTTTTTAATGTATGTATGTATATATGTATGTATGTATGTGTCATTCCAGACGATAACTGTCCGTAGAATTGTGCTAGAAACTTCAAACAAATTGCAAAATGTTAAGGACACAAAACGAAAGTTCAAGTTCGTTGGCCAGCATGATCGGATTACATCTTCGGGTTGAAATTTTCAAAAACGTAGTCAAAAATTTCAAAATAGCCTGTTTTTTGCGATTTGTTGTGCGAAATAATTTTTTCAGCATACTAACAGGTGGTATATTCGGAATCAGCGTAAAATTTCCTATAAGAATATGTATCAAGTTTTCAAAAACTTCAAAGTTGAAAAATCAGTCAAAAATCGAAACAATGCCGTTCGCTAGTTGTAAAAATCGGTAATATTTGCATGAAACATTGTCCAAATTCGGATTGAACTACTCTTATGGAAGTATCCCTGTATAAACAATCCTAGAACCATGCTGTTTGAAACATAGGTAGTAGGTGCTTGTTAAAAAAAAGAAAAAAAATGTAGTCACAACTGATGAGTTAACTCTGTGAAATATTCTGTCCTCCGATTCTCTCAGTAGCTCTCTTTAATGTTTTACGCTCAACTGTTTTTGTTGGAATTACAATCTCCATCAGCACTCCATGAAATCCATCCGACAGAATCCGGTGTGGTGGCAGGACTGCGTCTGCCACCAAGCCAAGCGGCGAATCTCGTTTGGCGGCCATTCTCGTTCCTGTGCTCGAATAAGACGACCGTTGCAGTACGACGATTTTACCATCCAGCTAATCCTAGCTAAATATCAAGCCATCTATAACCATCTCTAATTACGAAGGTACTTAAATCCCTCTCATACTTAATTTTTCTAACGCCTCACATGTATACATGGCGGAGCAATTGGGGTTTGCTCACTTGTTGGGCTGTGCATAGGTTAAATTCTCGTTTTTTCGGAATCAGTAATTTGTGACTTATTACTGAGGGTAATCGAACAGTTATTTTCTCTGGATATGGAATTTCAGAAAGTTACGATGAAAAAGTCATAATCCGGAGAAGTCACATAAAACGGAAATACGATTTTAAACGAGGTTATGAAGTTATTGAACTTGACATAATCGAAATTTTTGGGTTGACTTTTTCGTGAATTACGGAATTCAGTAAGGCTCGAGCATGAAAATACGGCTGTGTAAAATCCCAAAGTACGGAATAACGGTTTTGAATAAATATTACGATGAGTACGGATGTTCGAAACGAGAAAAATTATTTTCGAAGTAAATTACGGAATTTCTCGATTTTCAGTACAGCGCCATATTGCATACTGTGACATGGCGAGATGAATTCGAAGCTGAAACCCTTGGCCCTCCAATAATACGTCATGGTGGAAACTCTCGAGTGTGGATAAGTTTATTTATAAGTTTATTCTAAGTTTTAAACTAATGTAGAATTATGACGGTGTTGTCCACACTCAGAGTAAAATTACGATGCCAGATTGATGTGTTGGAGATGTCAATGTTTGACAGTCAGTGGTGCCAACTACGTTGGTTGAAATACGGAGGACACACGAAGTTTTGTTGGTAGATTACCATGTCTACGGATTTTTTGTTTTTCGTTAGAATTCGAAGTTACCATGGTTTCCGTTAGCTCCGACTACGATTCGAAAATGTAGTTACTCAACATTACGATTTGATTTCGATATTTTATACTATTGATTGAACTAATACGAAAAGTTGAGTATGTATCTTAGAAACAAGAAACATGAATCGGACGAGGAATTGGAGATATCAGTACTACTTACTGTGATCACTAATATATCTAGTTTTTACTAGTGTTAACATAATTTAAGCATAGTAGTAATCCTACTTATAATTAAGTTTATATTAATTCTGGTCGCAGTGGTGGACTGTTTCCTTTTTCTCCTTCGTTGTGTTGAATGTTTGTATTGATAATTCTTGCAAACGAACGTTATAATATCTTGTAAAGTCAAAAGATCGATGAAAATTCAGGTGAGCTGAACGGAGCATGGATGTTTATTCGGCTGCAAAATAAATTCATTGTTGCTTGCGAATTGTACCTAATATGAATACGATTTATACGGTTTTAATACGCTATGCACACCCCAACATGACAAGCCAAGGCTGAAATAAGGTGGAATCACTCATAAGAATGACGAATTACGAAAGTTAGCTAGAACTTTGTGCGAATGAGCGAATTATTAATTTACGATCTACAGTTCGAGAATGAAATACGATTTAATAGTACGGCAGTGGTGAGCGGATTTGCAGCGGGATAGTCTTCTTGTAAGCGTGTCGCTGGGAGATTAGATGGTCGAAGGCTCTGTTACCTACGCACAGCGCGCATGTCTCGGAGGGACAGTACCTTCTCTAAGGAAGCGAAATCGACAGACAGGTAGCGGGGCATATGTGATAACCCCAAGACCACACTCCAATTTATGCGTGGCAATCGAGGCGCATTCAAATCCTAACACCATGTTGATAGAACGTTATGAGTGATTCCACTAAGGCTTAAATAAATCCGGAAATGAGATGTGTTTTTAGAACGGAGTACATAAATCCGGATGATACGAAGTTTAGAGATGTGTTTGTAGAACGGAGTACATAAATCCGGATGATACTAGGATTAGGGATGTGTTTATAAAACGAAGGTCGTGAATTCGGAGTAACTCGTCTCTTGGTCTAATTACAGAGAACAATGAACACGGAAGAGATCAAGAGATTTATTAACGAGGAAGTCGAGAGGAGGGAAGTTGCGATCAGGGCTCGGCTCGAGACTGAGTACGCTCAAAGGTATGAGATGATGCAAAATCAGATCAAACAGTTTGCGGAGGAGTCTGTTCTGAAATTCGCGGCTCTGGCTTCGATGACCATGGGTCCACCTCCAACATCGAGGTCAGAGATGGTGGTGGAAGAGCAGGGCTCTGGTAGATCTGAGGATGCTCCTCGCACACTTGAGGTTCCCCTAGATAATCCGGTTGTAAACACAACGGCGAGTGGATCTGACTCGGTGGGCACTTGTGCCTGTAAGATCCACAAAGAACCCGGAGTGGCCGCAAGGCCAATTACGAATTTAAAGTACGGAGGCAATCCACTGAAGGAAGGGTCGATCGCCGTGTGGAAACGAAGGGTAATGTTGGATTTGGCGAGTGGTGACTATCAATTTCTCGTCGATCCCAACATAAAACCGGCAGTAAACTACACGGAGAGAGAGCTTCATCAGTTGAAGTGTATCGTACTCTCGTACATAATTTCCAATATTGATCACGGTTTGCAATCGATGATCAAAGATGTGAACGAGCCATCAATTGCATTGAGCATGATTGAGAAGGCGGTCGATCCGCCTACTCAGGCGAAGGAACATGCAATGCAAATCGAATTTATGAATACTCGATTTAACCCGGCGCTGGAAACAGTACTCGAGTTTCAAAATCGATTTGAGGGTCTTGTGGAGGGTATTCGGAGGTTCCCTGAGGCTGAGCTGACAGATAGGTCAATCCGGAGAAATTTAATTAATGCTATCTCGGAAGCATGCCCCAGGATAGCTGAAGATGCACTCCAGGAGAACTCTAAAATGAGGGTTCGGGACATCTTTGATCGGATGTTCGCAATGTATGATATGATGTCGGAAAATAGTAGGAGAGAGCAGGCTGTAGGAAAAGCCTTCCTTAGCAGGGGGCCTTCCTTCAGCAAACGGCGGAAAAATTCGACCCAATCCGGAGGGGGAAGTGGGGTCAAAAAGGCGAAATTGGTCTGCTATCAGTGTGGCATACTAGGACACACAAAGGCAGAATGTCGAAACGATAGCAAGATGTGCTATAACTGTGGACGGTTTGGACATCTGTCCATTGAATGTCGGCGTTCACAGACTGCGAGTACGAAGATGGCCCGCAGAAACAGTCGAACGAGTGACCCCATTCCCGTAATTAAACGAAGAGAACGAGCTCTATCAGCTACTAGGGATAAATCGAGGCCGGGGACTGGTCGTAACAACCCTCAAAAACGGAGTCACACGCCAGCGCAAAACCGGTTGACGACGGCGCAAAACCGGTTGACAAAGGCTGTGGCTCGTAGTAAGCGAGGCGCAACTCCTCCCAGGGTGCAATTTGCGGATGTGGAGTCAGACAGTTCGGTGGCGGCAATTGCGACTCCAAGGGCTCAGACAACCGAAAAGCCAGCTGCATTACACTCCTGGGGATCGGAGGTGTCTCTGGCGTCCCTAATAGACGGTAAAAACTTTAAGTTAAAATTCATTTTGGATACTGGTGCTACTGAGCATATTGTTAATGATATAAATGTATTTACGACGATAACGGACTTGATCACACCAACACGGATTTCATGTGCTAACAATGCTAGGGACGCAGACTTGATAATAAAACAATCCGGAGATATTATATATTACAACGAAGAAAAACGGAAATTCGGTGTTTTAAAAGGAGTATTGTACGCACAAGACTTAATAGAAAATTTATTTTCTATTAGAAAACAAATAGCGAAAGGTTTATCGGCCTTATTGACGGATAAGGGAGTGATAATAAGTGATCCAATTTCGAATGAAACACTTAAAACGGGTTCATTTGATGGACGGTTTTGGTGGCTCAATTTCTCTCTCCCCTTGTCAAAACTAAGTACGGAGGAAAAACGGAAATTGTTGAAATTAGGTCACGGTGGATCGTTAATGACTAATCCGGAGAAACAACTAAAGGGAATTAAACGTAAACAAGATACGAATTTTGACGAAATTACAGATACTTGTTTAGGGGGGAGAATCACTGATCAACCCGGTGAAAAATTCATCAAAATTTCGGATACTAGTTTAGAGGGGAGAACTGACACTGATCACGGAGAAAACCCGGCTGAAACTTTACAATTACGGAATGACATAGGATTGGCATGGCATTACAGGCTTAACCATGCCTCAAAGAAATATCTCGAAATAGCTGGTAAAGTTCTCCCTGAATTAAAAAATGTAAAATTCGGTGTAAACATTCTCGATTGTCCTGACTGTAAGATGGCGAAAGCAAAAAGAAAGCCATGTTCGGAAGTCAGACATAGGGCCGAAATACCATTTCAGAGACTGCACTCTGATTTAATGGGACCTTTAAAACCAGGAGCATTTAGGTCTCAGGCCAAATATATTGTCACATTTACGGATGACGCGAGTAGATATGCATTTGCTTACGAACTCGGAAGTAAAATGGGAGTCAATATGGCTTTGCTCTCATGTCTAAAAGAAATTAGAAGATTGACGGGGGAAACCACTAAGGTGTCAGAAATACGGACGGACGGAGGTTTAGAATTTAGAACGGAAGAAATGAAATTTTTGTTACATAGGGAAAATATATCCTTGACGGTTTGTGAACCATATACTCCTCAATTGAATGGAACGGCTGAAAGATTCAATTTAGAATTAGAGGAGAAAATCCGGGTTAACTTGATTTCATCAGGAATTCCTACTCATTTTTGGGCATATGCCATGAGACATGTCGTGCATATACACAATAGGACGCCCAACAAATCGTTGGAATTCAAAACCCCGTTTGAACTGGCACTAAAACGGCTTCCGTCACTAAAATACATAAAACGGTTTGGCTGCGAATGTTATATTTTAGACACCCAAAGCACGTCAAAGTTCGCTCCTAGAGCTAATTTGGGTTTCTTATTAGAATGCGGTGAAACAGGTTACAATTTACTGCATTTCCAAAATAAAACGGTGGTGAGATCGAAACATGTAGATTTTGTAGAAAGTAGGACTTACGTGGATTATTTGAGAGACAAGTCAATTGCTAAATCGCCACTTGATCAAGTTGAATTTTCATTAGAAAATTCATTTAAATCCGGCTTTGAACAAGTGCAAGATGTCTCTGTTGAATCCGGACGAGAAACAGACAAGACATCAAACCCGGTTTTAATTCACGAAAATGATGAATGCGAATTTTACGAAGAATTCGATAATGCAGAAAATCTGGCGTGTTTCCTACAAAATTCTGCAGACGAATTAGGGGAGGACCCAATTACCTATTCACAAGCACTGGCTTCGCCAGACGCAGATGCTTGGTTAGAAGCAATTGAAACGGAGTTTCAGTCTTTGGAAAATTGCAACACCTGGAAAATCATTCCTCGAAATACGGTACCGAAAGGTGTGAGGGTAATGAAAACTAGGTGGGTTCACAAAAAGAAAACGGAGGCAGACGGTTCAATAAGATATAGGAGCAGACTTGTAGTAAAAGGCTTTGCCGATAATAATAAGTATGATATATCTGAAATCTACGCTCCAGTAGCAAGATTACCAGATGTCAAATTTTTATTAATACTTGCAGCCAAATTCGATTTAGATCTTGCTCAGTACGATGTAAAAACGGCTTTTCTAAACGGTTCCTTAGACAAACTCGTATATATAGAAATTCCCGATGGGTATGCAGAATACTTACAAACCGGTGATGATATAAAGAGTCATAGTGTATGTGAAGTACACAGAGCTCTTTACGGTCTTAAAGTGTCTCCAAGGAGATGGTTCATAAGATTCCAGGAGGCTGTGGAAAGAATGGATTTTAAAACCCTATCCTTTCCAACCCTGCCTGTTTGTTTGGAAATCCGGAGATCAAATTGCTATAATGTTGCTATATGTCGATGATATTTTACTAGCAACAAATGGTAATCAAAAACGCAAACAAGTAAAATCTATATTAGAAAAGGAATTCTCGATAACTGATCTGGGAGAACCAAGAAAATTCCTAGGATTAGAAATCATACGAAACCGGAGGAACAAAACTATCGGTCTTACTCAGAGGTCTCACATAGAATCGATGTTAAAGAAATTTGACCCTCATTGTGATAGAACGGTGTCTACACCAATGATTGTTGATAGGAATGGAGTCAATGAAAAATTGAAACAACCCGGTGACTTGAATTCGATTCCTTACCGACAAGCTATTGGATCATTATTGTACATACAAGGGGGAGTCAGACCAGATATTTCATATGCTACTAATATTCTGAGTAGACGACAGTCAAATTTTACGATGGAGGACTGGCAAGCAGTAATACGGATAATGAGATATTTAAGAGGTACGAAAGATTTTGGACTTATGTTCTCCGATAAGGGGGATGGAATAGATTGTTACGTGGATGCATCCCTAGGACTCTCGGCCGAAGGGGGTTTCTCCACGACTGGTTACATAATCTACCTTTTCGGTAATCCGGTAGCTTGGAGAACTAAGCGTCAGAATCACATAGCTCTCTCCTCAGCAGAGAGCGAATTCGTTGCAATGAGTACGGCGTGCAGAGAATTAGCCTCAATACGTACAATGTGTTCAGAGTTAGCGGGGATCAAAATAATACCGACAATCCATGAGGATTCTAAACCGGCAATCCGCTTAGCGGAAGTAGATGATTCGTCTACTCTGAAACATTTGGTTAGGCTATCCTATCTTTACGTACGACAGGAGCACCGTAAAGGGAACATCAAAATCCGGTGGATATCTACTAATGATCAAATTGCGGACACACTGACGAAGTCACTAAACAAGTCTAGATTTATTAAATTTAGGAATTTGATGTTATTCCAGCACTAATCGGAATGTGTGTATGTGAATTGTACTGTTGCAGATCGAATTGAATGAGAAGGTTTCTTCTCATTCACTCCCTCAATTCTCACAATCATTACTAAACCCGGAGATACGCCTGAATACGGAGAAGTGCCTGGATGGAAGCTTGGAGGGGAGTGTTGGAATTGCAATCTCCATCAGCACTCCATGAAATCCATCCGACAGAATCCGGTGTGGTGGCAGGACTGCGTCTGCCACCAAGCCAAGCGGCGAATCTCGTTTGGCGGCCATTCTCGTTCCTGTGCTCGAATAAGACGACCGTTGCAGTACGACGATTTTACCATCCAGCTAATCCTAGCTAAATATCAAGCCATCTATAACCATCTCTAATTACGAAGGTACTTAAATCCCTCTCATACTTAATTTTTCTAACGCCTCACAGTTATAGGAGTTGATGTAGCTTTAATACTGACTGTGGCTTAGAAAATATCAGCCATGAAATTATGAAGAAGTTCTATTTACGCTCAACTGTTTTAGGACTTGATGTAGCTTTAATACTGACTGTGGCTTAGAAAATATCAGCCATGAAATTATGAAGAAGTTCTATTTATGTACGTACTAGCACGCAGACCTTAGGCCTCGCTCCGCTCAAAATGTCGAAGATTTCTTCATAAATTCGCTCATGGGGTCATGCTGCATGACTGGACTTTTTATTCCTCTCGATGTCCCAGAGAGGCAGGTTCCCTACCAAATTTGTAATTCCTCGTGTGAACCGGAAATATTAGCTAACTCAGCCGATCAGGATAGAACCAGCCATTTCATACGTCCATTAGGGCTCGTTTGACAGAACTCCAATTTCAGTGTGACCTCCTCGATTATTGAAGTTCTGAATAACTTCAAAATGCGTTCGGCAAAGTCGATATCGGAGCAAGTCACACTCTGAAACAATTATTTGGGGAAACTCCATGGAATTGCAGTTTTAGCATGGATATACAACAAAATCCATGTGAATAAGCAGTCTTGGCGACATTTTTGGTAACATCCCTGTACCATTTTGGTAACATCCATTAAAATTATTTCCCTTTCGCTGCGAGGCTGCACTGAAGAATAACTAGTAAGCTTATCGTGATATTTTTAGCTGTGGTAGTGCATATCGGATTCTTTGGTTTTCACGAGAGCTTTAGCAATCAAACAATTGGGATTATAGAAGTTTAGTAATGTTGCTATAGTCAGCTGGGGCTACCGTTGCCCAGATTCTATTAACAACAAGGCCAGCCTTGGTGTATCGAAATTGATCGATGAATGAATCAATGAGTAAGGATCCCTATCTACGTGTATGCAGGGTGTTTACAAAGGGACACTCTTTTAGCGAATTTTTGAAGAAAATTAAGCTATTGTTCTCGCCTCAAAATTTGTAGAATGTGAATTTTTGAAAAAATTTTATGCAGAAATCCGTTTCAGGCTATTCTGAATCATATTCTGAAGTTTAACGCATTTTTTTATGTATGTATGTATATATGTATGTATGTATGTATGTATATATGTATATATGTATGTATGTGTCATTCCAGACGATAACTGTCCGTAGAATTGTGCTAGAAACTTCAAAAAATTTTTAAAATGTTAAGGACACAAAACGAAAGTTCAAGTTCGTTGGCCAGTATGATCGGATTACATCTTCGGGTTGAAATTTTCAAAAATGTAGTCAAAAATTTCAAAATAGCCTGTTTTTTGCGATTTGTTGTGCGAAATAATTTTTTCAGCATACTAACATGTGGTATATTCGGAATCAGCGTAAAATTTCCTATAAGAATATGTATCAATTTTTCAAAAATTTCAAAGTTGAAAAATCAGTCAAAAATCGAAATAATGCCGTTCGCTAGTTGTAAAAATCGGTAATATTTGCATGAAACATTGTCCAAATTCAGATTGAACTACTCTTATGGAAGTATCCCTGTATAACCAATCCTAGAACCATGCTGTTTAAAACGTAGGTAGTAGGTGCTTGTTAAACAAAAAAAAAAAAAAATGTAATCACAACTGATGTGTTTACTCGGTGAAATATTCCGTCCTCCGATTCTCTCAGTCGCTCTCTTTAATGTTTTACGCTCAACTGTTTTAGGACTTGAATTAATAATTTGATTCCATGTTTGTCTATCAAAATCATAAACTAAAATTTCTCTACACGATCAATAGCGACTGAAATGTCGAAGATTTCTTCAAAAATTCGCTCATGGGGTCATGCTGCATGACTGGACTTTTATTTGAATTGGCCGCCGTTTTAGCGAATTTTTGAAGAAAATTAAGCTATTGCTCTCGCCTCAAAATTTGTAGAATGTGAATTTTTGAAAAAAAATTATGCAGAAATCCGTTTCAGGCTATTCTGAATCATATTCTGAAGTTTAACGCATTTTTTTATGTAGTCAAAAATTTCAAAATAGCCTGTTTTTTGCGATTTGTAGTGCGAAATAATTTTTTCAGCATACTAACATGTGGTATATTCGGAATCAGCGTAAAATTTCCTATAAGAATATGTATCAAGTTTTCAAAAATTTCAAAGTTGAAAAATCAGTCAAATATCGAAATAATGCCGTTCGCTGGTCGTAAATTTCGGTAATATTCTTCAAAAATTCGCTCATGGGGTCATGCTGCATGACTGGACTTTTTTTTTTGTACAGTTGGTAATATTGTTGTTATGAGATATCTGTTATCCAGTATCACTACGGTTTATTATTACTAGCTCAATTTTTGTTCTGCTATCACCATGGACCAACTTGTGGACCTACAAAGTCCAACTTGCTCAGGAGTTGAAGGCAGCAGATCACGGTAAAAGAAGAATCTTTGTTGATTGGATCTTAGCCAAGCAGCGGGAGGACGATGGGTTCGTTAAAAAAATAATTATTTCTGATGAGGCACATTTTCATTTGTCGGGATTTGTAAACAAACAAAACTGTCGGATTTCGGGCAGGCGGCATTATCGGCCCGTATTTTTTCGAAAATGAGAGAGTGCACGTAGTGACTGTTAATGGAGAACGTTATCGCACCATGATCACATTGCTTTCTGTGGCCCCACCTTGATACAATCGATATCAACGAGCTATGGTTTCAACAAGACGGAGCCCCATGCCACAGTCACCTTAACACTGTGGCATGAAAGGTTTCCAAATCGTTTTATTTCATTTCAAGGAGATCAAAATTGGCTGGCAAGGTCGTGCGACCTGACTCCCTGCGACTTCTTCTTATGGGGGTTTGTCAAGTCGCAAGTCTACGAGAGGAAACCTCACGCTAACACGGATTTGAAGGTAGAAATTCGGCGAGTCATCGAGGATCTCACCAAGGAGAACTGTGGGGCAGTCATCGCCAACTTCCTTAGGGTAAGTACAGTACGCCAGTCAACCTCCTGAATTTCACATAGATGGGGGGTGTTCATAGTGGTTCGCTTTCTGAGGGGGTCACCTTCGATGTTTTCCCGCCTTTTCACTTCAGTTTCACACGAGCTCTTGCATGATAAGCATCGGCATGATGTTGAGTGATAGTGACGATGAATTGGAAATGGGCACCGCCGCAAAGTGGTTTTTAATGAGTGGACTGTTTTCGAATAGGCGGTTCAATGTTCACCCCTTGAACCAAATGAGGGAACAACTGGGTGAATATCACCACTTATTAGGTGATTATTATGCCTCTTATCCCAAATAGGGGTGGCTTCTTTCATTGCGAGCGAGTGAACTCAATCAGTGACAGAACTTAACTCACACGGAACGGGAAGTAAAAGCTGTGAATCACACAGGACAGCCGGAGGGGCGGCCTCTCAGCCAATCACGTTCGAGTCCACATCGCGGTCAATCCTTGCTGCCCTCCTGAAAATCAAATCAATTTGATTTTCAGAAAACAGCGAGGGTCGACCTCGGAGGTAGGATGATGGCATCGCAGTGATGGTGCGTCACTATGAATGCTCCCACAACACTACACGTATTTGTTTTACATCGCGGTTAACAGCTTAATCACGGTTACAGAACTTACATCGCGGTAAAACTTGTTTTACATCGCTTAGGGTAAGTACAGTACACCGCACCATCACTGTTCACCATCGATGCCCGCACCCTCGCGGTAAACGCGATGGTCAACCTCCTGAATTTCACATAGATGGGGGGAGTTCATAGTGGTTCACTTTCTGAGGGGGTCACCTTCGATGTTTTCCCGCCTTTTCACTTCATTTTCACACGAGCTCTTGCATGATAAGCATCGGCATGATGTTGAGTGATAGTGACGATGAATTGGAAATGGGCACCGCCGCAAAGAGGTTTTTAATGAGTGGTCTGTTTTCGAATCGGCGGTTCAAAGTTCACCCCTTGAACCAAATGAGGGAACAACTGGGTGAATATCACTACTTATTAGGTGATTATTATGCATCTTATCCCAAATAGGGGTGGCCGTGAAAATCAAATCAATCAACTCTTCTTTCATTGCGAGCGAGTGAACTCAATCAGCGACAGAACTTACACGGAACGGGAAGTAAAAGCTGTGAATCACACAGGACAGCCGGAGGGGCGGCCTCTCAGCCAATCACGTTCGAGTCCACATCGCGGTCAATCCTCGCTGCCCTCCTGAAAATCAAATCTATTTGATTTTCAAAAAACAGCGAGGGTCGACCTCGGAGGTCGAATGATGGCATCGCAGTGATGGTGCGTCACTATGAATGCTCCCACAACACTTCACGTATTTGTTTTACATCGCGGTTACCGCGAGGGTGCGGTCATCGATGGTGAACAGTGATGGTGCGGCGTACTGTACTTACCCTTAGCCGTGTTACAGTGTGCCATCAGGCCAGGGAGGCTCTATATTATTATTTCATACTTAAACCGGAGGTTTTCCTGAATCCAATGATGTCATTTTTTGTTTGTTTTTTGTTTAAATTAAAGTGTTCTTTTGGCATTTTTAAAAGAGCGTCCTATTGTAAACACCCTGTATTTTATAATTTCCCAATAATATTTTCTATGTACAGGTAGGTCCCTAGGTAAACGGAGCTCAACTATGCAAGTAGTTTGTTTTCTGTGAGTTTTTGTTGTTGCATTCCCTTCCGTCAGCCCGGGACATCTTGCCCTTTGTGATACTAGGTATTTACTACTCGTTGAAACATAGCAAATCTCGTAGATCCTATATTAGTCTCCACATTCTCAGAATGGAATTTGCTTTCACAAAAATGAATGTAGGAGTACGTTTTTGAAAACCTAAAGGTCCCGTTCGTTTTCACTCATATCGTCTAAGTTGGGACAGTCGTTTCTGACCGATCGTGGTCGAAGCAACAGCGATATCGTGGCTTCATCTTCGAAATAATAGGTTTGTATGTACAGTGAATCCTGGACCTGTTCAGAATCGAACTAGGTTCGAAGGAGGACCGACAAGGGAGGGGATGAGAACTGGTTCATTACTCCTCGCAGTCCATACGTGTTTCGAACCAATTCGGAACTGATAACCTTCACTCGTAACCTTCTTCTCAATAGGATTGTTCTCAAAATTAAACGGCTGAACCATTGAAGTCAAAGGCAGCCAGTCTTTAGTGTTTGGTTAATCTGTGCTGTCAAACTGACATTCCGAATATACCTTGGTTCCAAATCGGACAGCCAAGGTAATAAATACGAGTCGTATTTCAGTAAATTAAAATAAAAACAAATACAATTATAGCCGAAAATATTTTTTTAAATTCGCTAAAAATGAGAAGTTGTTTCTTCACACCCGTCAACTGAACATATTGCTCCCCCAACTTTTTAGGTGGAAAATATAGGTAATATTGAAAGAAGAATAAAAGAGAAGAGGCTCGGCTCACAAGAATTTCTGTGAAGTAGCTAGTAATGTAGTAGGTACCTAACCTTCGGGGGGTAACAAGTTCCACCAATTTCCGATTGAGACTGTAGGAACTTGATGAGCCTTTCTAGTTTGGGAAATGTCTCAGAAGCAAAGTTTCACAAATTTCTGAACTGAGCCTTACACAGAAACAGAACAGAAGTATTGAAATCCAGGAATCGTTTCAAAATACCTCAAAACGGATTTTAAACGAATTTAAATTTAATTTGTAAAATTTTTCTAGACATTGCATTAAGTAGTTTCATTTTCCTCGAAAATTCACTAAGTGTTCCAATTGTGCAGTATGACCAAAAGGGCATTTTGACATAAGTTAATTTGTGTTATATTTGATTATATAGTACTAGAATTTTGTTTGCTATCAAACTTACGACTTAGTCACAATATCAGTTACCGAAAATCAATGTAATGACGCAAACAGTATTGCCAAAAACTCCACTTGCGAGCCCACAGGGGAAATCGTAGGGGGCGGAGCGTAAATAGTTTACTGCGCATGAGCGGGACTACAAGTTCCCAAAAAAATCCCGGACCGATAGAACGTGTTCTGGACAGTCCCGCACTGGCTCTGTGAACAGCGAACTAAAAATCCCGAACTCGTTCGGGTCACTGTGCATACAGCCAAAAAGGGGCGTGGTCAGTTCAGAACCGTTCGGGACTCACTGTACATACAAACCTAATAAGTATCCCTCACCTATCATCAAGAACTGATAGGTTCATCAGTAGATGAAAAATAGGAACGTCACATAGATAGCATGTTTATTGAAGTAGGTAAAGAATCGAGGAAATTAACTTCCAGAACGACATTTCCGTGGAAGCATGAAAATGTCTCACAGTGTTGAGAACTTGTACCTACTTTTGTACGCAAGCAGATTTTATGGTAGTTTTCTGAAAAACCTCAGTGTCAATTGCTCGACAACAGACATCATAATGTCTGCACTTCATGTTTCTATATTAGAGACTTTTTGCAGCCACCAAGAGGCGGCCTACCACGGTACCGTATTCAGCGAAATGGTCAATGCGCATGCGCGACGTACAAACAGCCGGGCGTCTCGTCATCACACGCCGTGCAAAACCGCAATCCTACGTTTTTCCATGGCGGCTTCTCCACGACGAGTTCACACCGTGTTGAGCTACCTAACCTGACACTTTATGAACAGTACCATTACTTATTTACTTTTTGTCGGTGTCTCAGTCCTCAGTGTTACATTTCCGATTTATTTTTTCATTCATATTCATATGATCTTACCTTATCATATATATAATAGAGACTTTTTGCAGCCACCAAGAGGCGGCCTACTACGGTACCGTATTCAGTGAAATGGTTAATGCGCATGCGCAACGTACAAACAGCCGGGCGTCTCGTCATCACACGCCGTGCAAAAACCGCAATCCTACGTTCTTCCATGACGGCTTCTTCACGACGAGTTCACACCGTGTTGAGCTACCTAACCTGACACTTTATGAACAGTACCATTACTTATTTACTTTTTGTCGGTGTCTCAGCCCTCAGTGTTACTTTTTCGATTTACTTTTTCATTTATATTCATATGATCTTACCTTATACATAACATCATACCTATACATATGACCGTTCTGGTTGAGGTGCGGCTCAAACTATTGAATAGAAAATAAAATAAATCGTCACATAGTAGTCTGTATCATGTAATTACCGCATCCAATAAGTATATCATTCTACCATTTTTCGATAATGGATGAACCCAATCGCCTGCTTCGGCTTTTCAATGAAGGGTTGATTAATGGAGGGGATATGGACGAAGCTTTTGATAGACATATCACAGTTATATGTGGAGAGGAGGGTTCCGGCGTGAGAGGTTTGGCGAGTTCAGCTCAGAGCAACTGACGGACGAAGAGATCGTTTTAATGTTGAGATCTCAATGGGAGCACCTACCTCTATTGCTAAATTTATTAGAAATACAGATGGAAAGCATACTGCCTGGATGATACCGGATATTTCATTTTGAATGAAGAATATGTTCAGTTCATGGGTATGAAGAAACTTTAGGTAGGTACCGCTCACAAACAACTTCTCATTTTTAGCGAATGTTGAAAAATATTTTCAGCTATATTCAACTGTATTTGTTCTGATTTTAATTGGCTGATTTATTTGTTACCTTGGTTGTCCGATTTGGAATCAAGGTATAATCGGAATGTCAGTTGGACAGCAAAGAGTAACAAAACACTAAAAGACTGGCTGCCTATGACTTCAATGAGCCATTTAATTTTCATACACTTCAAGCTTTAAGTCACGCTAAACGTCACTACTACGGTCGTCGCGGTCGTCACAAAACCGTGCAAAAAAAAAAAAAAAAAAAGATCCAGTTAGCATCCATGAGCTCGCCTTATCTTGGGGACAACGGCTCGGACGGTTTCGTTCATGGGACGACTGCAAAAAGTCTCTATTCTTTGCGACTGTCTACTTTTTAACTGCTATTTTTAACTCCAGGTTTCATGAAATAAATGCGATTACGAAATGGATCATCGAAGTGATCATGCTTTGTAATATACCAATAACCTAGCAAATTTCGCTAAGGAGCCTCTCTGTAACATCATGAGACGAATAAACAACAGATTCCACCCTGATAAGCTGAGCGCTAAAATCTGTCCTGTTCACCTCACCATTTGAAATTAGATAGGGAACTGGGAACATTAGGTGATGAATGAAAAGGCCATTTCGATCAGCTGGGTGATGTAAAATCTCTCCCGTTCTCCCTAGGAAGTTGGACTGATGACAGAGAACCTCTCTGGCACATCAAGGGACGATTGAACTAATTCAGAAAATCAGTAAGCAGAAAAAAAAAAATAAATCCACAGCTCGCTTTTGGCTAAAGCATGTTCTATGTCACTGAACATTGATTTAAAACACTCAGTGTAGCCATCTACTAAGGTAGATGGGGCCGAGGAAGAGGATTCGCTTTGATGGATAGAGAGCAGTAGAAAGCATTGGCTTGGGTTGCCACTCCCACATCGAAAGCATTAATACTTGTTTCGAACTATTTCAAGGAAAATATAATCTTCATACTTCGCGATATAAAAAAACGGATGTTAGTGAAAAAACGTTGTCTATTTCCACGAAAAATAAAGAGTTACAATGTTAAATCGATTTCGATGGTTAGGCCATCATCGGTAACAAACAATAACTGAATACACATTAGAAAGGACACAGCTTTTATAGTAACAGGTGAAGCGAGATTGAATCCCATTGGTCAAGAGAAAGGAAAGGGACAGGGCGGGTACAACCAATCAAGTCCAAACAAAGTGACGGGGGATTATAACTAATTAGATGAAGTGAAAGGGGGAAAAAATAACTAAATATGGTTTCAACAGTGTGAAGGGATAATTCCAAGCTTTATAGAAATGGACCTATCAGTGGTGAAATATATTGAGGTATATCCTCATTTAAACATTTATCAGATCTATTCTTTCCCTGAATTTCCTACCTGTTTGACCGCAATATTCGAAGCCACAAGAACATTTTAATTTATAAACCTCACTTTTATCCTGAACATTGATTTTGTCCTTAACGGATCCTAGTAATGCTTTAAGACCGTTTTTAGTTCTAAAACCTACTTTGTAACCTCTCGATGATAGAATTTTGGCGATTTTATCCGAAATTTTCCCATAATAAGGTATACCTACTTATCCATTGCTTTTCTTCTAAATTTACATCTTCCCTAGCCAGATTGGAAACTTTTTCCCTACTCTTTTTTCCTAAGAATCTAATCCCATATGGTATCAATGAGATCTCCTCCATATCCGTTACTAGCCGCTATGCTTTTGATAATGGATTTTTCTTTTGATGAATTTTGTTCAATCATTGGAATAGATAGCGGTCATAACGGTGCTCATATGATCAACCGAGCACTATCTATCAAGGAGATCTCGTTGATACCATATATGGGATAAGGTTCTTAGGAAAAAGATAAGGGAAAAAGTTTCCAATCTGGCTAGGGAAGATGTAAATTTAGAAGAAAAGCAATGGATAAGTATACCTTATTATGGGAAAATTTCGGATAAAATCGCCAAAATTCTATCATCGAGAGGTTACAAAGTAAGTTTTAGAACTAAAAACAGTTTCAAAGCATTACTAGGATCCGTTAAGGACAAAATCAATGTTCATGGTAAAAGTGAGGTTTATAAATTAAAATGTTCTTGTGGCTTCGAATATTGCAGTCAAACAGGTAGGAAATTCAGGGAAAGAATTGATCTGGTAAATGTTTAAATGAGGATATACCTCAATATATTTCACCACTGATGGATCCATTTCTATAAAGCTTGTAATTATCCCTTCACACTGTTGAAACTATATTTAGTTATTTTTTCCCCCTTTCACTTCATCTAATTAGTTATAATCCCCCGTCACTTTGTTTGCACTTGATTGGTTGTACCCGTCCTGCCCCTTTCCTTTCTCTTGACCAATGGGATTCAATCTCCCTTCACCTGTTACTAAGCTAATGTGTATTCTGTTTTTGTTTGTTTCTGATGATGGCCTAACCGTCGAAATCGATTTAACATTGTAACTCTTTATTTTTCGTAGAAATAGACAACATTTTTACTAATATCCGTTTTGAAATGGGTTTCCACAACTATGTCGCGAGTGATTTAGTTCGTCTCCGCGACATAGCTCTTTGAAAAGAAAAAAAAAATTGTCTCTAATCATAATCCATTGGAAAGCAAGAGCATGAGATCATCCTGCAGATCATAGATCATGGCTCAAAGTACTTATATTTACTAACTGCTTAATGCAGGTGCTCGTGATGTTGTGTGTGGAAAATGTGGGGTGATCTGTTCATCCGCCACTTTTTAGAGGATTGCCCAGCTCTTATGGGCCTCAGAGTCCTGCATAAAAACCCTCTCAGTGGGTTGATGTCCTATCTGGGCCAGACAAGTTCCACTCCCTGATAACGTACCTGAGAGCCACAGAGCTCTACTACGAACTGTGATATTTTAATCTGTGATATACCATTTCCAAGTCGAATTGAGAATTTTCCAAACCAAATTGAGAATTTTCCAAACCAATTTGAGATTTTTCCAAACCAAATTGAGAATTTTCCAAACCAATTTGAGAATTTTCCAAACCAATTTGAGAATTTTCCAAAACAATTGGAGAATTTTCCTAACTAAAAATGTTCTAAAAAAGAAAGGAGAAGGGAATCATCCAAACCAAAGTGACAATTTTTCAAAGCAAATCAAAACTTTTAGTTAGGAATAAAATTGCACAATACATCGTTAGAAGGAAGAAATTTGCATTTTTTCATTAAAAATAAATCACATTTTTCATATTGTTAAGAAAAATTAGGTATCATGAAAATTCAATGTAGAGGGTTCCCAGCTGCTGCGTTCGTGCAATTAACGAACACAGCAGCTGGGAACTCTCTACATTGAATTTTCATAATACCTAATTTTTCACAAAAATGTGATTTTTTTAATGAAAAAATTCGAATTTATTTCTTTTAACGATGTAGGGCGGAATCCATAGTCGCACCATGAGATAAGAAATTTCTTGACTCAGGCCAAGGTCACATCTGGCTTGAGGAGGTGAACTGGTATCCATAGTCAAAAGGTGCAGGCGTCGAGGCCGGCCTTAGCTGTAATTTTTCTCAAGGTGGCTTGGAGGAGGGTTGGAGTCTAGAGCGAGCAAAATGAGGTTCTTCCAACTATTTTGGGCATTCCATGCTTAGTAAATCACGATACTTGGTGACTCCATGCTTGGAATTCCATGGTATTTGTTCGAAGCAACCTTGGTGAGGCCAGAAAAATGAGACAACATTTGTGAGTTGTGTTATTTTATCAAAAAGTTGAGAGTTGACACACGTTCACGTTTTTCGTTTAACTTTTTCGCCTTATACCTATCTACCTGCCTACTGTTTTATTTTTATTATTAATAATTTTTTGTTGTGTCCCTCGTGGTTGCGTACTTGTACAAAAGCTGTACAAGTTGCACCGTTTGCAGCTGTCCACCGTTTGTGTTTTATTCCCGATTGTTTTGTACCAAATTTACTCATATGTAAGCGAAAAATTTGAAAAATTAAATTGTTAGTAACATAAAGTGATCTTTTACTTTACAATTTTAGTTATCAGAAATATTAACTAGCATACCATAAGTATACTTACATAAGTATACTAACCTAATGAAACTACACGAAATGATTAACTGAGAAATAAATGTTTAGGGACTTGCCGACTAGGTTGATAGCTGAAATTTGAAATTGGTGGGGGGCAGTTATTTCATTTCCATCGGATGAAAAAATCCGAAGATTGGAATTCCTTCAATGATAGGCTAAGATCATACAGGGTGTCCAAAACCTAAATATCTCATACTATCTCACTAAATATCACATCAGGAGTGAGAAGTGTCTTGATTTATTATTATTTTTTTGTTGTTGTGTGGTTTATTTGTATTTGCTTAAAATGAGCCAAAAGAGAACTTCATTATCTCCGGAGGAGAAGAATTATTTTAAGTCACTAGTACTTCTCAACAAAGACGTTGTTGAGAGTAAGAAAAGTGTTGCAGTAAGTTAAGTACAGAAAAAGAAGTGTTGGGACGAAATCACTCATCAATTTAGTTGCACCGGGAATTTCTCTATGGTAAGTAAATTGTTGACTTCTGGGAACCGTGACAAGTTCAACATTTTCATCATCGAGTCGGTCGTCCAAATCGTCCCACTCAAAAATAAACAAACTCTCCATCGTGAACTAATTAAAAACTAATAAATCTCAAACAAATAATAACTCAAACAAACTAATTACGTACAAGAAACAGCAAAAAATAACGTTTCGAGGGAGGTTTGTACCTTCCTTGGCTGGAGGTGGGTTTCAACCCCTCTGGAGTCGAGAAATTCCTTATCTCACCTTCAAAAATCGTCTATGAATCGGGGTTTTCGAGGAGGCTTGGAGGCCGGCCTCAGAATGTAACGACTCTGAATAGGTTAAGGAGACATGAACCCACCTCAAGGCCGGCCTCAGCTCAAATGTGGAGGCCGGCCTTACATTTGCGACTATGAATACCGATGGGGTGAAATTCTCCTCAACAACCCACCTTGAGGCCGGCCTCAGCGTTGAGGAGCGACTATGGATTCCGCCCGTATTGTGCGATTTTATTCTTAATTCAAAGTTTTGATTTGCTTTGAAAAATTGTCACTTTGGTTTGGATGATTCCATTCTCCTTTCTTTTTTAGAACATTTTTAGTTAGGAAAATTCTCCAATTGTTTTGGAAAATTCTCAAATTGGTTTGGAAAAATCTCAAATTGGTTTGGAAAATTCTCAATTTGGTTTGGAAAATTCTCAATTCGACTTGGAAAGTGAATATATTTATTTCCAGCAAGTCATAGCTTTATTTCACTTAGATTTAATATAAGCCCTATTTATATAGTCTTAGTTATAGTTTAGGATCGTGCGTTTTAGTGTCTCACTTGACACCTCGTGCAATGCCGCTAATGGCCCTTCAGGTTGAGATGCGGCTATATTCTTAGGAAAAAAACTTAAACTTACTTATATAGGAGGTAGGCCTAATAATTTCACGTTATCATACTAATTCCTTACCTTAACATGCAGGAAATTAACTGCCTTTAGAATGCTTTGTAGCCCAATACAGATTTGAAGAGGAGTTTGTTTGGTGATGACGTGAGCTAAGGGAGTGACTTCTTCCGTGGCCAGGAATAGACTACCACCTGCTGTCCAAGATGCAACGTACTTGAGGATGTTAGGATGACGATGGAGCATCAAATTCTGCAACAGCGAAGAAGGTGGGTAAATATCACATAAGTTATACTACCTACAAATATTGATGCTTTTAAACCAACGTGTTTCATTTCATTTGCCGCTTTGGGTCGTTTGAGAACCTCAGTGACGTGAAATATGAACGTGCTCGAAAATGAGGTTAGATCGGCAGATTAAGGTTAGAGTTGCAGATTTCTGTTCCATAGATGAACAGTGAGTTTTTCATTGATGTATTTTATATATTTTTTTGGATTAAAAAACATGATATCCAACTCATGAGTGTTACCAGATTTCAAAAATTGGTTTCTGTAAAATGGATGACTTTGGCAAAATTGTTGTGGGGGCCCAAATAAGTACAAAAGAATCAAGTTCAAACGTAATATTCAGATTTTACGGAATTCATGCTGAAGGCAGTGTAATTGAGCTTAAATCTCAGGAGTGTTACTGTATTATCAGGAGTGTTACCCATCCTTGGTCACACTCCTGAGAGGTAACAATCATGAGAATTTCCAGTAAAAATGCGTCACACAAGATGATGAAGTGACAAAACTCGGGGATGGCTACTGTTTGAAACCTGTCACCAAGCAGTATGGTTGTTGATATCGGATTATTTTGATTAAGCACTAACAACACTCGTAACTAGTGTAACACTCATGATTGAAAAAAAAAAATACTCAACATGTTTTTAGGCTTCTTTCGCAGTAAAAACTGCTGCAACTCCAAGCACTCCACTACAGTCTCACATCTTCTACTGGACAATATAACCTTCACATCTGACTGTTTCCCGCCATTTTCCATCAGCTTTCTTGATCGCAAAAATGATAACACTCCTGAGGTCCCATTGAGAAGAGATATGGGGGACTGATTGAAAAATTAGTTTTTCCACAGGTTGGGAAAAATCTTAAAAATGTAAATCCTTACTCGAAATAAAGAGGAACCAACTTACTGCAGCAAGTAACCTTGACCAGTTCTAGATTGTCATTGTTTCGTAATTAAATAACTTCTACTTACTTGTTAGGTAGGAGGGGACGGTAACACTCATGAGTTTCCAGGATTTCAGGTTTCATTAGTCATCACTGTGTATTGGATAAAGGGGATTTTGGGCAGTCAAATCGTTACTTCGTTGATCTCCCAACTTATACTACCCTTTTCCCCCCAAAATCGCTAGTTTTGGTCAGGAATTGTGAGAATTCGTCGTCGGGGACATGAAAGCGGCAAATGAATTGAGAATGACCCGTATGCCAAGTTGAGTGTGGTACATAGCTCCCTCATTTACGTTTCATGGAAGTTTTATAATAACAGGCTCACTATAAAGTTTTAGTGATGCCATGTATACATCTATGTAGAGCAAGAAGATGTTGAAGGATCACCAGAAATAACGAGAAAACCAAATTTTTCTCAAGTTTAGTTGATAACAGAGAGGACACTGCACTACTCCCTTGGAGGAAGCGAAACGTGACGTCACGCGCTTGTCAGCCAATCACAGAGCGTTCTCAGCACCTTCCCCCTCACCTGATTATTAAATTCAATTTTAATTAAGAAAACTTTTTTTTTTCAAACTGGGTTTCATTATATTTGTGAATTGGAGATGATCTAGAGTACATTAAAAGAGGTTTCAGGCCGTATTTCAGATGAGTGCAAGTGAGTCCTCATTGTATCAACTGATGATATAATTCCAATGGTATTCTGACTTCCCGAAATCGAGTTTATTATAACTTCTGTATCCTATCAGGCTTGTGAAGCGTACCCAGGTAGGTAATCACCGAATTCAATTATATTAATTTATTAAATGATTGATTAGTAGATACATAATTAGGAATTACTCTTAATTAAATTATTATTTCTATTCCAACAACAGAAGTTAACTTCCGAGTCTACCACGTTCGGAACGTTTTAGAGAATTTTCTAAGAAAATTAAGCTATCATTGCAATGCTATTGCAACGAATTGAAAATTACTTTCATGGAAATTCGTTTTGAAATTTCTTGAGCTTAACGCTTTTTGACATGTGTATGTAGAATTTAATACAAAAACAAAAACGTCCAGTCATGCAGCATGACCCCATGAGCGAATTTTGAAGAAATCTTCGACATTTCAGTCGCTATTGATCGTGTAGAGAAATTTTAGTTTAAGATTTTGATAGACAAACATGGAATCAAATTATTAAAAATAATTAGGAGGTACTCATACTTTATTACTATTAAACTAATCTTGTAGATTTGAAGACAAATGTAGGTAAATATTCATAGATTTCGATGTCCAATGTGGTCAGTATTGAAGGCAGTTGAAATCTTAACAGTATCCAATCATAACATTATCAAATCTTGACATAAAATAAAACAAGCACCTACTACCTACGTTTTAAACAGCATGGTTCTAGGATTGGTTATACAGGGATACTTCCATAAGAGTAGTTCAATCTGAATTTGGACAATGTTTCATGCAAATATTACCGATTCTTACAACTAGCGAACGGCATTATTTCGATTTTTGACTGATTTTTCGACTTTGAAATTTTTGAAAACTTGATACATATTCTTATAGGAAATTTTACGCTGATTCCGAATATACCACATGTTAGTATGCTGAAAAAATTATTTCGCACAACAAATCGCAAAAAACAGGTTATTTTGAAATTGTTGACTACATTTTTGAAAATTTCAACCCGAAGATGTAGTCCGATCATGCTGGCCAACGAACTTGAACTTTCGTTTTGTGTCCTTAACATTTTAAAATTTGTTTGAAGTTTCTAGCACAATTCTACGGACAGTTATCGTCTGGAATGACACATACATATATACATACCTACATACATTAAAAAATGCGTTACACTTCAGAATATGATTCAGAATAGCCTAAAACGGATTTCTGCATAAATGTTTTTCAAAAATTCACATTCTACAAATTTTGAGGCGAGAGCAATAGCTTAATTTTCTTCAAAAATTCGCTAACAAACGTGAAGACGAAACGCTTGGATACGAGTCTGCAACACATTGGGACATTTTATTTCTTTAGTTGCAGAATAAAGACATACAATTTTGAACGAATGGTCAACGAATTTTATGGGATGAAAAACGACGAAGTACCATTTCCCTAGCAACGACACGGTTGTAAGCGGAAATCATCAGAATATTTTCGTGAACAATTTCCGTGACGTTTAGTTTATGTGCCATACCAAACACATAAAATGTTATGCTGATAACTAAATGTATCTTCTGTTAAGGTAACAGGTATACTTGAGCCTACACTAAGTTACTCACTTTTGCGCATTTTTCCAGAGTCGGTGGCTTTTCAGATTGTGTCGATTTAAAAAGTGACACTTTCCTCTCAGGCTGACCTTTAAATGTGGCGTGATGGAGTGTCCAAGACGTATTGGACAGGTACGGCTTTTCCTCGATGTTCAAGAGGCACGACTGGCTTTTATTATTCCCCATGATGAAAACGCTCGAACGGAAAATTTATCAGATTTATCTACCTAACATGAATATCCAGGGAAAAGTTGCACCGGGGTACACCTAGAACTTAATGCATCTTCTGGTGAACCGAGAACCCTCATGCTACGCTGGTTTTAACACTAATCCACTACGCTATTACATTTCGATCCAATCAATTGAATGAAGGAAAGCGAACCAACTGAAAAGGGCACTGAAATTGTATTGTATTTACCTACGACTCACATCTAATAATTACAAAAAGTCAACATCCTGTTATCTAATCAATTTCAGTGAGCCGCTCTCCAGTATAACCTTCCGAAACCGTTAAGATAGTTTGAATTCTCCCACCATCAGCGCTAGCTTCGTTACCTCGGGTGGAACCTACCAAAACTGTAAAAAATGTAGGTAGGTATCATCATCTACCTTTATTCGTCATCATCTACCTTTTTTCGTCATCATCTACCTTTATCATCATTCTACTTTATAATGTCGTAGAAACTAATAGGTACTTGTTTGGCGATGACTGGCTTCCCAACGATTTTTAGTTTTCGAAACTTCCGCTACAGCGGCGCCTCGATTTTTATGAATCTATGTCCGCTGCTAAAATATAGATTAGTGGGACAAATAGATCAGAATATTTGTGAAGTTTGGTGGTCTGGATGGTCGCAAGCTCGCATCTCAAAAATACAAAACATCAAGTAGTCAATCCCTAAGTGAAAATTCAGATTAGTTGGACGAATAGCGCACCGACTGAAGCGCCACAATAGCGGAAGTTTTGAAAACTAAAAATCGTTGGGGAGAGCTAGTCACTACCTACTTGTTTGATGTTTCAAAAGTCATTCTTTCTGATACTAGCGGATTCTTTGAATATAAATAGTATGGAAAGCTATCTCACTATTGGTATATTTTTGGACTTACGCAAGGCGTTCGATACCGTTAATTATCAGGTTTTACAACGAAAACATGAACATTTAGGACTTCGTGGTTCATGTCTGTCACTTTTTATGAGTTATTTATCAAAAATAGAATTCAAATTACAAAGATTGATGATGTCAAAAGCTCTCCTTTACGCATCTTACATGGTGTTCCGCAAGGTACCGTTTTAGGTCCTGTGTTATTTTTGATTTATATTAACAGTTTATGTTCATTACCAACTGATGGCTCTATTTATTCATACGCTGATGATACAAGTATAATTATCTCCTCTCCCACATGGGAACAATCGAAAATGTTAGCAGAAAATTGTCTTCAACAGATCCAGGCTCATCTCCACAAAAATCTACTTTCACTAAATCTTCAGAAAACGCAATTTATGTGTTTTTCTCCGACAGTAAGGGGTATGCCCCCACCAGATTTCTGCATTATTTACCATTCCTATAACTGCTCAAGAATTTCATGCGATTGCCCTAAAATTGAAAGAACCAATAATGTTAAATACCTTGGACTGTATATTGACGAGTACCTAAAGTGGACCAATCACATTTGCCATTTATCTAAGAAAATCAGGAACACATCCTATATTTTCTATCGTCTTAGGAATATTTGCTCAAAAAATTTTATTAGAATAGTGTATTTAGCTCTCATTCATTCTCAGTTGTCTTATGCTGTAACTGCATGGGGCTCAGCATTGCAGAGCCACTTGCAGGCAGTTAAATCTGCTCAAAATTTGATATTTAAAATCTCTCGCCTGAACCCTTTATCTGATGAAATTCTCACTTTCAACCAACTTTTCAATTTTCAAACTGCAAAATTTTTTCTGAAGAGAATCAACTTACTGAGTATTGAACCCATTAGTCATGCTACGAGACATCCAAATAGATATCATGTTCCACATAGATCGCTACAAGTCACCCAAAATCACATAAGTCATACTGGTCCATAATTATTAAATAAAATTACAGATGAAATTTTTGATGAGCCTCGAATTGTTAATAGATTAAAATTAATTAAGAACTGGATTGTTACCAATGAATGAAGTTGTATTTTTATTAATCGTGTTCAAGTTTTAGTGTTTTGAATTGTTTATTTACTGATTAGTACCTACTTTTACTTTATGCCGTGAACTGCCATTGCATTAGTAGTTCTAATAATTAGAAGTGCCCACACACAGACTCTTGTCTTGTGGGATTTTTGTTTGGGAAATTTTATTTTTGTACTTTGTATTATTGTTCACAAAAAATAAAGCATTATTAAAAAAAAAAAAAAAAAAAAAAATATCAGTGTTGTCAGATTTATTTTTCGATTTTCCGTGGATCGGTCTTTTACAATCCGTAGATTAAGGAAGTTTTTCTTAAATTCCTTTCAAAATATCCGTAAAAAAAGTCTGTAAATGTTTCCCCGAGGAAAATTCCAGAACTTGAGTAAGAAATCATATAGTGTGGCGCTACATACAAAAATGCAGTAGGTAAGTACGCACCTTTGTTAATCTTTCTAATAGTGTGCATCTATCTACCTACTTATTCATATAACTATTCTCGAGACTTCGCCACTAGCGCATCCTTACATCAAGGCAATGCTATAAAACCCTAATTTTCGAAGTTATTTCACCTCGTTGTCATGTTTATGAGTACTTAAAACCATACCTACGAAAAAGCGCCATTAGGAGTCACTACCAACGAGCCTACTTACCTATCTTACGGTTCAGTATTTACCTAGTTCAGTATATTTTATTATGCCAGGTAATAAATTTTATGCAAATTATATCAAGCTGTAATCCGGCAATGACCTGAAACGTGAACACAAGATTAATTTGTGCAGTCGATATCCCAATGAAATTTGTGTTGGGAAACAAATGTCACCAACACCACACCAACACATACACCTACCAACTGAAATCAATTCACGAATATATGCAATTAATCAGTTGGTAAAGAAACAGGTATACGGTATCAGTAGGTACCGTAAAGAAACATAGAAACTAGTAACGAAAACTAGATGTGACGGTTGACGGTTAGCAAGCTACACAACGTACCTACTTTAAACAGATAAGAGAAAGCCTTTGAGTAATAATAATGAGAAGAGAGTGATCATATTACGCGACATTGGAGTATGGTAAAAGTATGGTAAGCCACGGTCAAAACTTGACCGAAGTGAAGTTAGCAATAGATTCCAGCAATAGAAAATATTGCCAAGAGACGTTAGCGATACTTTTTAGCAATACTTACCTAATTTTTTTTCGATTTTCTTCAAAGTTAAGTGTTATGATAGCAGTAAGAAGAGGTTCAGGGGTTCAGAAAGTTGAAAAAATGATTAAATCTCCAAAAATTGAAATAGTTGAAAATTCGCCCAAAAATGAGTTGCTAAGCGATTTTCCAAGTTATTTCTGCATTTTTATCCGTTTCATAGATATTCTATTCCGTTTCATATTATTATAGAAAATTGTGAAGGAGCCAACGTCTTCGTATAGTCATCCTGCAACCACGACCCGAATTTGAAGGTGGCACCGCGCCTCTTTCTATCATATTCATCAAAAATAAGATCTAGCAATAGAAAAATTGGTCCCCCCACCACCGCTCCCCTACAGGCGCCCGGGTGTTTTTGGACCAGTGAACCTCTTCGTACTGCAACTGTGCAAAATCGGTTCAAGATTCAAAGTGGCACCGCACTTTTTTTCGGAAATATGGACATTTGTAATTTCCCCTAGTAAACAGTAACTTAGACTTGTAGACTTAACAGTAGACTTGTAAAAATTTTGAAAAAAATTGAAAAAAAAAAAAATTTTCCTAAAAATTCTATGGAGCGTTCGAATATTTATGAAACGGATAAAAATGCAGAAATAACTTGGAAATTCACTTAGCAACTCATTTTTAGGCCAATTTTCAACAATTTCAATTTTTGGAGATTTAATCATTTTTTCAACTTTCTGAACTCCTGAACCTCTTCGTACTGCTATCATAACACTCAACTTTAAAGAAAATCGAAAGAAATAAATGAATTGCTAAAAACGATTGCTAACGTCTCTTGGCAATATTTTCTATTGCTGGAATCTATTGCTAACTTCACTCCGGTTTCCTTTTCTCTTCTTTCATGGCTTCTGCTTGACCTAATTCATAACCATTTTGATATTATCGAATCGGAAAAATCTCCTTTAAATCTCTTCTACTCTAATATTCATTATTACCGTTATTGGAAATCAAATGTTTTTCTGTTGAAAGAGGTGGAAAAAAAGACCACAGACGAAATCTCTCTCATCGAGTCTTCTTTCCTCGGTTCGAACTGTTGTGGACGGGGAATTGTAAATACCTATCAAATTCAAAACTTTCGTGGTTTTCATCTTCAAAAATTAATGAAAAAACCCGAGCGAGAGCTCTTGCCATCATCTCTTGATATCTATATCTATAAAAGAGGATGTATGTATATATATATGTATGTATATATGTATGTATGTTGCCTATAGACTCCGAAACCGCTCGACAGATTGTAATGAAACTTTCAGGTATTATTAGGCATGATTCAAGGATTGTTCCTGTAAAGTTTGGTGCAAATCCGTTCAAAGGGCTCTGACCCAGAGGGCATAAAAGAGTGCAGTGTCAGGTTTTAGAAATTTATTGTTTACAAAATTAACTACCCAAGCCAAGACCGAAGGCAGAGTGAGGAGGGAGGAGGAGGAGTGAGGGAGGAGGAGGAGGATGAGGAGGAGGAGGATGAGGAGGAGGAGGATGAGGAGGAGGAGGAGGAGGAGGAGGAGGAGGAGTGAGGTAGGAGGAGGATGAGGAGGAGGAGGGAGGATGAGGAGGAGGAGAAGAAGGAGGGAAGAGGAGGAGGATGAGAAGGGAGGACGGATTATGTCTATTTATTTACTTATTTAACTCTTTCTATTAACTTCGATTCTCTTCGTGCTTGCTTGCTTTCTTTCTTTCTTTCTTTCTTGAGACAAAATTTCAGATCGATTTTTAACCCACTTCCCGATATCCAATCGATCTGAAATTTTGCACACGAGTTCATGCTGGCGTACATTTTAATCTATAAAATTTTCGCGAAGAAAAAGTTGGTTATACTATAAATTTTCGAAAATTTGAAATTTAATATGGGACACCTTACAAGTGTTGTGTATTGTAGGGAGGAGGAGTGAGGGAGGAGGAGGATGAGGAGGAGGATGAGGAGGAGGAGGGAGGAGAAGGATACTATTGAACGTCTGCATAAAGTGACAAAATCCAGGGTCAATAAAATATTAAATGATTTTCCTTGTCAATTTAATTTAAGTTATTATCAATGTGATTTTGAAACAATGTGATTTTTTTTCAATTTACTGTTGCCAAGAAACTACCAAATATTGAAACAACAATAAAATTAACCGAGAACATGAGAAAAAGAAAGAGTTACATTAAAAACTTGTTTTTATGGGTTCCTTTTTTTTTTAAATATGTTTTTCGGATTCTACGCATCATGAAACATAAAGCAACGAATTCGGTATGTTGAAAAATGATTTTAATTAGTCGATTACTAAAGTTTATTATTGAAAAATGAACCAACATTTATCCAGCGAGAAATTTGGGCGCAGCAACGCGCGCGGGGGGAACGCTAGTAAATAAATAACGTCATGAGAATTTTCGGCAAATTTTCATGAGATGGTTTGGTAGGTATGAGGAGTCGAGCAACAATAGATCCGAGTCCACGCCCCGTAACCGGCCTTGAACTTCCATGGTGAAATCCATTATTGCGGACGATCTCAGTTCAATTGCCAAACCGCCTCTTGAACTCGGGTCAAAAGCGAAATTGTCAAATGAAGACAACGACTTCAGTAAAAACTTGAAAGGAATTTCTTTTAAGGATAATTTTTGAGCGTAAGAATATGAGAATATTCCGTTTGATGTATCAGTCACGCCACCCAACGTGCTATAGAGGGTATCGATTTCACCATAATTATCCAACGGAGATCGCTCAGCTCATATATATACGTATTCTCTCTTTGAAATCTCCCGTTTACACGCATGACAATACTGAACGGTACCAGGAGAGAGCGATGAGGTAAAAGCTCCTTGGTCCTGCCCAAAGATCTCAAACCTACACTTACATACTGATAGATTATATATATGTCGGAGAGACAGTAATAATGTCGTATAGACAGAATAATAACTTCATATCGAGAGCCATTTTGGTGGGTGGAAACCCTGAGGCAAGCATATGTGTGATGGTTAAGTAAGGAAAGTAAAAAAACAACGTTAATTCAGATTTTTTTACGACTTCACCCTTCGGAAGTGGAACAAAACACTGACAAGATAAAAGGATAGTTATTTTGCATTATTTAGTGGCCATACAGAAGAAAATACAAAAAAAGCGCTAAAAAGGTGCTAAAAAATGGCGTTTTTCGCCTAATTTAGAAGGTTTTTTGCTAATTACCACCCTCAGAGTATTTTCCCAGGTATGAGCGGTATGGGATATCATTTCTACCCAGAAGAGAAGTAACTCCTGTGAATTTCATCAAAATCCCTCGAGCCATTTTGGAGAAAAGGCAAAAAAAAAAGTGCTAAAAACGACGTTTTTTCACCTATTCTGATTTTTTTAACCCCCTAAAAATGATAATTTTAAGCTGCTTTTTTTACAGCAGCTAGCTCTTGGGTGAAGAAACCCAACCCCGAAAATTGTTTTTTTTTTTAATGTCTTACCGTAAGGTCGCAATCGCGTACACGAGTTATATACATACACAAAAAAAGAACACAGACATTTTTTATTTTTTTTTTTTTTATTTTTTTATTTTTAGAAACCTCTCCTCAAAGACGTAGGGGGCACGCCATTAAGAAAAAAAGAAAAAACTAAATTAAAAAGTGGGGAGGACGCCCAGGTTTACCCAACGCCGGCCCTAGGGATTAGGGAAGTTGAGGAAAATGGAGGAGGGAGAGAGGGATGAAAGGAAGTGCCCCTATAGAATGACCACCAATTAAGGTAAGAGCCCCGAAGGACGCGGGTGGTGATACCACGGAGCACTCCTGCCGTGATGCCCAACTCGAGAAGCTCCGTGGCACTTTTCCCCGCACCACACCTCGCACCATGAGACGGTCGCGGCCATGACTTTGATGTTATTGGTCGCCACTCCTTTTAGCTCAGATATCGCTAGTCGCAGATCATTTCTATCATATTTACTCATCTTAGCCCGCCAGGTCTGCTCCGTGTCCACGCTGCCACTGACAACCTGGACATCCAGGATTATGGCAGATCTATCGGGCTTGATAGCAACGATATCTTGCTTCCTACCCCAGTCACTCGAAATATGATATAGTCTCTCTATAGTCTATATAGCCTTTCGACATCCCGTCCGCTGGATGACAAAGCACCTGCTATTTGCTTGGCAACCGCATTGTGACGTAGAATACGGCCACCCTTGAGAACGAGGACACTGCTGCACCACATGACAGGCACGGCAAAGGGTGTCAATTGTCCCGCGACTACTCCTCGAACACCTCACTGAGTTGGCTAACTTAGCCACCCGGACGGCGCGTGAAAATGGCGATAGTCGCAGGCCCCAATGCCCTCTGAAGCCCATTCCACCCACTGGGTAGAAATGGGGGATTCAGAGCACTGTCGGAGTTCTTTACCATCTGCTGACTCATGCAGTGCAGCAGCGAACTCAGCAGATGAGCTGGGTTTTGGAGCAGTTGGTGTTGCTCGATCGCACCACAACAACTGCTGCCGGACAAAGTCCAGGTCAGCAGCAGTGCGGGCGACCTCCCAGCTCGAGCCAACACACACACACACACATACATTTTCATAAAACGTATAGAAATGGGTTCATGTTGAACAAAATGCCCATCCTAGCATGAGTTTCAGAAATTGATTTCCAGGGTGATTACAAGACTTTCCCATCACCCTTCGAGTTAAGTAAGGAAAGTAAAAATAAGTAGCGCCATTATTTATACGTTAGTATAAATATTCTATGATCATTTCGGCCTTTTTTCCCGAAATGTTTTTGTATGCCTAGCATTCTATTGAGCTCTATTCGCGTAACCATCCAAAAAATAGGCGAATTTCAAATTGAAAGATTAAAAATCAAAATTGCCTCTTGTTATGATGTGACAGTTGTAATAATGTGGATGTAAAACAGGGTTGTTTCCAGGGTTAAAAATGGTAAAATATTATACAGGTATATATCTATTATTTATTGATTTCAAATCACGGCATTTTTGTTTCATGTAGGTAGGTACCTACTTACCGCGTTCTATTCACACCTCGCTTTCTATTCTTAGGATAGCTTTGGATATCATCCCAGTTCAAGTATGAAAAGTCGATATTACTTCACAGGCAAGTTCAATGGAAATGAGGAATGGTAGCTAACTCTGAGTTGAAAACGCATATGTTACGAAGTGAGTAAGCCTAGCTTCTTCCTCTTTAAAAATGGATTGGTGCAGTTGTAATCGATGAGCTTGTGTTTGAACCATCATTTTCTTACATCTTCATTGCTCGTGGAGGTGGCAGATGGCGAAGCTCGGAAATATGATCGTTCTCATGTTGTGTCTTCACACTGTTACTGCTGGTCAATGGTCTCCTTCAATGATTTCGGCGTATTTTAGCGTTATGACTGTCCACAATATTGATGCATTTGTTTGCTCTAATGAAGGTATATATTATTAAGAATAACATCGTGAACATCTTGGTGATTAGTGTGGTTGTACTTTTTTCCTCAAAAATAACATATTAAATAGTATTAAAAGTAGTGTAACTTAAACATTCATTACGCTGGTACCTACTCATTCATTCTTCACCCAATGAAAGCTGATTCGCATATACCTATAGATAAGTCTAAAACGTAAGTGCAGAAAACAAAATAGCTCTTCACGTAGATATCCGTAATAACTCCTTCACTAATCCGACACAATTAGGGATTAGACTTAATCTTTATTTGATGAGTTCTGACCAGAGAGATCAAATTACCTTGGGCGTGAGTAATATACATGACGGAGACGACAGAAGTTCCAACCAAATTCGATGTGGTTTACTATTAGTCGACTAAAGGCCCTAACCGAACATTTCCTGTATATGTCATCCGAATATGCGATTATAAAGAAAGCTAAGAGTGTTAGAAGGTTCTTTCGTATGCATGATTAGACCCTACAAATGATCTGAATTGGGTATAGCGTTCTTGGGGGACTCTCTAGAATGTACAGCAATGATTTTGCATTCGAGCGTGCGGAGGACTTCTATTTTCAATGTCTGTGCTGACAGCGTGTTCAAATGTTGGAAGTTAGAGGTTAGTAGATCCATAATCTCTGTAGATGACAAAGCAGCTAAATTCTTGGGGTACACAGGTAATGTCGATTACGTTGCTGAATAGTCACAGTTATTGAAGGTGACTCTAGCGGAACTGAATTGCTAAGCCAGCTGACTGGATTGCTATTCCATGCAGCAGCAGTAGCTGAGAGTTAAGTGGTCCGAGATACGAGGACTAGACAAAATTTGGACTGTCTCTGAATCGTAGGAGGAAAAACCAGATCTCTTTTGTGCTGATACGATAAAAGCCCTTCACTTCCCGATTCGTGCACCGAAACCGATTTACGGCACTCACTAGGTTAGCAAATCAAATGCTGCATAGTACCTACAAAGAAACGATACGCGACTGCATCACTTGAAACTGTAACACATGGAAATTAGCTAATTCAGCTCGATCGTAATGGTACATCATTTTCTAATTTGAACGGTAAATTCTAATTGAATTCGGTAAATACATTAACTAAACAGTTCCAGTCATGCAGCATGATCGTGAATTTTCGTAATTTTCCATATTATAATATTATGTTCAATTCTTTTAAAATTTGGGAACTGTGAGCAAAGAAATAGTTATTAATTTCAATTTTTATCGCTTTTCACCCTAAATGAAATTCAAGTACATTTTTCAGCATAATTTTCTGAAATTTAAAGGTAGTTCACAGTTGATTTACTTTTTATGGGTAGTATTCTGCTAAAAAATTTACTTTCTACGATTATATATACATATATATATATATATATATGAAAAAGCGTTAAAATCCAGGAATTGTTCCTGAATACGTTAAAAACGAAGTAATTCGCTGTTCTTGAATTAAATTTAGGAAAATTTGTATTTAAAAGTTTTTGGAGCCATTACAATAGCTTTATTTTCCACGAAAATTTGCTAAAATGGAACATCATAGTGAATGTCATAAGGTATCGTTTGCTCATTAGTGAATTAACTATCAAAATATTACTGTGGATTAGTTAGGAGCACCTGAATCAGGACGAACATTCTATGGAAGGATAATAATAATTTATCTACCCTGTCAAATAGTCATTCTTTGTGTGAAATCTGTAGTGTTTTTCTTGTTTTTAGATGCCATAGACCTCTTCAAACATATGTCAACCTCCTCTGGCCGTAAAGATCGAGAATATACGGTGTTATTCCGAGTAGCCGACACTTTTGATTCAGTTACGTCCGTTTCCACTCGTCTTGGGATTTTCCTGGATGTAACGTGTACTCAAAACAGAATTTTGATTGAAAATGTTAGTAGACAGCAACAAAAATTTTTACCAATTTTACCTACACATAATGTACATCTAAATATGTGAATCTATAGACGAAATTTATAACATAACTTGGAACTAATTACTTGGTTCCTGAAGGACATTGAATGATTCGGACTGGTAGGTAATTTATATTCTTGAAGTCGGTGACTAACCACCTTGCTGCTAGGTACGTATATTGTTCAAAAATAATCAAATCTACATAATCTGTTATTATCTTAAAAATGATTTTTTTAAAAATTAGTTGGAATTGCCATTTCTGTTGTTTTCTGTGTATCCATTGTACATTGTCTAAATTATTGTTTTATAACCATACCTGTTTTTGACATCTGCTATGTACTGTTCGTACTTTTTGGCAATAACGAAATTGAATCGAATTGAACTGTACAGTGTGAATTGTGAAGCAGGGCAAAAAATGAAAAAACGCACATTTTGAGTTCTGAAATTTCGCTTCTGGATTTCTGAGTTCTGCATTTCTGAAATTATGACTAAAGTCTATAAATCCTGAAAAATTTTCATGTAATTTGATCATAACCTATGTTCATCTTTAATATTTTTATTTCAGATTAATAATGACACCTTGTTCGAGGACAATATAATTTGGATGATATGGGATAAAGAAGGTACTCTAAGTTCTTCAAATAGGCCCCTTGCAGTGTCCATTTTCTCTGACGTTGTTATAGCGAATTTTGAAGGTTTGGTGAAGATACGTAGAGTCTGGCGTCATCTGTCAGTCGAAAGATTCGTCAGGGGGAAATGGGACAACCAAACAGAAGAATACATTCTTCACCAACCGCCCCGTGGAATAGACCTTAAGAGTTCAGTCGTTCGAGGATCATTCACGGTAAGGATTTCATGGAACGCGATCAAATAAAAATTGTAGATCAACCTTGTTGTGTTATGTGATGGATTGGAGTAGTTAAGGGCCGATTGCACGAGCAACAAAAGTTGCACAACTCCAAAAAAATTGCACTAGAAAAGTTGTACACAACACGAAGCAATAAAATTGCCTCGTGTTACGTCAAGATGTTGCAAGGAATTAATTGCACTGTGTTGCACCAAAAAGCAAGAGCAATAGAAATTGCTCAATTTTTTCGTTTACACGGGCGACAACAGTTCGCGCCATGGACGGTGAAGAGGTGGTCGTCGCTGCTGCTGTGGTCGTCGTCGCTGCTGCTGCCAACCAAAGGAAAAAGAGGGGAATTTGGCAGCGCCAGTTTCTGAGCCAGAGAGAATGTGGGTTGGCTCTCACCTCTGAAATTCTTTCACGTCAATATTTGCTCATAAGGCCATGCTGCACAAATAAACTCCTATCTTTGCTACGTTAAAATTCTCTTATGGGGCAATACTGCACCCCACCAGTGCAGTTTCACATCAATATTTGCTCATAAGGCCATGCTGCACATATAAACTCCTATCTTTCCTACGTTAAAATTCACTCATGAGGCAATGCTGAACCCCACCACTGCAGTTTCACGTCAATATTTGCTCATAAGGCCATGCTGCACACATAAACTCCTATCTTTCCTATGTTAAAATTCTCTCATGAGGCACTGCTGCACCCCATCAGTGCAGTTTCACGTCAGTATTCGCTCATAAGGCCATGCTGCACCCCATCAGTGCAGTTTCACGTCAATATTTGCTCATAAGGCCATGCTGCACAAATAAACTCCTATCTTTCCTACGTTAAAAATTCTCTCATGAGGCAATGCTGCACCCCATCAGTGCAGTTTCACGTCAATATTTGCTCATAAGGCCATACTGCACAAATAAACTCTCAATGTGATTGGCTGTTTCGTTCCCTCTCCCTACCCAAGGCCGAAAAATTGCCGCAATAGTGCAATAATTTTCCAAACCCCTTGGACTTCATTTCAACACGATGCAACAGTTGCCGAGAGGGCTCGTGGGCCTGAAATGTTGTACAACTCCCGTCAATTAATTGCGTGCAATCTTCGGCAATTTTTTCGAGGAGAGAATAGTTGTCCAACTTTTTTGAAATAGTTGTGCAATCTTTTTTCTGCAATTATTGCCGGAAAAAATCGCTCGTGTAAACGGGCCTTTAGGCTGGAGTAGTTATTCTCCTTCTCGGTTCTTGAAAATACTACTCCTTGGCATATTCCTCAGGTTATTCTACCTGCAGGATATTGCAGGGTGTAGCATATAAATCGCATCTCCCCTTTGAAGGAGGAACTACTTCATTTCCATCACCTCCTTTGTTATATACCCCTCGAATGCCCTTAAAATTCACGGCTTCCGGCTTTCTGGGAGACCGCCTGGCACGTCCACATATGCGCAGTTTTTGCGGCATAGTGTGGACGCTGCTTAAGAGCTAGCCCTGAAAAAAAAAAAAAAAAAAAAAAAAAAAAAAAAATCGATCTAAAATCGGATTTAATCAAATTGGAATTAAACTTGGTATAGTTTTGGGCGTGACAAGGATTAACCACAGACATCAGACCGACAGAAAGACAGACACGGACCAAAGTTGACCAGCAAGATCCGAAACGCAAAAAGAAGAAAAATTCCAGTCATGCAGCATGACCCCACGAGCGAATTTTTTGAAAAAAATCTTCGACATTTCAGTCGCTATTGATCTTAGGCTTAACGTTACTGACGGCCGAGTGGAGTGAGGCCTTTCATCGTGCTAGTACGTATATAAATAGAACTTTTTCATAATTTCATGGCTGATATTTTCTAAGCCACAGTCAGTATTAAAGCTACATCAAGTCCTAAAACAGTTGAGCGTAAAACATTGAAGAGAGCGACCGAGAGAATCGGAGGACGGAATATTTCACACAGTAAACTCATCAGTTGTGATTACATTGTTTTTTTTTTTTTTTTTTTTTTTTTTTTTTAACAAGCACCTACTACCTACGTTTTAAACAGCATGGTTCTAGGATTGGTTATACAGGGATACTTCCATAAGAGTAGTTCAATCTGAATTTGGACAATGTTTCATGCAAATATTACCGGTTTTTACAACTAGAGAACGGCATTATTTCGATTTGTGACTAATTTTTCAACTTGAAATTTTTGAAAACTTGGTACATATTCTTATAGGAAATTTTACGCTGATTCCGAATATACCACATGTTAGTATACTGAAAAATATATTTCGCACAACAAATCGCAAAAACAGGCTATTTTGAAATTGTTGACTACATTTTTGAAAATTTCTACCCGAAGATGTAATCCGATCATGCTGGCCAACGAACTTGAACTTTCGTTTTGTGTCCTTAACATTTTAAAATTTGTTTGAAGTTTCTAGCACAATTCTACGGACAGCTATCGTCTGGAATGACACATACATACATACATACATACATACATACATAAATGCGTTAAACTTCAGAATATGATTCAGAATAGCCTGAAACGGATTTCTGCATAAATTTTTTTCAAAAATTCACATTCTACAAATTTTGAGGCGAGTGGAATAGCTTAATTTTCTTCAAAAATTCGCTAAAATGCGTTAAACTTCAGAATATGATTCAGAACAGCCTGAAACGGATTTCTGCATAAAATTTTTCCAAGAATTCACATTCTACAGATTTTGAGGCGAGAGCAATAGCTTAATTCTCTTCAAAAATTCGCTAAAAGCAAGTAGAATTTTGGTTTTTGAAGACAACATTTTTTTCGGATTCTCGCACAAACACAAAGCTTCCTTACCTACGGAATCGAAGAAGCAAAACACGTTTTCATCCTATGTTTTAACGTATATTCCAGTTTATTCAAGACATCTATGACAGAAATAATCTCTCCTTACAATTGCAAGATGTGCATTACAGACCTGGTTCGATATTGTGAACAGATTTTACCATTCCAACATCCTTCTATTGGGTACATGTATAATTTCAGGTAAGAATTCACACCATTACCTTATTCACTGGTATCTACCTTTGTATTTGTCAAACAACTCCTCAAAATAAGAAATAGAGTTTTCTCCTTTTCTTTTCCATATTAACGACTAAATAACATAATAATTTGTGTTACTTACGAAATGAGATTTAGAGTGTAGGGTTTTAATTAAGCATCTCAGTAGAATTCGTTCAAATACCTTAATATCCCATTACATACTTAAACGTGATATTTGAGGAATTTGTACCTACTCCCGGTCTGACCAACAGAATTGAAAATCGGACAATTTTCAAATTTCTGTGGCCGTTTTCGTTTTGATTAAACTTTTTACCGTTAACGCTCAATACACGTTTCTCAAATAAATTTGTATTTTGTATTCTATTTCAATATATTTTATATTTGTACTTTCGTATTCTACCGCTTCCATTTCACTGCTATTTCATCGCTATTCCATTTTCATAAGCGAGATATCGTGTGTAGGAGTGTTGAGAGCCACCAAGCTCCTGATTTAGGTAAATACCGTAGCTGTTCGTTGTTAATCTATAAAAAGCTAGTTATGTAAAGCTAGCGTGCTCTAAAATTTGTTTTAGGCACAATAATTGAAGTACAGTCAAAAACACAGATTCAACATGATAAAGAATTCCACTCTCTTTTTTTATATATCTTAGTTGTAGAGCTCCCACGTAAACACGTAAATCTAACAAGGTATCCAAGGAATTGCATAATAACTGTAGTGATCTACTGTCACGTAATACTCTCTCCCCCACACAAGTTCTATCATAGGTTTCGACCAAACGCAACAAGGAAGGATTGCTTCCAATCACCCCACTCTAGATCGTCTTCTCGTAGCTGAGCGAAATACCACTTTTGAGCGACACTTCAAGATTTGAAAGCTGTCTGCAAACGCAATATTTTTTTCGTTATCCGTATACCATCTATTGCTTACACATATACGTTCGAATAAAATCATCCAGATTTCCGGATGGTGACTGTTGTTATCACATTGTGGAACGTCTATAGTTTTCCGCAAGCCATCACAAGCAATTTGCTGCAAGACTTCACCGAAACAAGATGAAACGGTGCTCAACAGTCTTTCGTTGTTGACCTGTTGGTTTTCACACAACACTTGCACAAAGTCAGGCACGTTAGCTGAAGTAGGAACTTGTTTTTAGGCGAACTAAATCACTCGCGACGAAATTGTGGAAACCCATTTCAAAACGGAAGTTAGTGAAAAACAACTATTCCCACGAAAAATAAAGAGTTACAATGTTAAATCGATTTCGACGGTTAGGCCATCATCAGTAACAAACAATAACTGAAGACACATTAGAAAGGATACAGCTTATATAGTGACAGGTGAAGGGAGATTGAATCCCATTGGTCGAGGAAATGAAAAACGGCAGGAGGTGCAACCAATTAAGTGCATACAAAGTGAGGGGGGATTATAGCTAATCAGATGAAGTGAAAGCGGAAATAACTAAATATGGTTTCAACAGTGTGAAGGGATAATTCCAAGCTTTATAGAAATGGACCTATCAGTGGTGAAATATATTGAGGTATATCCTCATTTAAACATTTACCAGATCTGTCACTTTTGATAATTTCGAATTTTTCAAGTACATTCAACGTACCTCCCTTCGGACAAAAATGAAGAAATTCTACAAACTGTCTATCTGTCAAATCAAAATTGTAACATTGATTGGATTCCTTAAGAAGTTTTGCAAATGTAGACTTACCCTTATTTTCTCTGAAATCCTCCTGATGCTCGTCTATTCTTTTCCCTAAATTTCCTACCAGTCTGACCGCAATATTCGTAGCCACAAGAAAACGTTTTAATTTATAAACCCCACTTTTATCCTGAACATTAATTTTGTCCTTAACGGATCCTAGTAATCATTTAAGACTATTATTAGTTTTAAAACCTACTTTGTAACCTCTCGATGATAGAATTTTGCCAATTTTATCCGAAATTTTCCCATAGTAGGTTAAACTTATCCATCGTTTTTCTTCTCAAATTACATCTTCCCGAGCCTGTTCGGAAACTTTTTCCCTACTCTTTTCTCTAAGAACCTTATCCCATATGGTATCAACGAGATCTCCCCCATATCTGTTACTAGCTGCTATGCTTCTGATAATGGATTTTTCTTTTTGATAGATTTCGTTCACTCATTGGAATAGATAGTGCTCGGTTGATCATACTATGGAAGGCTGCATGCTTATGGACTAAACTAAAGGGCGATTTGAAGTACTATGGATAGTTATATCGCTATAAGTATCTTTTCGATAAATTGAAAAATCATGCTTCTCATTTACCAAAGAGATGGACAGATCAAGAAAATTTAGTTTATTCCCGCCGAATTCGAGGGTGAATTTGACATAGGGATCTAATTTATTGATTTTTTCGTGAAAAGAATTTAGTTGTCTTTCTGTGCCCTTCCATAGAATGATGATATCATCGATATATCTATACCTATAGAGAAGATTATTTATGTTAACAAGTTGTAAATATTTGTTGCTCAAGATAATCCATGTAATATCTGCAAGCAGAGGAGAATACCGAGAAACCCATAGCAAACCCCTGGCTGTGTATAACATTGTCCCTCGAAGACAACGTTTTTCACTAACTTCCGTTTTTTGTTTTTAGGTACAATAATTGAAATACAATCAAAACACAGATTCAGCATGATTCCAAACTTCACTCTCTTTTGTATATATCTTATTTGTATAGCTCCCACGTAAATCTAACAAGATATCCAAGGAAGTTGCATAATAAAACTGTAGTAATCTACTGTCACGTAACAAGTTAAATTCTGCTTCTGTAGCGTACTACCTTAGGTTATGCTGAAATATTTCACTGCGAATTTCACCCACATACTGTATTAATTGCACCTCGACTGTACTGCGTAGGTTGCAGTTGATAGTTTCTGAAGATTGGGGCGATAGAGCTGATAATGGAACGTGGAGGGGATGCTCGGGTGCTTGCAAAGAGGTGATGTTGATCTTTCAGTCACACCTATGATGCCAGTTTCCTACCGGATGGAAGTATCAACTCCACTTTATCCTGGTTCCTTACTGGTAGGTTTCTGTTTGAGAAATATTAACGATTTTTTCTATTATAATTTTTTTTTTTTATTCTTTTAAACAAATTTTCAAAGACAAGCTTTTTTAATGTTAGAAAATTGAATTTCTGGAAACTTCCTCAATTATTGTCCTTAATTTATGATGATATTCAGGAATCGTAGTGTAATATTCCAGAAACAGATTTCAATTAAGAAGATAAGATATGATTATGATTGGATAAGATATATATATATATATATATATATATATATATATATATATATATTAAATATATTGTAATACGTTCTAGACAATATTTGATCTCAGAACATTGACACGGTGGTAACAAATCAGTCAGTCCTACAGTCCTATCGCTGACAATCAAATATCTCACTTTTGTAATCAAAAATGTGTTCTAATTTAAAAAAATTGTACCTACTACCTACCTATTCTGTGGACGCGAGACCTAGAAGAAAGGAGCAACACGAAGCTGATACAAGAGTGATTCATTGTAGGCTCTACTGGACTCGTTTATATAGCAATTCAGATTATTAAACAGTTTTCAATGAAGTCAACACCTATCAAAATGAAGTCAACACTTTTCAAAATGAAGTCACACTATCAAAATGAAGTCATCCCTTTTCATTATGAATAAAACATTTTACATTGAACTAAACAATTTACAAAATGACTTTTTTATACGAATTTCAAATCAGTAAACTTTAAAAGAGTTGACCACTGCGTGAATTGTTGGACTACTACAGACAAAACAAGAATATCACAGGTTGTTTCCGTACGTGACCTGAACAGGTTCAGTACAGAGCCAAGTCAGAGCAAGGGCATCCATAGCTGTTCAGTTCAGATGTCACGGAAACGCTAGGACATATTCAGTTGCAGTAACCATGGATACACGAAGATCCATGAAAAGTCCCGTTAGCGGTACTTTAGCAAAACCATGAGCAAACCTTGATGTCCTCTTTCTATTCGACGTCGACATTCTCGTGATTCACTCCCAATATTAAATTTTTCTATTTCATTAGTTTATAGTATTAAGGAATATAATAAGTCAACAACTAATTTAAAAATTTTATTCGAAAATCGCAGAATCACATGATAAATACAACAATGGACTCGAAAATAGGCACGATATCAAAGGAAACCACAATTTGTAAGGTGTAAGGTACGAAGTTTGAGGAAGGATATATCGGGTTACTCAAGTTCCAAAGACGCATGCGTCGGAAGCAAGTCACCTCCTCTTGGGCGGAGCAGAAAGTTCATGTTCGGATCATGTTTCTTTGAGCAGCGACTGGACATCTTGCCACCGAATATGAACCGAGGGACTGCGGAACGCCATTATCTTCTCCTTCCTTCACTGCGCAAAGCGCACTTGACCTGAACCTGTTGGGTCACAGCCGGAAACAGAATATCTATCGATACACATTGAGCAACACGATAAGAGATTGACGAGTTCACAGAGAAGGTATTTCCATTCTCGTTATTACGTGAAAGACACACTCAGAAGAGATTATCAACAGTGTAGGTACGGTCTTCTTTCCCATATTCTCCCAACTCGTTTAAGTTATTGTTTACATGATTTTGAAACTCGCATAAGAAAGTGTTTAATTCATTTTGTAAATTGTTTATTTCACTTTGTGAATTCTTTAACTCATATTGTAAATTGTTATTTCATTTTCTAAAGTGTTTAATTCATTTCGAAACTTGTGTAATTAATTTTGAAAAGTGTTGACTTCATTTTGAAAACTGTTTAATTCAATCTGAAAAAGCTATACAAATCGGCCTGGGGGGTGTCTCCCCACCCAAGACCAGAATACACAGGCAGGAGAGCGAAGCAGACTCCCCCTCCTGAATTTTATTTATTAAAATTACAATAATTTCCCTGAGATGGAGGCTGGTGATGAGGGCGCGGCAGGAATGAAGAGGAGAAGGCTGGAGTTGAAGGCGGTGTTGGCGTATGACCAGGGTTGCTAGGTGCTATGAGATAAAAAAAACGCTGCAAATTATTACATAATGGTTTATCATTTCTGAATCAGATAGCCAACTATAGTAACCAGCATGCTCTGGGGCTTTCGCCAGTCTCTTCTCTAGTATCCACCTCTGTTCTCGCGTTACAGGCTGCGCTCCCAATGGGGAGCAAATGGATGATCGTACATTCACCCGAGTGGTCTCATTCAATCCACGGAGCTAATTTATATAGGAATCAAACTTAAACCGTAGGTACACTGGATTCAAAAGCATCTGGGACATATCCCAGTTGATTCTGCGTCAGACATTACTTAGGTGACGACATCCCACTTACCTATGGCAGAAATATAAGTAAACAGCTATTCATCCAGGGGGTTTTCAGACTCCAACCTGCCCATGTAATGCAATTTTAATTTAAAAACGATTTCCTTCGAACTATCTGAGAAGATTTTGGGAAGAAGAAGAACGAAGGATTTTAGATGGACTGGATCAATTATTTTTGTAACATACTAAAGTATGATATAATATACTAAATATACTAGTGTGTTCAAGGTAGGTTAAATGTTATATGGGGTAAAAGTAATAAAATATATATTATATCCGTTCCGATACGCCCCGGACGCCTTTCTACTACTCCTCTATGCCCCTAATGCCGTACCCCCCTCAGGTTGGCACGGCGTATTATTTGGGTATAACACGTAAAAGTAATAAATATTCATTCTCCTACACCCCTCTTCTACGCTCCTGGTCACTCCAGCCACCACAAGGTGCCGCGGCGCCTCCTATCACTCCACCCCCCCCGCTCACCCCCCTCACCGCCCACCGTGACCCCCTGCCAAGCGTGCCAGGCGTGCGCGCGTGTGTAAGTCTAATACTCAAAGCCTCGAAAAAGACACTTTTTCGCCCGTTTTTGGCCCATAGCATCTATGCGAGTAAAGCGATCGGGATTTTTAAACGTTAGGACCAACTAGACCCCAAATGGAGTCTATGTGCGAAAGTACCGTTTTTTAAAGTCAATCTTAGGCCATTTATGGCCCGGACGGCGGACGATGAACGGTGGACAGCGGACAGAAATTTCAAATTTGGATTCTACGCACCTTGAAACGTAAAGTGACAAAGTTTGAGGGGGGATTATAAAAATGTTTTGCTATACGATCACATAGGCTTATTATTGGTAATAATAAACCAAAACCGAACACAATGAGAAAAACAACGTATATATAGCATTTTTCAGTCAAATGGAACCTTCTTTCTATCAAGTGAAACCTCGTTTCGATCAAATTAAACGTTGTACCTACCAAATAAAACCACGTACCAATAAAATAAAACCTCTTTTCAACCAAATGAAACTTTTTTTCAAACAAATGAAACCTCATTTTATTCGAATGAAACTTTTCGGTCCACCATATTGCTGATCACCACGATAGACTGCTCTAACTTCGTGATAACTGTAATGAACTTAGGCGCTCCGGGAGGTGCAATGGGGGCCTAAATCCACACTCATAGATAGAGAGGGAGGTGACAGTACCATAAGAGATACAACTCGTACTAATAGCATATATGCTACGTTTGGAGAAGATTGGTTTTCCAGTTCTAGGATCACCCATCCATCGCCAAACGCGGCCTTTCAAGAACACGAGAACAGGCGTGTGACGCCCGTTGGGAAACAACGGAGTGACGGCAGCACATTCCCTTGGATCTCGCGGGAACTGTCACACTTCCCCCGTTAAAAAACATACTTGATTGAAGAGCGAGCATGTAAACTAGGTGGAATAGTTTACTCGTTGAGAACTGATGCTCACTAATAAATAGCTGTATTGGCGATTGAGGATAAAAAGGTGAAATTAAAACAGGATGGATTGTCAATGAATCTTCATGTGAAGTATTCATTAGGTAGTTAACCCCCAATCAAAGATTGGAACAATCGGGAATAATAAAACTTGCTCAACCAGGGGACTTACAGTAGGGAGCGGCCCAGTTTGGGGACTTACGAAAATGGGAACTATGCCCTGGGGAATCAACTTGCTCAACTTTGGAGACTTACAGTGGAAGGTGCCCACTATGGGGACTTATGAAATAGGGAACGAAGCCCTAGGTTTGGGAACAATGCCCTTGAAAATGAAGTATGTTAAATAGAAATAATATGAGAGGATAAATTGAGAAATTAATAATCAAGAACCAATGAAAGTATTTATGTATCCAAGGGAGTATAATGGGTATTCCTTCTGGAAACCCGGGCCATGATTCTTCTGTAACATTAACGCCCCAAAAATAGTGAATCGGATTACTAGGCGTTAGCCGTACATAATCCTAACCACGCTCTGCTACCATGTAATAGACATAGGCCACCCGGTGGTGTACTGGGGGCCTAAATCCACACTCATAGATAGAGACGGGTGTGACAGTACCATAAGAGATACAACTCGTACTAATATGTAGCATATATGCCACATTCGGAGAAGATAGGTTTTCCAGTTCTAGGATCACCCTTCCATCGCCAAACGCGGCCTTTCAAGAACACGAGGACAGGCGAGCGACGCCCGTTGGGAAACAACGGAGAGACGGCAGCGCATTCCCTTGGATCTCGCGGGAACTGTCACATAACATGATGATGAAACTGCTGCCGCAGCTTCTGGACACCCGCTTCACTAAATTAATTTGTAGTGCCTCTGTATTAACTTGATTAGCAAAAATCTGAAATAAAATGCATTTTTTCTCTGGATGATTCGAAGAAGTTCCATTTGATTGAAATATGTTTCCATTTGTTTGGAAAAAGTTTCATTTGGTTGAAAAGAGCTTTCATTTGATTGGTTTGACGTGGTTTCATTTGGTAGGTACGAAGTTTCATTTGATTGGAGCAAGGTTTCATTTGGTAGTTACGAAGTTTAATTTGATAGAAAAACGCTGCAAAATTATTACATAATGGTTTATTATTTCTGAATCAGATAGCCAGTAACCAGCATGCTCTGGGGCTTTCGCCAGTCTCTTTTCTAGTATCCACCTCTGTTCTTCCTCTCACTCCACCCCCGCTCACCCCCCTCACCACCCACCGTGACCCCCTGCCAAGCGTGCGCGCATGCGTAAGTCTAACACTCAAAGCCTCGAAAAAGACACTTTTTCGCCCGTTTTTGGCCCATAGCATCTATGCGAGTAAAGCGATCGGGATGGTTAAACGTTAGGACCAACTAGACCCCAAATGGAGTCTATGTGCGAAAGTACCGGTTTTTTAAGTCAATTCTTAGGCCTTTTATGGCCCGGACGGCGGACGGTGAACGGCGACGGCGGACGGACTTTTCAACTTTGGATTCTACGCACCTTGAAACGTAAAGTGACAAAGTTTGAGGGGGGGGGGGGGGGGGGGGGTTATAAAATTTTTTTACTATACGATCACATAGGCTTATTATTGGAAATAATAAACCAAAACGGTTTCATTTGACTGAAAAATGCTGTAAACAGATAGGTAATCAATTTCTACGCATGTAAACATAGATAGGTATGCATTTTACATATAAAACCCCTGTTCATCACCTTGTCAAGATGGGACATAGGTATGTGGACACTTTTTTCTCTTCATTTAAGCCAATTTTCGTAAACATTTCAAGAGATGTTTGAAATACTCTTTTTGTGCGCCAGTAATCTCAAATACCTATGTAGGAACGTACTTATACATCTCTATTCCGAAAATAGTATATAATAGTAGTAGTATATAATAATTTAATGCAGTCTGTCGTTTGGGAACTTCTCCAACACGACTGGAAATTATATGGTTTAGTAGAGCGCTTAATAATGAATGTGATGCATTGGTAAATGCTCAAGTAGATATTGTTTAGATTCTCTTCTGTGCCTCAAGGTTTGCCGTAGTCTTCGAGCAGCCTCGAGCCCTGGGTACGTACAAGGCGATGCTTCTCGAGCTTTCAACAGGCGCATGGATCTGCGTTTTGGGTCTGATACTCGTCGGAGCCGTCGCATTTTCCGTCACTCAAATATACGAACCAGACGTGGATCCAAGGGGCGGCTCAGATGGATCACTCGACATGGGCGTCGTACAGTCAGTTGGAATCATCGCTAATCAAGGTAAGACTTTAATGTTACTAAAGGTGGTTCACATCCATCCGGAATTGCGGCAATGTGTCTGTGATTGGAACTAGTGGAGGGGAGTGCAGAATTGCAGCAGGCCGTTCATAACCATCCGGTTGTGTTATCATTGCGTTATCATTGTTTGTGTCTTCTATTAGCATTGCATTCCCCAAGCAGACCTATTTCCTCCAGAATTTTCTCCAACCTATCACACATTTTGTTCAGCCCTGACCAAAATTCGAATTCTCCCGCCAGTGCTGAAATGTAGTTGACATGTTGTCTTCCCAAACTTCCGACAACGCATAAGTCGTTCAATGTTTTCATTCCGCTTTTCATATATTTAATGATGGAACTCTGATAATATCTAGTTTTTTCCGATCATCCTGTAATAATAATACGATTTGAGCTCCCGAAGGTGCAGTGAAATTGTGAAGTAGTGATTGTAAATTGTACGAGAACTTTATATTTTGTAAGCACTGCTTTGACCACTAGCGCCCTTCGCGTCCTGCGGACGACGAAGGCAAATGAATATCAGTCCAATTTCCGCCTCCCGTCCGAGCCAAATGGCTCTCCCGCTATTGTGTTTCTGATCCCGCCTTGCAGTCATGAAAGTGAACCAGGATTCCGTAATTTTAAGTATTTTTTCTTCCCGGATTATTCATATTTCATGGACATCATAGCTCCATAAACAATGTTGAATAATAAACTCATAAAAAAATCATGAGGGCATGCAGAAGATATTTTTATGTATGTACATTAAAACTGCAAAGGCGACGTCGTTTTGAAATGACACTGTTGGGTAATTAATCGGTCCTTTCGTCAACTGCTTATCCCAAGATACCATTAAATTTCTACCTGAAAATCTGTGTTGGTTGGCGCATTACAGATCATTTATGCATTGATGCACCATAATAAGTACCTACTTAACTTAGGTAATCTGTCCATTTCGTAAGGACAAGTAGTATTCTTTACTTCCTCTTCGTTTTGCAAAAGCGCTATCTCTTCTCAAATACCTACTTATTCGAAGAGTAGAAAATTGCCAATCTATAATCAAAGAATGTCTCGAAACACAAATGGAATAGGATCTTCAGGAAGGTAATTCGTTTGTGAGATCGCAAAATCGGTACCTTCACCAAGGAATTTTTAAACCAACTTTGAACACAACAAAATTGTGTTCAATTTGAGTGTTTCATTTGTTTATTATTGTTAATCTTATTAAAAAAGTGCTACAGAAATATATTTTCTATAAAAGAAATCAAAATTCGAGGTTCGTAAGAATACAGACTCGCACTCGACCACAGCCATAAAACAAGGTAACACAACCAACAACAGCTCCTGACGAATGACGTTATTGCGGCAATCCGGTAAAATATCTAATTTTGGTTTCTTTCCAATAATAAGCCTATGTGATCGTATAGCAAAAAATCTTTATAACCCCCCACCCCCCCCCCCTCAAACTTTGTCACTTTACGTTTCAAGGTGCCGTCCGCCGTCCGGGCCATAAAAGGCCTTAGAATTGACTTAAAAAATCTGTTCTTTCGCACATAGACTTCACTTGGGGTCTAGTTGGTCCTAACTTCTCGCCAGCTCGATCGCTCCACTCTCATGGGTGCTATAAGCCGAAAATAGGTGAAAAAGTGTCTTTTTTTGTATATTTCAAGTTGTATAGAAATTGGAGATTTATGAGTGAAAAGAAAATGTTAGCTATTAATTTTATGGAAAAACAGTATTCTAAATGATACTCTTGTATCCAAAAAGAGATTTTGGATTTTAGGCTATTTTTTGCAATTTTATAGATATAAAAAAAAAAAATAAAAAAAAAAAATTTAATGAAGTTCAAGTTTTTAGCATAATTTTGTACATAAATTTTTGAATGTTCTATTCATAGTTGATAAACTTTATTTGACCAATCTTATGCTAAAAAATATCAATTTAACAATTCTTAGCCATTTTCAGTGATTTTGTCATCACATTTTTTGAAATTTAACCAATTAGATGATATCAATATACAGTATAGGTAACACTTTTATGTGTTGGAAAGATGACTTGGTAATAAATTGTTTTGTTTATCAACTATATTAAAAAGCGTAAAATTGTGAGATTCCGCTACTGTAATTTATTTATTTATTTATTTATTTACGAGCAAGCCCAATTACACAAAGAAACAAAAAACCAAAGAACATACAAGAAATACAATAAAGAACACAATACTAAAATAATAATTCAGAATATAAAGAAGGAAATTAACAACAAGTGAAACCAGGTAAATTAAGGTACTTATGGAAAATAACAAATCCGGCAAACAACATTACCAACAATAAAATATATTAAGAAAAGCTCAACGGGGAGGAGGCGATCAGTTTTTTGAGAGAAGCTAGAGAATTACGAAAAAAGTCAAATTCAGGGTGTAAACCAATAAGTAGATTAGCGGAACGAGGCAGCCGCTGCAGAGGACTGTTCCGTACGTAGTTCGTCGATGAGAAAGGGACGTGGAAGAGGAGAGGAGAGCGGGCCGACAGACGAGGCACCCGGAGACCGATCATGGAGAGCAAGACTGGGCAATCGAGCTGGTCATTTAATAGCTTGTGCAGAAGAGCGAGGTCGGCCATAGAGCGACGCCTCTCCAGAGGCAACATACCACAAGTATCAAGAAGATTGGCATAACATACCTCACTGGAGGGAATGCCCAACTTGAATGCTACATATCGCAGAAACTTATTTTGCACTCTCTCCAGGGGTGTACTGATGAACGGCGTATCCAGGTGACCAAACAGGAGAGGCGTACTCCAAGATCGGGAGCACCAGGGCCTTATAAAGCAACACAATGGCTGGAATACTCGTAAACTCTCGAGTGTTGCGCTTTACGAACCCCAAGACCCGCATTGCTCTACTCGATAGGTCCTCTATGTGTTTTGAAAATGTCAATCGCCCGTCACAAAGTACTCCCAAATCAATTATTTCCGTAAGTCTCCGAAGCTGGTCCCCCTGCAGTACATAATCGAACTCGAGAGGCTGGGTGCAGCGGTGAAAAGTGACCACCAAACATTTAGATGGGTTGAGAAATAGGTTATTATGAGAGCACCAGCTCTCCAGACGAAAGACCGCCAACTGCAGGTCAGCACAGTCAGATGGAGAACTCACACGAGAGAACAGTTTGAGATCGTCAGCGAAAAGCAAGCAGTGGATGTCAGGAGTGAAACAGTTGACCACACTGTTAATCATGAGCAAAAAGCATAGTGGGCCAATATGGCTTCCCTGGGGGATCCCAGACGAAGCTGTGAAGGGAGACGATAGGGCACCCCTGACCCGGACCACGAGCTGACGCCCAACGAGATAGCTGGACATCCAGTTCAAGAACGAACCAAAAACTCCCAACGATTCCAACAGCGACAGAAGATGGCGGTGGGAGAGCTTATCAAAGGCTTTGGCATAGTCAGTTGAGATTACGTCGGTCTGGTAGCCCTGCCGAAACCCATCCACGATGAAATTCTGAAACTCCATCAGGTTCGTAACTGTAGACCTTCCCTTCAAGAATCCATGTTGCTCGACCGCAAAATAGGACGAAAACTTGGTAGATAACTGTGTGACTACAAGCTTCTCAAGTATCTTCGGAGTGGCAGACAAGGAGCAGACAGGACGATAGTTGGACACAGAGCTCTTGTCTCCACTCTTATGAATTGGGGTCACATATGAGCATTTCCACTTCAGGGGGAATCGGCCAGAAGCAAGCGATTTGTTAAACAAGCACGATAGCGGGTAAGACAGGCCAGAAACACATTCTCTAAGGAGTATTGGCGGGACACCATCGGGGCCCATACCTTTCTGGATGTTCAAACCCTTAAGCTCCCGACGAACGTCGCCCTCCGAAACCTGCATGGATCCAATAGATACTATGTCCAGAAAGGTAATGGATTGAACCCATTTGTGAGGTTCGAAGCTCCGAGTTCCGATACTAAATATACTATAAGCGGCGTTTAATAATTATGGAACAGAGATCTACGTAGAAGGGCTGTCTAATACATAAATAATAAACCTTTACGTAATAATTTGCAGCGTTTTTCAGATGTGGACAGTCCGTCTCAAGAGTGCTTGTCCGGCGAAATTCACCCCACTCTTCCGACTGGCACTAGCCAATCAGAAGGCCAAACGCATTAACGGATTGCCGCAATTCCGAATGGATGTAAACCCACCTTTATTACCCCTGCCCTAGAAGTGCGAATCCAAGTTTGAGATGTTTAGTAAATGTTGGAACAAATTTAAATTATTGCAATTAGTTGAATAATTTTGGACCCTACCTTTAGACAATGTCCGTAAAAAATGAAGCGGAATGGGAGAAGGAATTTTAATTATAATACTATTTTGAAAAGTTCCTTAGTTTTTTGTCTCTTTTTTTCCAGTTTAATATGTCTACTTGTCCAAACGGCTCAACTAATATTCATTAAACTTGATTTATTATCCAAGTCCGAGATAAAGCATAGATGTTAAACTGCGATAAACTCTTCTAAATGCTCTCCTTCTTCGAAAAACTTTTGATTTTGATATTGATCTTGGGTGGTAAAAGAGATAACATCAAATCTGTGTCCATCAACACCAAAACGACATTCGTGGACCAAACAGGTTTTGTAAATTGAAATGGATCGAAAAATTGATATTCTTATGGATCTTCTATAAATTATCATTTTGTTACTTTGTGTATTGTATTGTTACGATACTGAAAATTAGATGACTAGAGAATAGAAAGTTCAGTCACTGAATGAGAAAGTCGAATGATACAAACACCCTTTGGGATGAGCGAGGGAAGCAACACTTACCTATGAACGTTTCATCCCTGACTATATCTGCCCTTGGAATCAAAAAATCTTTTCTTTCTGGGGAAAAAAAAGCGTTGCATGTTAAGAAAAACGAATGACCCAAACTTGCTAAAAATTGGATAGCCACTGCCTACCTATTTAAACCAAAATAACTCGGCAAATTTACCAACCATTATAACGAATTATTCTTAATCTCGATGCAACATCATTTGAAACTTCATCAGAAGCACATGTGAAATGCTAACAAGTTATTTAGCTGCGATAATGGAGGGTAATTACTATGTTTGCGTACTAAGGAATATGATAATTCCTTATCTGGTTACTGATTTCAAGGCAGAAATAATTCGTCAACATGACAAAACAGTGAATCATGTTCTAGAAGGTTATAGAATGGGTCAACATGATGGAAAAAAAAAAACTGTTTGGGTTTACCATAATTTACGATAATTATTGAAGTGTAGCATAGCCAACATTTTACATAAGCAGTTTTTTAAAAATTTGCATGAGGTATAAGTTGTTGTGCTGGGTGGCATAGGGAAACCGTTGTGACCCAACTTATGTTATATCAAGTTGTGTAGATTCATCGAATAAACCATGCAAAACCAAGCTCGCCCTACAATCCCCCTGCCAGGCTCCCAGAGATGGGTATATTTGTAATCGTGTACACGAATATATTCACAGAAAACTTATTCTGTGAATACGTATTTATTCGTATTTACATTTATATTATATACGTATTAGTAGTATCCGAATACCAATCCTGGCTCACCGACTTCAATCTCTGTTGAAAATGCTTTTCTGTTAAATCTCTGATAAAAATGATTCCGACTTCAATCTCTGTTAAAACTACTTTTGTGCTAAACCCTGTTAAAAATGATTTTCTGTTAAATCCTGTTAAAAATGCTTTTCTGTTAGACCCTTGATAAAATTTTTCAACACAAAACATCAGAACACATTTTTTATCACAAAACATCAGAACCAGTGACTTTTTGGGGGGTATGTTAAAAGAATCTCTCCAATAAAAATAAACATGTCTCATCCATTTTTACAATTTTCACTTAAGCATATCGAATTCATTGAATGTTTCGCGTATATCGATAGAGATAGAGATATGAAAGTATACAGGTTTATAGAACAACTAGTATACGGAGAAATCTCAGCTGATAAAATTGCAAATTTTAAAACACAGTTGAAAAATGTAGGGGTTGAAAAATTCGTAAATACCGTTAAGAAAACAATACCAGTATCTCCGAAAAAAGACGTGAAATATAAAAGGAAAAATATCAAAGAAAATATGTTGGAGAATTACGTTATTCGTAATAATCGAGATAAGAAATTTCTACAAGAGTTGAACGTAAAGATTTTTTTAAAGATGATCCCAGATAAAAATATAATTGTGGACGATGGTAATATTATCGATATAATATTACCTTGATTTCGTATTCGCGCTTATCTGAAATTTCATCGTCTTTTGCAACTCCGTCAGTTCGTAGTATTCTGAGGGGTAAGTTAAAAGGATCTCTACTATAAATAAAATGGAATACTTTAGCGTTAAGAGAACTCGAAGATGGAAATTGTCTTTCCAAGAGCGAGTGGCAGGAAGTATCTAAATCTGGAGAACTGACTGATTATTTCGTGAGGAAGTATCATAAGTTTTTGGATTTACCAACTGTGAAACGTAACTTTCTCAATGGAAAAAATAAACTAACTGAAAACATTCTAAATTTTACTCCTTTCAAAAATATCAACGTTTGCAAAAATTGTGGTGTTAGAGTACAAAATGGTGATATTTGTTTTGAATGCATCGAAGAGGATAATCAAAATATGCTAAAGAGTGTGCACAGTATATTTACATTTGTAAGAGGAGGTCCATATTAGGTTTTTATAAGGGATTCTTATAAAAATTATAATTTAGTATTTACTTTAATCCTACCTATAATTCCATTTTCTTTCTCGTTTTGTGTTTTCATAAGCTCCTTCAGATGATCTACGAAATTTTCTTTTCCTATTCCAATTTTATGATGTCCCCAAGCAAGAGTATCCATACCATTTTCCAGAATATGTCTTTTATCATCGTAGGCACTGAGCGCTTTCTTGTTCTGTTTAATGGTATAAATATCGTGCTTGTTTGTTCTGAACATCATTTGCGTTTTGTAGATCGGTTTCTTGGTCAACAGACATTCTTTGAAATCATTGAATTTAATGTCCTGTTCAATAACGTTTTTCTTGATCCCTTTCGCTTTCTTTGTTTCTTTTTGATTCTCGAACGTTTTGTGTGCGTAAAGTTTCGATCTTAGTCCGACAAATTCCTCCATTACTTTTCCGCTCATTTCATCTTTGAATTTTCCAAGTACTTTCTTGTTCACTTGAGGTATACCGTAGACATTTTCTTTCGGATAATCGGATGTATCAAACTGATCAATCATGTTGTTTTTAATATTCGAGTAAAAGTCTTCAGTCTTTATATCCATGATCAGACTGTCCGTGTCACAGTACATCAATTTGACATTTTCTCCGTATTGTTTCTTTATCGTGTTGTAATAAAAATCGTACATTAGAGTTTTTGAAATGTCCAAAATACTCATTCCGATGTAGATGGGTTTATTGAAAAGAATTTTGGTCTTTTTCATGTGAACTGCTGCTAAGTTTTCAGTGAATATCGTTCTACGATCAAAAGTAGGTTTTGCTATCAATAATTCCAGTTTCTTTCCCGTTTGAACATAATTTGATATCGATTCTTTGCCTGATATTTTCCATCGTTTTTCCGAATACACTGTTGTTCATCAATTTGAAAAATTCCTTTTCAAAATCATTTTTCGCTTTCGTTCTCAGTTCCGTGTTGAAGTCAATGTACACTTTCAACCAATCCGATTGATCAAACTTCAGAACTTTGTGTATTTTCTTTAGTTTCATCCCCATGCTCAGACACTGTTTCAAATTCCTGTAGTGCAAAACGTATCTATCTTTGTTGTACAAAGTTGTCATCAGTTTAGGTAATTTTGTATTTCCAATCCTGTTTTCGGGTGCAAGTGGTAGATCCGAGTGTAAATCGTGTAGTTCTTTAGGATATTCCAAGTCAACTTCCAGAAAATAACCTTTGGGAGACTCATCACTTATATTTTCAACATCTAAATTATCCATATCTAAATTGTACAAGTTCTCTACCCATTTAAAACCACCAGATGGTAAGTATTTGGACATTGCCCATCCATAAAGGTTGTTAGCGTCTACGTACGCTATGTAACTCGAAGGTTTAGATGGGTCATATTGTTCACCCATGTACTTATTGTTTGCTTTTGCATGCCTGTTACTACATTGAGATATTCCACCGCGAATTCCTTTTTCTATCATTAAAATTTTATCGTAATCAGTCAACAGTTCCAATTTAACTTTTGTCATTTTCAACATACAATCCCATGAGAATCCAGGTGTTGTGTAGTACCATGCAGGATCTAGTTTGTACGTTTTCAGGGAAATATCTCTGAAATTCTCCATCACATCTGCAAGCAGTAAAATATCACTTTTGTTGTAAAGCGCGGTGAATTCCCACATGTGTTTAATACCGAATTTTTCCCAAACTTCTTGTGCATTTTATATTCGTTTTCTTTTACATTTTGTTTATTTAGATGGCTGTAAAATTTCTCTATAGGTGGCAAACAGGTTTCATCGTACCTTTCCGAACTATCCATGTACTCATATGGGTAAGCTAGTTTCCTTGTCATCAACTCCAAGTTCTCTGTTCCAAAATGTTTTACCAGTTCCTTAAATTGATCTTTCGTTAAATTTCCCACTAGTTTTTCAAAGAGCTTGCTAGAAATTTGTACGAATCCACGAACCTTATTCCAATTTTATTCATTACTTTGTTTCCTTTCTCATTCAATTTTCCAGAGTCGTACCTAAGAATCTTTGAAAACGAAATGTACTTTTCCTCAGTATTTGGAATCAATCGTATTTCCCCTTCATCCTCTCCGAGTTGTTTTATAAATAAGTGGGCATCGTACCCAGCCAGGTTGTGGAAAAATACAGGTACGAATCTCGGACATTGATACTCCAAATTACACAGAGAATGGGCGGTACCTCTAAATTCTCCTGACAAATGGTCATGATCTTTTACTTTTATACAATTATCAGGTATATTTGACTTAAAAACTTCTAATTCTTCAATATATATATCTGCTTGATTGTCATTCTTTTTATCAATAAAGTGTTGAATTGTTTTTCTCATTACATCAAGTTTCTTTTCTAACATTGGAGGCAATTCGTTAAAACCTCTCTCACAAATGTGACAAGATTTAGCATTTTTGAATTCCTGTTCCTGTTCGTTTGTCAATGGTTTCATGGGTACAATTTTATCGTAATATTCCTTAGCAATGTGTAAAACTTCCTCTTTCAGTTTCTGATAAAATACTTTTGGAGAATCCGTACCAGAATATTCGACTGGAGGTTTATAATATCCGTTGGAATACTTTATGTAATATGAAAAACTGCTAGCTTCGTGTTTTTGAATTTTATTAGTGAACGTCTTAGTTTCATCAGGTTGACAAGTTTGAAGTTTGCTTAGAAAACTTTCAAAGTCCGAGTAGATAACGAATGGTACTTTCATGGAGCGTTTATAATTTTCAAATTGTAAAACATTATCGTAAGGTTCTGGTAGTTCTACTTTAACAGCTTTATGAGCTCCACAATATTCTTTATGTTCGTTTAATTTAATCTGAGTTCCAAAGCTATTCAAGCACATTTTACATAAAAATCGTTTGTGGCCATCCTTTGTTAGCTGACTATGACCAACAAGTTTCCATAAGTCCTTGATCCAACAATAATGTTCAGTTTCCTCGTTTTTCAAGTAAAACAAGTCAATGTGCCTTTCCTTTTCCTCTTTCGTTATTTCCAAGGGTATTATAATATTTTTTTCATCCAGACAGTAAACATTTATGGAAATCCCAGTTCTTTTCTCAAACAATTTTATACTCGTAGTTTCATAGGAAAACTGATATCTTTCAACGCTTCATCAAACTCATGTTCCCATGTTATGTACTTTCCTATTCTATCAGAATTTTTATCAGCTGGATGAAGTGCAGACAGAATAGACCAAAGGAAACATTTATTATCGTCATTTTTCACATTTATAATTGCTTGCCTATATTGTAGAAAATTAGGGAGTGGGATGTAAGACGATCCTCTCAAAGGAGTGTACTTGTTAACGTTCAGTTCTAAATGCTTGATTTTGTGAAGTTGCCATTGAGATCCTTTTATTTCGAACGTTTCCATTTCATTTAGAATTTTCTGTTTCATTTCCTCGTAACAATTTGGTACTTCTGCTGACTGCAATATTATTACGTTTTTAGTTTTGAAATTGAGTTCATGATACTCCATATTATTTTCGTTAGTCCCTTTTTTAAATTCTGCGATTAAAACTACATTAACTTTTAGTTTCATTTCTCTAAGTTTCATGTTGATTAAACCAGTTACGATTTTTTTAATACTGTCAAGAAATTTGGAAGCATCTTTAAATCCTTTCGTATTTTTAATATCGTAAGTCACTAATCTAGATTTAAATGCAGTTTCCTTTTCTCCAACTTCAGTTCTCGGTTCTTTGCTTTTTTCAAATATTTTTTCACTAAAATTAAATACTTTGTGCAATTTCCTCGGATTTACAAATACAGGTTTCGCTTTCCTAGATTCTTTGCTTTTTTCAAATACTTTTTCAAATATTTTTTCACTAAAATTAAATACTTTGTGTAATTTCCTCGGATTTACAAATACAGGTTTCGCTTTCCTAGGTTTTCTGATAGTCATTGTCCGGTCCGGGTCGTTTTTTCCATGGCGCTTAGACTTTAGGTGTCTAGCCCAATTTTTATAAGTAGTGCTAATATCGCACTTTTCACAATGTCTTCTCGCATCATACATTTTTATTATAGAATATATTCTTTTAACTAACCCCTCATTTTTTTTGAATTCTTAAAGGTGGGGGCGATTCGCCCCCACCTTTTTCTTTTGCCTATTATAGTAGAGATCCTTTTAACTAGCACGGTGGTTGTTTAGTTTACTATAGAATCACCAAATCAAAAAATGAAAAAATACATGCATAACATCAAGTTTGTGTTAGTTTCGTTATTGTTGTCTCCTTTAATATCGTATGAAATGAAAAAGCCGCGGCTCACATGTGAGCGTCGGCTCTAAAATTATGAGCTTTCTTACGTTAAAGAGGGTGGGTCCAAATCGGACCCCCCCACTTTAAGAGTTTTGAAAGAAATTTTTAAATGTTCTCGACTTGTATTCGACTTTAACGTTAAAGAGGGTGGCCAATTTGGCCACCCACTTTAAGAGTTTTAAAAAATATTCTTTAAATGTTCTCGACTTGTATTCGACTTTAACGTTAAAGAGGGGGAACGAATCGCTCCCCCTCTTTAAGAGTTTTTAAAAATATTCTTTAAATATTCTCGACTTGTATTTGCCTTTTCATCGGACCCGTCTGCCAGACGGGTCCTATGTATTTACTGTTAAAAATCAAATTGACTTGTATTCGTCTTTACATAGGACCCGTCGATTCGACGGGTCCTATGTATTTACTGTTAAAAATCAAATTGACTTGTATTTGCCTTAATAGGAGACCCGGTGAATCACCGGGTCTCCTATTTAAAGATGGAAGGCTAGTTAAAAGAATATATTCTATAATAAATAAATAGAAATGAATAGGGAGCAGCTATTGAAAAAAATTAATTTTGAAAACAACACAAACAAGCTTTCTGAACTAGAAATCGGAAAACCTTACAAAATTATAAACTTTGAATTTGTGTCAACGAAATACTCGTGGGAGGTGTTATAGCCAATCTAGGAGAATTTAGAGTGTTCATACCAGAAAGATGTATTCAAAATTTGACAAAAATGAACTCCAAGCTCTAGTTGAGTACGGTGTTTGCTTAGTGTACCATGGAATCACCAAATCAATAAATGGGAGAGACATGTATAACATCAAGTTTGTTTAATAAAAACGTTTTAATGGAAATTTTCCATTAAAACAACAATATTATACTAAGATTTTTTCAGAATTCAATTTCCCTCTGCATGTTTTTTAAAACAGTTTCATAATCTTTTCCGTTTGAAAGTTCTTTTAACACTATCAAAGACAGATGTCCACAAATTGGAGGATCATTATACTTTTGAATTTGTTCGGAATTGTAAAAAATATGTTTATTTTTCAAGTATTTTACCAACTCTTTAGGAGGTGGTGCGTTTCCATAGGAATCGAAATAATACTTTTCTTTTTCGGATTTTTTGAAATAACAAGTCCAGTGACTACCATTTTGATAAGAATTTTCCAAATTAATAATTCCACATTCAACGGATTTAGGTCGATCAGGAAGTTCATCTTTCATGAAAATACCTCGGAAATGTTTTATTTTAAATTTTTTCGCGAAACGATGTAAATCTAAATTACTCAAAGGTTGGTAGTTTTCCGTTTTTTTTCGTTTTTTTAAACCGGACCCAATACTTAAACTTTTTGCATTTTGTGCTAATCTCTCCATTTCCAAGTTATGGCGTTTGATTTCTGCTTCTTCAGCAGATTTATGCTTAGAATCAATAACGCTAGAAGCTACTGCAGCTCCACCACCCAATAATGCCCCAAGAGCACCAATTCCTGCAAACACCAATGGTAAGAATCCACCCGTGTGATTCAATTGTAGTTGTTCGTAATCCAAAGTTAGCGTAATTCCTTTCTTTTCTCCTTTCGCTTTTTCAAATGCTTTTGATTGAGTTTCCCACAGTTTGATTTTATGTTTTCCGTTTCCTGAAATTTGTTTCGCTGTCAAAAGAATTGTAACACTTCTGCGCTTCTTGTAAGCGGCTCGCATTTTGGTTAGTTGATTTTCGGTTAAATCTATTTTTTTCGTAATCATAGTTATTTATTATAGTAAATTTTTTTAATAACGAACTCTCATACCAAAGGATCGTTTACTCATTGTAACTTCCTCACCAAAGTATTGTTTACCCATTGTAACTTCCCCACCAACGAATCGTTTACCTTTCATTACACCTCTCACTACAGCTGCAGCAGCTTTTTCTTTCCAACTTGCATCACTCGCGTACATTCTTTCTTTTGCCACTTTTTCAGTGCTTTATCCGCTATGTGTCTTTCTTTCGTGCCTGTGTGATCTCTGTAATATATATCATGTTGCTTACAACCTTCGTCCAATTTATTAATTCCAGGATCTCCTCTTTTCAATCGTTCATCTAGTTTTGTAAATGGACCACAATAGTTGTATCCGGGTAAATGCATTTCAGGTACAAAACCATCTAGTTTATTCAGCAAAGTATTTAAAACTCCGGATCCACTTTTAATAATTCCTTTCGGCAAACTGTTTACAACTTTCATCAGATATTCTATTCCTTTGGGATTATCTATGTTTTTTCCAACTGATCGCATATAAACTTTACAATTCCTAATTTTTCATTGTGAAAATTGTTATTACCAGCTCGTTCTTGTGCGTGCAAATAGAACAAACGCTGTAGCAGCTGTTGGAGGTTGTCGATGTATTTAAATTCTACTGGATTTTCAGAATATTCTATCAAACCCGAACCAACTTTACTTGCTTTGATTTCTTTCCAAATAGGTGCGATCAAATCTTTCCATTTTTTCCCCGTACTAGACTTTACTTTATTGGTAGTTGGATCGTTCTTTTGGTATAGAGAGTTCGTTTGAATGAGAATTTTCTTGTAAACTTTCAAATCCTCTTTAGTGTATTTATCAGGATCAGGTCCTAGAGGATCAGTTAACAAACGCCATAATCCGTGAGTTCCTTTGTAAGTTTCATTTTGAATAACGATTGCATCTCCATTTACTTGAATTTGTTGGTCTCCGATGTAAATTTTGTCCTCTTTTCCCCATATACCAAATTGTTTATCATCCTGTCTGATGTAAGTCTCGCAATAGGACCAATTCCTTTCGGACCAACGCTATTCGATGGGGTTTCATTCCGATCTACCATATCCATGATGCTTGATAAGCTACTTCTCGTGTTTACTACGGTATCATCTGACGCAGTATCAACTAGTGCAGAAGCTCCTTCGTTTGGATTAATGTCAAAAGTATTAGTTGGTCCAAAAGTTACAACTTTCTTTCTAGGAGAACTAGTTGGCTTGTAGGGAACAATTTCTAGTTTCTTTATGATGTCTTCATCAGCTTGTTTCACAGCATTTATTACTTCAACTACTTTTTCAGTGATGGGTGCAAACATCTTTTCTTGAGTTTCTCTTTCGTTAAACTTATCTACTCTAGCTTCTCGGAAAGCACGTCTCAACTCTTGTTCTTGTTTTTGAATTTCGTTAGCTTCCTTGGCAGTCATTTCTTTTTCGGGTTTTTTCAGGAAAATTCTATTTTCTGGTTCTGAATCATCAGGTTGATTACGAGTTTCTCTTTCGTTAAACTTATCTACTCTAGCTTCTCGGAAAGCACGTCTCAACTCTTGTTTTTGTTTTTGAATTTCGTTAGCTTCCTTGACAGTTATTTCTTTTAGCGAATTTTCTTAGAAAATAAAGCTATTGCAATGGTTCCAAAAATTGTAAAATGAAAATTTTCAAAACGTTTCTTCATCGAAATCTGTTTTGAGGCATTCTGAAATGATCCCTGGATTTTAAACGCTTTTTCATATGTATATATATATATATATATATATATATATATAGTTTTGATGAAAAGTGAAAACACTCGCGTGTAATATTATTTTGAGGAGTTACAGAAGGTTGGAAAAAGATAGGAAACACTTAAATAAACTTACAAATTTGAGAGAATATTTCGCTGTGTCAGCGTCGTCAGCTATAGTGAAGAAGTAGTAGAAAATTCTTCTTGTTTCTGTATTGCTTGTCCGTGTGGTGGTTCTTGGGTCGTAGAATGAGGAGTGGAGGAAGCATGGCAGGAAGGAGTAGTACAAATGATGGTCTGGAATGATTTTGTGTGGGTGTGTGTGTATGCGTGTGTGTGTGTGTGTGTGTGTGTGTGTGTGTGTGTGAGTGTGTGTTCGTGTTTGGTATACTTGAGGGGGTGAAAAATTTAAAGAGGGTGAGTGTAAAGTGGTAGAAGTGTGATGTATGAAGAGGTTTGAGAGTTTTGAGTACCTAAATTGTTGAGGAAAATCACAAATGGGCTGTGATGGGCTCCCCCCAACAATCAGGTGGTGAGTTCATTTCTTCCTATTGAGTCCTGGCTCTCGTAATCCTCCCATTACTGCAATGTAGGAGGGCTCCCAGGCCAGTCTGTCACATGTCGATGTATTGTTGGGCAGGGCTCGGACAACTTGAACCTTGTAGCACTCATCAAAGTTGGTGTCATGGGTCCGAGCATGTTTGGCAATTGGGAGGTGAGGTTTATGCCTGATAGAATCTCTGTGTCCATTCATGCGGATAGAAAGAGGGGTCATCGTTTCTCCAAGGTAGAATGCATCACAACTCCGGCATTTGAGGTTGTACACTAAATTCAACAGTAACTAAATTAACAAGAGGCTGATGTTCGAATTTGATAGGAATTTAGGGTATTTGATGTAGATAATGTAGTCGAATCATCAATTAAGGGGCACGTTTTACATCGGGGTCGGTTGCAGGGTGGGTACCAGGGAGTTCATTATCAAAATTATTATTATTATTGAGATAGAGCCTAAATTTGGGTCTTTTGAATGTTAGGGAAGGAGGAGAAGTTAGTAAACCTTTGGTTAAGGTATTATTGGAGATAATAGGGAATAATGACTTTAAAAATGGGTCTCAATTTTTCGATTCCTGGAAAGTTATGTTGTAGTTAAATTTTGAATTTTGGGGCTTCTGAAACTTTTGGTCTAGGGTTTAAAGGAGGATGTTGCTGGAAGGATCCGTTTTTGAAGTAGATTTGGAAGGGTACCCACGATCTAGTAGAGCCTTATGGAGGTTCTTCAAATACTCCTGTTTATATTCGACTGTACTGCAAATGCGAAGAGCTCTTATTGAAAGGGAAAAAGGTATTGAATATTTGGTGTGGGGGGGATGACAACTGTCAAAATGAAGATATTGTTGTTTATTAGTGGGCTTTAGATGGATGGAAAGAATCTAATTTATTATTATCATTATTTAGGACCTAAATTGATATCTAAAAAAGTTACATTTGTCGTTGAATAGTTATATGTAAATTGTATATTATATGAGCTGTTTAAATTGTCCATGAAGTAGATGAGTGACTCTTCACCATGCTGCCACAGGAAGAATCCATCATCTATATATCTTTTCCACAGCAAGGGTTTCAAATTACTATTGCACTCCAAAATTCCTGTTCCAGATGTCCCATGTAAAGATTAGCGTAAGAAGGAGCCATCTTGGTCCCCATGGCACATCCTGAATTTTGAAGGTAGAATTTATCGTTGAAAGAAAATACATTGTTTTTTAGTACAAACTCTGCCAGTGTTGTGATGAATTGTGTGCTGGGAGAATGTGGGTCAGGGCGAAGGGATAAAAAACGGGCGAGTGCCGTCAGACCTTTATCATGAGGGATGTAGTATTTTAATCTCCCCCCACCCCTCTGGGCCGCCAGGATTTCCCTAACGGCAACCTCAACCCACAAGCTCCAGCCACAGAATCTACCCACACAGTATAACTCTGTGGTAAATATTTCCACGACTAACCTCTCTGAAGCAGAAACCAAAGTTTTATCAAAAGGCCTCAGTTTCTCTCCAACCCCAAAATTTGATCATTTTAAATTCAATAAGGATATTTTGACTTTCTGCCGCAATCTGAAATGGAAAAACTTCTGGCATCAAGTACAATTCCTCCCACCCTCAAAGTAATAATTCAAATAACCTTCACCCAGCTCTCGCATCTTTTCGCCCTCAATGTCAAGAAGAACCTCCTTCCTTACCTACCAACCACCCCGTTGAACTATACTGTAACAGCCTAATTGCAGAAACCAGTAAACCAGAGTTCCTCAATTCTTTCAGTCCCCCATCTAATCTCTCTCATCAAGAAAAAAACAAGCCCTCAGTTCTCTTAAATCCAATCCAAATATAAAAATTCTCCCAGCGGATAAAAGGTTCTACCACTGTAGTCATGGATACTGAGGTTTACAACAACGAAGCATACAGGCAACTAAATGACACCACCCTCTATACCCATCTCCGCTCGGGATCCTAACCCATCGATTCAGAAAAAAATTCATAAGTTTCTCTCCCAGAACTCACAGTCAGAAGGACTGTCCTCCAAGGACATAGAGGTTCTCAGTCCGTCCTCTTGGACTACTTCTTCTTTTCGCCTTCTCCCTAAAATTCACAAATTTGAACACCCAGAAAATGTGGATCCGTCTTCAATTCCAGGTCGACCCATTGTAAACTCTATAAACTGCCCCACTGAAAGGATTTCTGCATTTGTAGACTTCTTCCTTCAACCAATTGTTACAGCACTCCCTTCATATATAAAAGACAGTTTTCATTTCCTGGAAATAATTAAGCAGTTCAAAATTTCGCCTAATATAAACCATCCCTTGTTACTTGTAACCTTTGATGTAACTTCCCTTTATACTAACATCCCTCATGATAAAGGTCTGACGGCACTCGCCGTTTTTTATCCCTTCGCCCTGACCCACATTCTCCCAGCACACAATTCATCACAACACTGGCAGAGTTTGTACTAAAAACAATGTATTTTCTTTCAACGATAAATTCTTCTACCTTCAAAATTCAGGATGTGCCATGGGGACCAAGATGGCTCCTTCTTACGTAATCTTTACATGGGACATCTGGAACAGGAATTTTTGAGCAATAGTAATTTGAAACCTTGCTGTGGAAAAGATATATAGATGATGGATTCTTCCTGTGGCAGCATGGTGAAGAGTCACTCATCTACTTCATGGACAATTTAAACAGCTCATATAATATACAATTTACATATAACTATTCAACGACAAATGTAACTTTTTTAGATATCAATTTGGTCCTAAATAATGATAATAATAAATTAGATTCTTCCATCCATCTAAAGCCCACTAATAAACAACAATACCTTCATTTTGACAGTTGTCATCCCCCCCACACCAAATATTCAATACCTTTTTCCCTTTCAATAAGAGCTCTTCGCATTTGCAGTACAGTCGAATATAAACAGGAGTATTTGAAGAACCTCCAATAAGGCTCTACTAGATCGTGGGTACCCTTCCAATCTACTTCAAAAACGGATCTTTCCAGCAACATCCTCCTTTAACCCTAGACCAAAAGTTTCAGAAGCCCCCAAATTTCAAAATTAAATAAACTACAACATACTTTCCAGGAATCGAAAAATTGAGACCCATTTTAAAGTCATTATTCCCTATTATCTCTCAATAATACCTTAACCAAAGGTTTACTAACTCTCTCTTCCTTCCCTAACATTCAAAAGACCCCCAAATTTAGGCTCTATACTCAATAATAATAATTAATTTTGATAATGAACTCCTCGGTACCCACCCCTGCAACCGACCCCGATGTAAAACGTGCCCCTTAATTGATGATTCGACTACGTTAACTACATCAAATACCCCAAATTCCTATCAAATTCGAACATCAGCCTCTTGTACAAGTTCCAATTTAGTGTTACAACCTCAAATGCCGGAGTTGTGATGCATTCTACCTTGGAGAAACGATGACCCCTCTTTCTATCCGCATGAATGGACATAGAGATTCTATTAGGCATAAACCTCACCTCCTCCAATTGCCAAACATGCTCGGACCCATGACACCAACTTTGATGAGTGCTACAAGGTTCAAGTTGTCCGAGCCCTGCCCAACAATACATCGACATGTGACAGACTGGCCTGGGAGTCCTCCTACATAGCAGTAATGGGAGGATTACGAGAGCCAGGACTTCAATAGAAAGAAATGAACTCACCACCTGATTGTTGGGGGGAGCCATCACAGCCCATTTGTGATTTTCCTCAACAATTTAGGTACTCAAAACTCTCAAACCTCTTCATACATCACACTTCTACCACTTTACACTCACCCTCTTTAAATTTTTTCACCCCCTCAAGTATACCAAACACGAACACACACTCACACACACACACACACACACACACACACACACACACACACACACACACACCCACACAAAATCATTCCAGACCATCATTTGTACCTACTCCTTCCTGCCATGCTTCCTCCACTCCTCATTCTACGACCCAAGAACCACCACACGGACAAGCAATACAGGAAACAAGAAGAATTTTCTACTACTTCTTCACTAGAGCTGACGAAGCTGACACAGCGAAATATAATCTTAATTTTGTAAGTTTATTTAAGTGTTTCCTATCTTTTTCCAACCTTCTGTAACTCCTCAAAATAATATATATATATATATATATATATATATGTATGTGTCATTCCAGACGATAACTCTCGATAGAATTGAGATAAAAACTTCGTTCTTTCGCCAAAAAATCAAGCATTTCAAAAGGAAGGATGATCAGTTCGTTGGACAACACTTTTTGAGCACATTAAATGGTCAAATTTCAAAAAATGTACTTAAAAATCACTAAAAAAGGCAAAAAACCGCTAAAAATTAACAAATTTATATTTTTTAGCAGAATGCTACTCGAAAAAAATTTATCGAACATGAACTAGGACATTTAAAAATTTAAGCACAAAATTGTACTGAAAAGTGTACTTAAATTTCATTAAAATAAGCTAAAAATCGATAGGAGTACTTGAAAAAATTGTAAAAATTCAAAAAATCGTTTGTTCATTGGAATATTACTGACAAAAAGTTAATTTGCTATAAAATGTATAATAACATTTTTATTTGTCCCCAAAGTGCTCAAATTTCAACAGAATTTAACAAAAATGTAATACGACCGTTTATGAAAATTCGCTCATACGATCATGCTGCATGACTGTTTTAGGTTTTTTCAGGAAAATTCTATTTTCTGGTTCTGAATCATCAGGTTGATTACTAGTTTCTGAATCATCACGAGTTTCAATCTTTTTTTTTATTTCCTTACATTTTTTCAACAAAAATTTTTCTAAATGTTTTTCAGTAGACATTTATTATAGTAAAAAAAAATTTTTTTGTCGAATATTTAAATCCAAATTTAACGGTTATTTTAACGGTTATTTTAACGGTTATTTTAACGGTTATTTTGATCGTTTAACGGTGTTTTTGACCGTTTATTCACCGACTCGAGAAACGTTTTCTCAAACTTTTTCATGTATCGACCGTCTTTTAATTGTTTTGTTAGGTTTATCGTTAGAAATCCAAAATCATTGTCCCAATATTCGTTGTATATTTCTTTGAATCGTTTGAAAGTAAAATCCGTTCCAGCATACTTATCGTAAATCACTTTCATGTAATCTGGATCTTGCTTGAAAATACACAGGAAATTCAGATTGCCTCTAATCAACTGTCTATCAACTTTAGTGAATGATTGAGTTAGATAAATGCAAGAAATATTCCTGTGACGCCCTTTCGCGTAATAATCTTTTATAACTCGTTGATGTTCAACATTAACACAATTCACATAGAGAAACCACTGTCACCTAATACTATTTACACGGAAAAACCAAAGAAAGTAGTTTTCATTCCACTAAGAAAAGGACTGAAAGAAATAAATATGATAAAATTGTCAACAACCACGGGAAATAACGAACCCATTCGATTCAACGATATTAAAGCTTACTTGTTGCTGAAAAGTAATTAATTTTTTCATAGTAAATAAAAATTATACGGTTCCCCTTTAATAGGGGAGGCGATTCGCCTCCCCTCTTTAAGAGTTTTAAAAATATACTCTACTTGTGTTTAACTTTAAAGGTAGCGTCTCGTAGACACCACCTTTATTAGATTTTAAAAATATACTCTACTTGTGTTTACCTTAATTTAGGGCCGGTAAATTACCGGGTCTAAAAGTTTTTTTAAAAACGACATGAAATTAATTTTAGTAAATAAAAAAAAATAAAAAAAAATTATATTTACTATAATAAAGTATGCATCAAACTAAAAAGGTATTTGATAAATATCAAGACTTTATTGTGCGAAAGCAATTTCGTACCATTAATCCAACTACAACGTTGAATTTAAATGCAGAGAATAAAAGAACAATTTTCAAAATAGATTTAGGCGACGATTTTCTGTCTAAAGATATACAATATAACGTGGAGGGAGTTCTAAAGTCAAAAGATCCAACCAAGGAGTATTCAGGTTTAGATACTGTTAAGTTGGTAGATAATTTCGTAGGTCATATGTTTTCGAGTATAGAAGTGAAAAAACACAATGTGACAGTAGATGAAATTGAAAATCCGGGCATTTGTGGCTTGGTGGAAGGTTTTGTCACTCAAGAATGTCCAAAAGATTATAACGGACAAGGTATGAATTCAGGATTCAACTCAATAGTTATCGGAGGAGGGAATTTCAATGCTGTTGGTTACCTTGGTGACTTAGGTTTGGGTTTTTTCAAAGATTTAACAGTTCCAATTTTCAAGGGAGGTTTTGAAATAACTTTTGTGAGAAACAGCGATAATAATATTATTTTTAGATGGAAAAAAGATAGAGAATCTCCTATTCCTAATGAAGGTGTTGTAGAAATTACCTCTTTCGTTTTGAGAGTTCCGGTGATTGAATACACGAATGAAGCAAAAGTTAATTTGATCACAGATTTGAGAAGCACTCCGTATCAACTCCAATTTAAAAGTTGGCAATGCATAGTTAGGAACGTTACTGGAAACTCGTTACAGTTCGATTTATCTAGCGTTTACAGAAACGTTAATAACCCATTATGGTGCTTCGTGGTATTTCAAACTGATGTTTTGAACGATCAGACAAAAAACAATTCTGAATTCCATCATAAAGATGTGAAAAATTATTGGCTTGAATTAGGAGGTAGAAGGTATCCTGAGGAAACGCAGGGTTTAGATTTCAATAAAAATAGATATGGTTTGGCTTACGATGCATTTTTAGAGTTCAAAAAGACTATAAGTTCTAAACAACCTATTCCATACATCATGCCTCATTTTTTCAAAAAAGAATATCCAATTTTTAGCATCGATTTGTCTGATCAACCTCAGAGTCTATCTAGTGGTAAAAGCAATTTGATTCTCAATGTTGATTTCAATACATTTGTAACAGCAGCAACAAGTAGCACAGTAGGTACTACGTGTTACGCTATTATTGTAAGTGGATCGAATTTTGTGTACGACCCGACTAAAAATATGATTAAAAAGGAAATTTTATAATTATTTTATAAGCTATATATTTTTAATGGAGTGATCTCCATTAAAAAAAAATCGTATTAAACTTAAATAAATAATGTACAACGAAATTTATTGCTGTAAGTGTAAGAAAAAAACGAAAAATATAAACGTGAAAATTGTACAAACTGTGAACGGAAGGTGGAGAATTGCAGCTAAATGTGCAAAATGCAGAACTCATAAGAGCAAATTCATTCAAGATCCTAACGGAGAAAAAGCACCAATTCGTGCCATTTTTGATTGGGCTATAGAAGGCAAGGTACCGGACACATTAAAAAAATCGTATTAGACTTAAATAAAACATGGAGGATGAAATTTATTGCCATAAGTGTAAGAAAAGAACAAAAAATATAAACGCGGAAATTGTACAAACTGCAAACGGAAGGTGGAGAATTGCTTCTAAGTGTGTGAAATGTGAGACTAACAAAAGTAAATTTATAAAAAATCCGAATGAGGAAACTAACGTAATTCCTGAAACTGAAGTTATAAATTTACCTGAAAACGAAAAGTTAGAATTTGCGAAAGAGTTACATAAACCCGTTAGAAAAAGATTTCAGAAAAGAAAAATTGTTACTCATGGAAAAGATGATCTTTGGGCTGCGGACTTGATTATAATGAAACAATACGAGAATGAAAACAAGGGGTTCGGTTACATGTTGAATATCATTGATACTTTTTCAAAGTACGTTTGGTCAATTCCATTGAAAAAGAAAAACGGAATAGCAGTTTCAAAAGCTTTCAAAGACGTTTTGGAAAATGTGAAATTTCATAACCATTCTACCCCTAAACTCCTTCACACGGACAAAGGTTTAGAATTTGAAAATAGACTTTTCAAAGAACTTTTAGACGAGTATAACATAAAAATGTATCACACGGAAAGTTTAGAAAAATCCGCAATTATAGAAAGATTTAACAGAACTTTGAATCAGAAAATGAAAATTCGTTTCGAGGTGAATGGAAATAAAAATTGGATCGATATTCTACAGGAATTAGTTAATGAGTATAACAAACAGGATGTTCATCGTTCCATTGGAATGGCACCTGCTCAAGTTGACGCGAAAAATGAAAATGAAATCCTGAGATATTTATTTAAAAAGAGTGGAAAAAATGGAAAAAAGAAATTTAAAATTGGAAATCGTGTAAGAATTACGAAATCGAAGAAAACTTTTGCAAATAAATATGAAGCAAATTGGACAAAAGAAATTTTTGAAATAGCTGAGATTTTAGGAACGAACCCTGTTACTTATAGAATAAGAGATTTAAATGGAGAGGAAATTCAAGGAAGTTTTTATTCTGAGGAATTACAACTCACGAAATTTTAAAAAAATAGGTTTTAAGTCAGTTTTTATAGGGATTCCCTATAAAAACACAATGTATAATTATTGTAAGTCTAAGTGAATTAAAGTCTAAGTGATATTAAATGAATTCCCATAAAAAAAATCAAAGGAAATTTCAGCAAAATGTCCCAACTTAACCGCACATTCTCTGGCTTCTTAACTTCTACACAGCATCCATTCCTGAACGATCTCTACCTCTGTTTATAAGAGGGGATCTTTGAATGGCGCAACCTTGCACGACTTTCGACGGATTTTCAATTCCGTGAGTCTTTTCAACTTGGCTTTTTCAGTTACGTTGAAGTTTCGGTTTTTGCTGTTTTTAAGTAGAAATTAAGAGCAGAACAGTTAAGGAAGGGAATTTTGACGATAAGGTCGACTCTCACTCCCGTCGAGGTGGGATTAGATTAATTATTAGCTTGAAGGGCCCATCAGCTAATAACGACATCTAAAACCTCGTCGGGAGTGTATCCTCACTATTAGAAAAAAAATTTCTCGGTTTGAGGCGAGCATCGATCTCACAACCTCTATGTTATGAAGCAGGATTGTTACCCACTACACCAAAGCGACCAGTTGAAATGAGAAACACGTTCCACAGTCTTGGATAGTAAATTCCAAGGCTGAATGAGGTCAGTGAGGGGGACCAGAAGCGCCTCGCCTCTTGACTCGGGGTGATGTAACCGGTTTCTGATAAGAATTCGCCTCCCCCCGGACACTCTCTCTCTCTCGCCTCCCATATTAACTAACCCCTCAAACGATAGATTGCGCACTACTACTATTTTAAAGAGAGATCGACTCATCCTCTCAGAACAACCTTGTTCAATATGTTTTAATGAAGATCGACGGGTCCCGGAAAAAAAAAAAATATTTTCTATAATAAATAAAGAGATATGGGTTTAGACGACGAAGCATTAAATTTATGTGAAGAACATGGAGGTTTCTGGAAGTTTGTAAAGACACCTGAATTTCAATTTTATGAAAAAAACCTTGACGCACTAGAGAATATTTTACATGAATTGAAGGAGTATAGATTTAGTAAAATGTTGTTGAAAGAACGTTTATTTGGTGTCGATGGTAAACCACCACTCCATACAAAAGAAAAAGTTGAAGCAGACCTTAATAAAACAAATATTAAGGTTCCTAAAAATGCCACTGAACATCAACTTAGAAAAGTGGCTTATATTGTGTATAAAGCTATACTGAAGAAGCAGTTTGAGGATAATTTTTACGCTTGCTAAAGCTCAGAATGCTTGGGGTATGAAGGAGATTTTATTTTTAATGAGCTGTGTTCATTAAAAAGTTCTTAAGGAAACTTTACAATTCTCTTTCTGAAAAAATACCATGTTTACATGGTATTTTTTTTTATGGTATTTTTTTAGGATAGAAAAATGATTTTTTATGGCATTTTTTTTAGGATAGAAAAAATGATTTTTTTTATGAATTTGTGGTGATTGGAGGGAAAGGGGTTATTTATATAAAGATTTTCTTTATATAAACGATAAAGAAATTATAATATTTACTCAAAGTCAATCAGAAAAGCCTTTGTCTTTTTATCAATTCCTTTATAAATAAGTTTTTTGGGGTGATTTTCCGGGTCGTTTCTAACATGTTCAAGAAGTCGACCAGAAATTGTCTTGGGTAAAAATAAATTTAATTCACCATTTTCAGTATTAATAGTAACAACAACAGTTTCACCATATTCCGTATTTTGTATACAATTTGATAAGAGATCGTAAGCCCCCTTATCCAAATCTTTAAACGACGAGTAGTTAGTTTTTTTGGCTGCTTTTTTATAAATTTCGATCGATGCCATTTTTATTATAAAAGTTATTCTTTTAACATACCCCCCCAAAAAGTCACTGGTTCTGATGTTTTGTGATAAAAAATGTGTTCTGATGTTTTGTGTTGAAAAATTTTATCAAGGGTCTAACAGAAAAGCATTTTTAACAGGATTTAACAGAAAATCATTTTTAACAGGGTTTAGCACATAAGTAGTTTTAACAGAGATTGAAGTCGGAATCATTTTTATCAGAGATTTAACAGAAAAGCATTTTCAACAGAGATTGAAGTCGGTGAGCCAGGATTGGTATTCGGATACTACTCAGTAGGTCAAAACGGGTACTTGGCAGTTGTCAAGGACGTTGACTGTATGTGCAGACTCCTCTCAGGAGGATCTTCCCAGATTTTATTTGGGGGGAGACCACAAGGCACGATTGCCTAAGGACTCGACTTCCAATCTTTTGGAAGGAGATATTGGATTCTTCTGTCCACAGGTTCCATGCAGTCCATTCTGCAGATGTGGGGTAGAGGTCTGTGGGAATGGACTCGCGGGGGTGGGTCTCCTTCCGCGGACCTAGGCATTTGGAGTTTTGTGGATATATTTGGTAGTTGTGGAGCTAGAACGTATGCCTCAACCCGTAGATCAAAACGGGAAATTGGCATCTGTTAATGACATTGACTGTGTGCACAGTCTCATCTCAGGAGGATCTTCCCATATTTTGTCTGAGGAGAGACCACAAATCACGATTGTCTAAGGACTCCCAAACACTACCTCCATTCATCTGAAGAAGATATTGGATTCTTCTGCCCTCAGGTTCCTCAGTAACAGCTAGGTACCTCAGCGTGGGTCAGTCGCAGAGGTGCTTCATACACCTCTGGTCTCCACGTTCCTCAGACCTAAATTTTTGTGGGGATTTGTTAAGGGTGCGATATTTTTCTATGGACCGCATCACATCTGCAGTTAACACAGTTACTGGAAACACACTGCAGAACTTTAAGATGAATTCTCCTATCGAGTAGATTTTGTGCTGTGTCTCAAACGGAGGTCAAATAGAACCATTTATAGCTTTAAAAGATGAAACTTTACGTATTTACTCACATTTAAAACATTCGACCATGCTTATAGGTTGAAAAAGAAGAAAAAAACCGTATTTTTCCTAAAAGCATTGACTTTTGAACCACCCAATTAAATATAATTATTTTTAATGTTCCCACAGGATTATGCCTCATGCCCAAAGGAACAGCTTCCAGGATAGTGTGCTTTTCACTGCTCGTGGTCGGGCTCATCGTATCAACTTACTACAGCGCTGCAACGATGTCAGCTCTTTTATCCCCATCTCCACCCACTATCAAAAATATTGACGAGTTGCTCCACAGCAATATCCCAATAAATATCAGAAATGCGTCATACATTCGCCACCTTTCGGTAAAACTAATTTCATAAACAGATTTCATTAATTGTCTATTAACACGATTTCCATGTAATTCAATACGATTGACAACTTATTCAACTTTCAGGTTCGGAACAGAGTTTTCCCTGAAAAGATACTAAAGCTCATGGAACCTCACGATCTCAAGTTGTGGGAATTGGAAGAGGGTACTCGATCCATTCAAAACGGGTCTGCTTATCTCGACGAGTATTTTGTTCTTTTTCAGTCCATCAACTCACACTTCAAAAGTGACCAGATCTGCGATTTAACTGTGTTCAGTGCGGGCTATTATTCGTTCGTGCTGAGTTTCATTAAAAGAGACCCTCATTTCAGGGAGCTTTTCATGAGAGGGTGAGCATATAATTTAACCGTAGGACTCAGGCCTAAAACATTCTGCACACAAGCTGGCACCTGTACATCAGTCGAGTTAAATTAAAAAACCACCATCAACCTAGCAAACACTTGCGGTTAAGCGATGCATTCTTGAATTCGAACAACCTATCACAAAATCTTCTTTGGTATGCAAAGAAACCAACGGAAGCCTCAGCAGTTATATTGTCCATTACCCATCTTGTCAAAATATCAGATTCATTCTGTAGCCTATTCAAGTTAGAATTAGAGATCTTAATCTCCACATTCAGTTGACCACGCTTAAAGTTCTAACTAATTTGGACAGATCACCAAAATACTGGCTGGAAGTGCCCATCGAATCCAAGAATGCATCGCTTAACCGCAAGTTTGCTAGGTTGATGGATGAACAGGGTCATACACAGCTAGTGCAGTTGATGTTGGTTTTCTAATTAACTTGACTGATGTACAGGTGCTCTTTTGTTAATCCACTCATTGCTAATTCTTTCTTCATCATTTTAATTGCCATGACCATGATATCATTGATAATATTGGATTCAGAGACCAAAATTATAGTACATAGTGTTGTTTTTTATTATTTTGCAGGGTAATACGTCTTTTAGAGCACGGACTCGTACAAAAAGAACGTCAACGCTGGATAGCTGATCGGCTTGGGTGTTCGCGCGTGGTTGAATTTATTCACGTTCAAATGGAAGCAGTCAGCGTAGCTTTCGTTGTATTTTCCATCGGAGTCTTTCTTTCTGGAGTAGTTTTCTTGTTTGAAGTCTTCGCAGCTCGATATCCAAAAATGAAAAACACTAACCATTGGGAACGTAGACCTTATAATATATGAGCAATCTGGAATACCATATAATTATATCATCTTTAGAAATTACGGTAGATTTTAAGTGATATATATACCTTCTTCCTATTGTGTCATCATTTAAATGGTAATAGTAAACAATACATATAACTGAATATAACATTTTTTAACCCCTGGAAATATTCAGGTTAACCATGTAGTTATTTCCGTTTTAAATTCAAAAGTTCGGCAACACAGCTTTCAGTTTTACGAATTTCTTGTGATTTCCTTGAAATTGGAGACTAATCAATCCGAATAGCGAGGGAATTCTAAATTCTCAAGTGTGTTATTTAGACGATGCCCTAATGACGGGAATTAAACCACCCCCTTCTCTACAGGGGTGGAAGCCTTTGAAGTAAATTAGGGCTTTGATTCATCCCCATTCATTTGCAATTAGGTAACTGTTTTATAGATTGATGGTTGGCAGAAAAAGCTTTTTCACGATAAAAAATTTCAAAAAGAATATCAATTCCTAAAGATGCTTTTGATCATGAAGTAATTTTGCGTTGTCGATTAGTTTCTTGTTTCAGTATAATAATTTTGAGTTCAGATACTTGGAAAATTAAGCTAACATTTCGAAGTTGTAGGTATCTCGCATTCTAGATCGCTGAACTTGTAAAGAGTTATACTGAGTCGAAATTGTAACCGGGGGTTTAAAACTGATTTTTCAATAAGCTTAGGTAAGATTGGGAGTATTTATTTATAATATGAAGGGAATTGATTTACTGGGTATCATCACGTTATTGATAGTTGGTACTGAATCCGTCAACAGTGCAGAAAAATGGACCCCAGACTTGGTTTTCGCATTTTTCCAAGCGAAGGCTATATATCAGGTTGATGGATTTATATGCGACAAGATTGGTAAGTTGTTATTTAATTTCACGTTTTCACAAAGTATATATGAATGAATAAATGAATGAGCTGTATTGCCGCAGTAATTATACATAATGAAGACAAATACATAATATCAGTTAAGTTAATAAGTGTTAGGGAAAAATTAGGTTACATTGGTAAATCAGGATACATTCATCATCAAATCATATACTCAGTATCCATTAAACATTATTTATTACATACTTAGCGCATATTAATTATGCACGTATAACAAATACATAGTTTGTGGGCTCGCTGCTTAGCTCAGCTAGTATGCGGCTCGTTCTTGGTTGGCCATTAAATGCACGTTACTGCTATTCGCTCAAGTATTTGCTGAGATATGTAGCATTCATTTCCTTCTCTCGTTATATCGATTTTAAATAAATATATTAATTCATTTTAATTTTATCTTGTTACAAGTTATAAGTATTTGGATTTAATAAAATTCTCTTTAATAAAAGTTCTTCTTTTAAATTTTTGAAATGTTGGTCAGTTTGTTTTGATATGATCACGAGGCTCTTTTCTTAGGTATAAATAGTGTAAAAAAAGTCAAAAAATTGTTAATAACTATTTTTCATTTATAAACTGAAGCATTGGCAGTGAATGTTTTCTTTATTATTGGTAATTGGATTCTATGGGGGTTTTTCCCCTAGTATATCGTAATTGGGGTATGATAGTATTTTTATGCTTACAAGCGAACATTATTTAAAACTTTTTGCATATAACTAGTAAAGGCTTAGTAGGTTACATCTCTGAAATGCTGGGGTAGTTTGAACATAACTTTCACGATTAGTTTTTGTAGGATATATACATTTTAAATTACAGTACGATAAGTCCCCCCCCCCCCCCCCCCCCCTCAACTAACCAATACAAATCGCAATATATGTTGAACTAGTGCCATATGGACGTTTCTCTTAAATTGTTCGGAAAGGAATCTTATGTTCTGCATGTAATAAACACATTTCCGTAATTTGTTACTTATGTGCGAAGCAAGGGCCCTCCAAGACATGGGACAATCTGTGATTACACCTATGTTTTATTGTTTAATTACGGGAAGCCCAATTACAAGAGAATTAGAAAAAATGCCATCGAATTAAGAATAAATTAAATGCAAGATACAAATACAAACAAACTTAAATACAAGATATTACCACAAATAACAGCACGTAGGTTGCCACAATCGCAGGGTGGCGAATAGTTAATTTATAACTGATATATCAGGAGAGAGCAGCTTTTTTGAGACTCAACAGAGAACTAGTAAAAAATTCAACATCGGGGTGGGACTTTAGGATGGCATTGGCTTCTCTGAGAATTCTAGAATGAGGTCTGTTCTAAAGATAGTTTGTAGGGTTGAATGACGTCTTGAAGAGTACGGAAACCTTAATACTGAGGCAGAGAAAAATTAACGAGTGAGAGAGGTGAAGGACAATCAATAGATCAGCTGATCAGTTTGTAAAGAAGGGTGACATAAGCCAGTTTTCTACGATCCTCGATGACGTCCACGTAGTTGACATCGTCTGAAGGGATGTGGAGTTTGAAGGCAGCATAACGAAGGAACTTTTTCTAGACTCTTTCTAGTTGAGCTATCGCACACTTGTAGCACGGGGACCATACTACTGAGTATTCGAGAATCGGGAGGGCAAGAGACTTGTAATAACAGAAGAATAGCCAGTACGCTCCTGTAAGGTAGATTTAGTATATTTATTGGCACCTACTTTAAGGGCACTTGGTACCCCAACAAAAATTTTTCAACCTTTTTTCTTTTTTTGTCTTAAATAAAACTAGATTCATTCCTGAACAAGATAATATATTGCATATAATATTTATAAAATTCAAATGTCTCACAAATTAACTTAGAAGTTGCCCGCCTCATAGTCCGCTGCCCCTGCTTCTTCGAATTCAAACAGCTAGGGAAAGTCGATAATATCCAAAATACTGTTACTTACTAATCCTAATCCAAATCCTAATTTCTTCTTGGAGGAAGATAACCAGCTTGAGTCGCCGGATGAAGTACTAGGAAAAAGAGGGGTTTCAGAGAAAGAAGTTCCAGGAACGGAAGGATCATAGGAAGCCAAAGGATGAGAGCCGGGTGAAAGACTTGAGCCGGATGGTAAGTGGCAAATTTCGGACTTCACGCAACTTCTTGGAGAAATTTGCGATATGGTTGAGCTTCTTGAATATTCTTTTACTTTTCGTCATTGCGTATACCACTAAAACACGGACTAAACGAATTGCGGACAAACCGAACGCGGAAAGATGCACGGACGAGTGGAAACGTAAACAACATAGAATAACAGAACATTTTATCATTGTTACCATCTAATCATTCTGGTTCGTTGGTATTATGCTCTGACTGTGTGAAGTGAAGTCATTGAGGTTACTGCTTCATTCACACATATTCAAGTCATATTAGTTCTCCAAAACGTCGCAGAAGCGCGAATATCGTTACTTTTTCGTTTTATGGCTCTCCTGAAAAGTAGCATATTTTTGCGCATCGGACCCTCTATCTTGGGATCTACTGAACCGAATTCATTTTTCTTTCTTTAGAAAGTTATCTCTCAACCTACTGCATAAATCTGCGGGAATAGTTTATCGAAATAAGTTATTGTAATTACGGGACAGATAATCGAAGTTACCTCAAAAACCACCAATATTTCCAAAATTGGCTTCGATATTGTAATGCCGCAAATTAATATTTTTTCAATCTGATTCCGCAGATCTTTAGATCTTTACAAGATCTATCAGTTAAAAAAAAATATCATCGAAATCGGCCTACCGAGTGCCCAGATAATGGGTCACGAATTTCGCCATTTTTGGGGGGGGTACCAAGTGCCCTTAAACGGACGCCACACTGTCTGACGAAAGGTAAAACTTTCGACTGATATAGCATTTCTAACGATGGTACCATCCTGTTATATTGTTTGGTGTTGTTGAACGAGTTTTGAAGAAGAGAGTTGAACATCTTTCCTTTGTTATGTTTTAACTTGATTCACAGTGAACCAAACACAAATAGAGAGCGGTATATAAAATTGTAGTAGTTCCAAATTTAAGCTCAAACGACAGATACAATTGATTATAAATACTATTATTTAATCCAATAATTACCATCCCTCCCACTCTCCCGAAAGAATAAATATTGCAATTTGTTTATTATTTCCTTCAACTTTGACGGGATGCATAAGTAAAATCGAGAAATAAAGATGCTCAATTTCTTTCTGCAGATGGTATTCGTGTATTGAAGTTTTTCAACCATCCTAACCGTACTGGTGAACATCCCATAACAATTCGTATACTCCAGGATTGGTCTGCGAATGAATTCCAAATTGCAAGAGTGGGTGTCTTCCTCGACTTGGGATGTCAGGCAAATCAAATATTAATTGAGGTTTGTTTTCATGATTTTCGAATAAGAATTTAGGTCCAGAAGCAAGTGAGATTGTGTGTTCATAAGATGTAATTGTAAAACGGAAGTTAGTGAAAAAACGTTGTGTATTGCCACGAAAAATGAAGAGTTACAATGGTGAATCGATTTCGACGGTTAGGCCATCATCAGTAACAAACAATAACTGAACACTCATTAGAAAAGGACGCAGCTTATATAGTCACAGGTGAAGGGAGATTGAATCCCCTTGGTCGAGAGAAAGGAAAGGGGGCTGGAGGTACAACCAATTAAGTGCAAGCAAAGTGAAGGGGATTATAGCTAATCAGATGAAGTGAAAGGATAGGAAGAATTATTGGTTTCAACAATTTGAAGGGATAATTCCAAGCTTTATAGAAATGGACTTATCAGAGGTGAAATATATTGAGGGATATCCTCATTTAAATATTTACCAGATCTGTCACTTTTGATAATTTCGAATTTTTCAAGTACATTCAACATAACTCCCTTTGGACGAAAATGAAGAAATTCAACATACAGTCTATCTGTCAAATGAAAATTGTAACTATGATTTGATTCCTGAAGATGTTTTGCAAATGTAGATCTACCCTTATTTTCCCTGAAATCCACCTGATGCTCGCCTATTCTTTCCCTGAATTTCCTACCAGTTTGACCGCAATATTCGTAGCCGCAATAACATTTTAGTTTATAAACCCCAATTTTATCCTGAACATTAATTTTGTCTTTAACGGAACCTAGTAATGCTCTAAGATTATTTTTAGTTTTAAAACCCTCTTTGTAACCCCTCTATGATAGAATTTTGCCGATTTTATCAGAAATTTTCCCATATTAAGGCATACCTATCCAGTGTTTTTCTACTGAAGTTACATCTTCTCTAACCAGATTGGAAACTTAATCTCTACTCTTTTTCCTAAGAACCTTATCCCGTATGGTATCAACAAGATCTCCTCCGTAGCCATTACTAGCCGCTATGCTTTTGATAATGGATTTTTCTTTTGTTAAATTTATTAACATTGTACCTCTTTATTTTTCGTAGAAATAGACAACGTTTTAGCGAATTTTTGAAGAAAATTAAGCTATTGCTCTCGCCTCAAAATTTGTAGAATGTGAATTTTTGAAAAAATTTTATGCAGAAATCCGTTTCAGGCTATTCTGAATCATATTCTGAAGTTTAACGCATTTTTTTATGTATGTATGTATGTATGTGTCATTCCAGACGATAACTGTCCGTAGAATTGTGCTAGAAACTTCAAACAAATTTTAAAATGTTAAGGACACAAAACGAAAGTTCAAGTTCGTTGGCCAGCATGATCGGATTACATCTTCGGGTTGAAATTTTCAAAAATGTAGTCAACAATTTCAAAATAGCCTGCTTTTTTGCGATCTGTTGTGCGAAATAATTTTTTCAGCATACTAACATGTGGTATATTCGGAACCAGCGTAAAATTTCCTATAAGAATATGTATCAAGTTTTCAAAAATTTCAAAGTTGAAAAATCAGTCAAAAATCGAAATAATGCCATTCGCTAGTTGTAAAAATCGGTAATATTTGCATGAAACATTGTCCAAATTCAGATTGAACTACTCTTATGGAAGTATCCCTGTACCAATCATGGAACCATGCTGTTTAAAACGTAGGTAAGTAGTAGGTGAAAAAAAAAAAAAAAAAAAAAAAAAAAAAAAAAAAAAAAAATGTAATCACAACTGATGAGTTTACTCTGTGAAATATTCCGTCCTCCGATTCTCTCGGTCGCTCTCTTTAATGTTTTACGCTCAACTGTTTTAGAACTTGATGTAGCTTTAATACTGACTGTGGCTTAGAAAAAAGTATGAGTACCTCCTAATTATTTTTAATAATTTGATTCCATGTTGGTCTATCAAAATCATAAACTAAAATTTCTCTACACGATCAATAGCGACTGAAATGTCGAAGATTTCTTCAAAAATTCGCTCATGGGGTCATGCTGCATGACTGGACTTTTTTCACTAACTTCCGTTTTTAAATGGGTTTCCATCACGCGAGTGATTTTTCGTAGATGTATCTATTGTATTGTCAAACTCTCACGACGTTTCGACTCAGTAATCTAGCCACATTAGACTAGCTAAGAGTGAGCAAGTTAGGAACAAAACAGGCTGACGTTTTGTTGAAACCGTTGGAGATTGGCTGCCCTCGGAGAATGGAGATTCCCTTTTAATTACCTGAGAACCAACAAGATGTTCTTATTATCATCATTATTAAATTATATTGAACAATTAAGTATATTTTTAACCTTCCAGAAATGTACGTATGAAATTTTCTTATGGGTACGAAAATTCTCCAACGAGTTCAATTCTACAACTAATTTGCAACAACTTTTGTCGCTTAACAATTTTTTTAACCCGCTAAAAAAAAAAAGTTTTTTCAATTTTAAATTTTTTTCTCGTGATTTTGACCTTACGTCTCGAAATCGGTCATAACCCCTCAATATGCTGTTTAAACTCAAATTTGAGGATACCCTTGGAAGAGCATTAAATTTTCTATCGGATGCCTGATGTTTTTTTGCTGAAAAGCAAATTTTACCTCATTTGGAAAACCTTGAGTTTTTTCAGTATAAGAACGGAATATTTTCCTATATTTTTTCAAGATGTAAGAACGGTAACAACTGTGCCATGATCTCACCTTTCCAACGATGATGTCGTCAATTTTACGTTTACTTTGCTAATTAGGGAGAAAAACTGAGTTTTAATGTTGAAAAACATGATTTTTTCAATAAAATCGAGGGTTTTCTTGAAAAATTACCTTCTATTGAAATACGAGTTTGGGCTTTAAAAGCTAAATCGAATGGTGACAGTTACATATCTTGCCAACTCCGTTATAACCAAGTTTTACATTTTAACTCAAAAATTTGAGTTAATTTGATACGATCAATTTCATGTGTTTCTAAAGGTGAAACTAGTAAGTCAAAGCGTAAAACTCGGGTATAACCAGGGAGGTCTGCAAAACCCTTGATTTCATTTTGAAAAAACAAAAAATGTTTTTCAACATTAACACATAGTTTTATCGATCAATTTAGTGATGTAAAGTCGAAATCAAGAAAAAAAATTAAAATTGAAAAAATCGGTTTTTTAGGCGGGATAAACGCACAGCGACTGGAGTGCTGTCATTCGATTCTTTGAGCGGATATCTATCGAACGTTGATCGAACGTGAGGCAGATGTTATTAGTACATCCCTGGCCGAATTATGATTTTTAAGCCAAATTTCTTTAAGTTTGGACCGATAGTTTTTGGAAAGCTTCGGACGACGTACGGGGGACGGACGGTTTTTGGTTAAATCCGATTTTTGGATTCTACGCATCTTGAAACGTAAACCGACAAATTTTGAAGGGCGGGTTAAAATTGGTTTTCTTGGTCAATTACAATGGGTCATTTTTGAAAATAATAAACTTAAACGTGTGATATTTTATTAAATACTTATTATTGGCTTACTTCTGTTATACAGAGTTCTACCGAATCTTGGTTCAATCTGAACTACGCATGGCTTGTAGTGGATGGAGACAAATATTTGGAATCTTATTCATTAAGGCTGTCTCTATACTCCGATGTCGTGGTGACGAGAAACAATGAGCTTTTTCAACTAACTCATTTTATCGAAAATATCCCTACAGTAATGACTCCTATTGGAAATTGGGAAAGTGCAGACAATAACTTGAATATGACTATTCCAGTTATTACGCCGAACTTACATCGTACTTACTTAACAGGCACTTATTTCGTAAGTATGTCAGCGAATCAATTCCCTAGAGGACGTGAATCCTGTTTCCCAAAACGTAACAACTGTTGTTAACATACTGTTTCAGGCTGTTCAAGACATTTATGACAAAAAAAATGTATCGAAGCAGTTACAAGATCCAAACTTCAAGCATGGTTTTGATTCGGGTAACAGATTTTTCTATTCCGTGATTCTTGATGTGTCAGACATATACAACTTCAGGTATGGTGCTCGCCTTAAAGGAGTTACGTGTAGTTGAAATAATTTCTAGTTATAGAACAGCTCTGTAGACTTAGTCTTAAAAACTTGTACAGTTCTGTATAGTATTGAATTTGCACAATTCCGATTTTTGAGTGTGAAGTCATGCAAAACAAGAAGATCAATAGGTTGTGATGGCGCACAATTGAAGAGACGAAACACATTCTGGATGTTCCCTGAAGTCGTGGTTCTATTGAGGATGAAGGAATGCAGTGTTGTTGTTTCTAAACCCCAGAATTGTCGATGTACTTATTTTGCAGCCAGAAGATTGAGCTGGTGGCAATCTGAGGGGTCCAGCTTTCAGTCGCAACTTCCTTCAAAAAACGATTATGAGTGTTATAGAGTTATAAACAGTTGAAGTAAAGCCGATTTCTTTTGACGAACTGAAAACAGTCGTTGTACATATGTAGTCTGGTCCCCTGAACTCACCATAGTGTATTAACAATGGAACATAATGAGAACATGAAGCGAGGCTGTTGTAAGAAACGAAGACCTTTCTAACTGTTAGGCTTTAATTCATAAAACATGTGCTTAAATGTAGACGGAACAAAATTATGAATATTGTTATAAAGTTATGTCATGGATACATACATAATATAAATTGTTGCTCTTGGTGACAGGTTGATAATAATGTCTGAATCACCACATTCTCCCCCAGTTATTTTAAGACGTAAACTTCAAGGCGAGCAGGAATTTTCTTGATTCTTTGGGATCTTCTGAGTTGTTCTCAAGAAGACGTTGGCGAATGGTTGATGATTGAAGTCCTGCTATAAATGAGTCGCGAAAGTGGTCATCTTTATTCTGTTGGGCCGAAACTGCCTTGAAATTACAGTCTTTGGCCAGGGACTTTAAGACTACCACGTATTGGTCGATAGTCTCATTGTAACCTTGCTTACGGGTGGCGAGTTCGTGTCTAGCAAATTTTTCGTTTTTGCCTTTTACATATAGAGCTCCGAGGGCTGCAATGGCTATATCATACGTCGCACAGTCGCTTATAAGTTCAAATACGTTAGAACATAACATAACACATACGTTAGAACATAACACATTTGTCAGTACCTCAAAGCGATCGTTTTCTTCAACTTCAGCTTTCTCGAGGAAATTTTCAAATGTACGAAACTAGTGAAACCATTCCCGTTGTGCTTCTGGACTGACAGGGTCTGTACTGAAGCGTTCGGGCAGCGAAAATTTTGTCCATTACGCTTGTGAATTAAATTGTTGCCAGAAACAAAGACCTTTCTAACTATTAGGCTTTAATTCACAAAACGTGTACTTAAATGTAGACGGAACATAATTAAGAATATTGTTATGAAGTTACGTCATGAATACATTATGTTATATGAACTGTTGTTCTTGGTGACAGGTTGATAATAACGTCTGAATCACCACAGAGGCCAAGGTTGACATTTCCCTCCTCTCTATTTACCAAGGACTGCGACAAATTACTTCGATCCTATTGATGTACTGAGCCTCAAGGCTCAAGATAACGCGCATAATCTTGCTGAAGCCAAAGATAAATACTTCCTATAGGTTTTCTTGAGCTACTGTTACCGCATAGCATCCCGAATTCGTGAATAATGCTGTACATGGCATAAATCTACTGTCTCCGGTTGGTGAAACTCATAATCATCATTATTGCTGCTCGCAGTAATTATCAGTCCGGAGATACTGCATAAAAACGGAGATCTTTGCTGAAGCACTATTCGCTGCTTCAATATTTTTTTCTGAACTTCATATATTGGAAATGTTTTCTAAAAACCTGAACATTACGCCGAACATAAAGTACATGTCGTCTAATTTTCGGCCTGGCAGCTGACTTTATGTCCCAGCCTTAGAAACTAGCCCCAGTGTAGAATATGAGTGAAATCAAACACACACTAGTTTCGCCAAAGGAGATAGGCCAGTAGCTTACGTTAAGAATTGGTTTACGTTAAGAATATTGTAACCGGCTTATTAAAATTGTTTATAGTCCAATCAACTTAGTTTTGGAATGTAGCCAGGTACGTAAGGAGGGGGAAATTGGTAGCTTGAGATGTGAACATTTATCACATAAATCAAGCGCTTTCCAACGAGTGGCGAACGATTTTTGTGCGATGAAAACTGCGGAAGTTCCATTCCCCCAGCAACGGCTGGGTTGTACGTGAAAAACACTGAAATTGTGACACAAATTTTGCGTGACGGAAATTTTTGGTTGACCCCCCAGAGCAAAGACATATCCATGTCAATAATGGATAATTCTTGTGATTGGGTGGCTTCCATTATTACATGAATTACTAATAATAACTGCTATAAAAGGGGAAGTGTATTAATATTATTGATTCACTCTATTTCATTGACTTCGTTCTAATTTTTAAGTGTAAACTTAATTGAAGCTAAGGAATGGGGTTTGAGAAGTCCCAATGGAACGTGGAATGGAATAGTGGGACAACTTCAAGCAGGAAAAGCAGATATAGGGCTCACCCCCTTGCTACCATTTTCTTCTAGACTCGAGGTAACTCATGCTCTGCCTGTTCTTCAGAAATACTGGTAAATAATATATTCCTATATCACACAAATGTGCATGCTGAGGTTTTGACAATTTGGAGTTGTTGGTCAATGATGCATCAAATGGTCACTGAAGTACTTCCTTTTTCAGGTTTGCACTAATCTTCAAAGAACCCAGAGCACTTGGAACCTACAAAGCCATGATATTAGAGCTAACGCCTGGTTTATGGGGAATGGTGATATTGATGTTCTTCATTGGGGCCATTGTCATATATCTAACTCAGCATTTTGGAGAGGACCGTAAAACCACTCTAGACTTAGGTGTTATTCAATCGGTGGGCATATTAACCAACCAGGGTGAGCTGAATCTATTTCCTTTATGAGATACATACAAATTTGCTGATGTACAAAGGCCAAAACGGCAATTCTGCCATATCGTGAGGGAAAGAGGATATTATCGTAATGTGTTAGTAGCATCATCCACAAATATTTGCATGGGGATTTCCAGAAAGGATAAACACACAAAGGAGGAAGGAAACAAAATTATCAATTTTTTAAAAAAATATATATCACGTTCGGCTTTTTCATACTAATTTTCCTTCTTCTCCAATTCTCAGTTAACCTCGTAACTTAGCTAATACCTATGTATCAGCTCCAAGCCATGTAGATAGTATATAGTTATAGTATGCAACCATTTCAGGTTGGGGCTTTTCGTCCGACTGCCTCGGGCGTCGCGGACGTCATCAGCTGTCCTCCAAATTGAGGATCAGAATTCGTTCTGATGATTTCGCTTAAAGCTACTCATTGCCTCGCCGCCTTGAGTGGAGAGGGGGGGTTCGCCGTACAGAAGCGCGAAAATTACTCGGACGTCTGACCCTTACCTGGGCGGTCACCCATCCAAGTAATCACCACGCTCGACGTTGCTTAACTTCGCTAATCGCATGAGAAACGGTTCATTGCAACGCCTAACCCGTACGGCCAAGAAAATACTTCTACTTTTAACACAGCATGTGTTTTTACGGAGGGTTATTTGGTTTAGGCCGTATCACACTAGCATTTTTTCCGCATTTTTTCTGCGTTTTTAACGCAAAAACGTGAAGAAGAAGAAGTGCGTTTTTCCAAGGTCAGCTTTTTCGACCATTGCGCATCCTGGCGGAGCGTTTTTAAACTCACTTGGGAAAATTAGAACACGTTCTAATTTTTACCTTGACGCAAGAAAAATGATAAACATAACCCTTGGGGAGGTTACAATTCAATGAAAAACCCCTAGGAGCCCTAACCTGACAGATTTAATAAAAACGCATTCCGCCAGAATGCGCTGTTTTTGCAGTTATTCCTCTTCAGCATTCACTACTGACCTGGAAAAAACGCAGTTTGCCTTCTTCACTTTTCAGCGTTTAAAACGCAGAAAAAATGCGAAAAAAATGCAAGTGTGATACGGCCTTTTGAAGGCGTCCGTCCCGTAAGATCCCCCCCGAACCCCGCCCCTCTCCCGTACGAGCTGCTACCCTCACCGCGCGTCCACTCCACCACCTATTTCCTTCGCCTTCCTTCACTCCCATTCCCTTGCAGTAAGAGTAGGTAAGAAAGACCGGTACGTACTGCTCCCATTTCATTGACAGTTAGTAATCAGACGATAGTTGGATTGCTTGGAATCTTTATGATTATTTGACTAATTCATCAGGAAGTGGGTGTTTTAATTAAAGACACAATTGAACGGAATTTGTAAGTATAATTGCAAAACACAACTTTCGCAAAGGCGTCCTGAACGATAATGCTCCAACTCTACCTGGCCAGAGGGTTTTCCTAACCATCCCTACCCTTCCTTGGAGGGGACGAGCAGTCGGTCACGTAGGCCCAAAGTAATGGCTTACATGGAAAATCATCGAAGGATGAAGGGAGATTTCGTTACTGAGAAGTATAATGCGTTGCAATATGTGGACATTGAGTTGTGAAACATAGGTCCATGCCTAACATACTTAACGACTTTTTTAACTTACTGCTCCCATTTTATTGAAAATTAGTAAACAGACGATAGTTGGATTGTTTAACGACTTACCTGAGCCTCCATGCTTCTATTCGTCTTTGGAACTCATAAGTTCACACCACAATTGGTCACAGGGTGGCCACCTTATAAAACGTTAATATCCCCGGGAAGGTTCTACGTCATGTAAGTCTACAATCCAAGGCCCTGGATTCCAAGAACGCGGAATGAACTTCGGCCGAACTTACCAGAATGCCACCAGCCCTCCGGGGAATCCCCGAAATACACATTCTGTGTTTCATTGGTTTGATCCTTGATCCTAAGATTAACAATCCGGGGGTCTGGGGGTGTCCCCCAGATTTCATTTTACTATAAATGTACCATCATGAACACAAACCACTGGCGGCTAGACACCCCCAACGGCAACGTTTTTTTTTCTGATATCTTACTTTTCCTAGGTAAAAGTAAATATGCATTCAGGTGTTTTATCTAAGGTTGTACTGATCCAGAAGAACATAGCTTTGATTTAGTGATATAGATAGGAGTATCTGACCTTCGAGCGGTGCTGAACGGTGGCGCTCTCCTTATCGCGGCCGTGAATCGTTTCAGAGAACGCTAGTTCCCTCCCTCAAAATCATTTCTTACTGAGTAGCGAAGTACTGTGATTGTTCAACTACTAGTAAAATCCATCCTGGTCCAGTAGTTAGCATTGCATGCTTACGAGATAAGGATTACGGGATTGACTACTTGATGTTATATGTATTTTTGAGATGCGAGCTTGCGAGCATCCAGACGACTATACTATACACAGCATTCTGATCTATTTTACCAACTAATCTATATTTTACTTTGAGAATTTCAAGAAGAGACAAGTTATTTTTGACTATTTGACAGCGAAAAACAGGAGAGACGCGTGATTTGAAACTAGACAACCATGATGAACAAGGGATAATATAAGATAGAGGTAAGAAGAGAATTGGAGAAGTAATTCACCACCATGGTACTGAGTGTGCTACCATCTGGCACCGTTCGAGGGGGTGACACTCCTGATATAGATAAGACCTATCTCTGGTATCAGAGCTTGGATCTTCATTTCTTATGGTGTCACACCTGCTGGAGGGATGGGGCTCAAGGTTACCTGAAGCGTAGTTGTTTCTCAACACTAATGTGAGGAAAATTCCCTAAGTTTTGAAAGATGATGTTTCCTGTCACCCAGGTAGGAAAGAACTAGGTACCTACGTGTTCATTAGGTAGGTACCAGCATTCAGTGGCCTAAAGTTATAAGTTCGTCATTGAGGAATTGGTTCACGCCATCTGACAAAACTGCCACTGGTCAAATTTCCACTTCACCACTGGTGGTTGTTGCACATAAAGAATCCACAAAAGATGTGTAAAGCGAAGTAAGCGTTCACCATGATTCTTGCGAAAGATGCATACGGGATCAAGTTTCTACAGATGGTGATAGTAAGCTAAGACGTCAAAACATTTTATTGGTGGTCTGGATTCTTGAAGCTCACATCTCAAAAATACATGATATCAAGTAGTCAATCCCTTAGTAAAACTTCAGATTAGTTGGACTTTATAGGTCAGAGTGATTTGTGTAGTTTGGTGGCCTGGATGCACGCAAGCTCGGATCTCAAAAATACATAACATCAAGTAGTCATTCCCTCAGTAAAAATTAAGATTAGTTGGACAAATTTACCACTTACCCTCGCCAATAGCTACTGTTTCCTCATTTACGCATATTTCGCTGTACGCATTTTTCGTACCACCCACATAAAAGTCTTAGAAAGGGTAAGCAATTAACTCACCATGGAACTGAGCATCCAGTCCATCACTGCGCAACAGGTAGACTCCAATTTATTGCGTTCTGGTCAGAAGGTGTAATTTATTTGGAGATTTATCAGGGAACTGGTGACTGAGATCCTCATAGGCTGGTGGTAGGTCAAACAAAATTGAGTGCAAGACAGTCCTACTCTATATTTTCTATCTAGCTTGTATCAGGGATCTAGGTAGCCCCCCTGGGGAATGGGGCCTAAATCCTCGATAAAAAGGTAGAGGAGGTTAACAGCATCCCGTCAGAGAGATACCACTCCTACTAATAGCTTATAATGAGCCATGTTCGGAGTAGATTGGTTTTCCAGGGATCTGGATCGCCCATCCGACGCCAAACTCAGCTTCTAGAAAACACGAGAAAAAGGCAGCGACGCCCGTTGTTTCACCAACGGGACGACGACAGCGCTATCTCTGAAGCCCTGACGGGACCTCGATGACGGTAACTCTGTTACACTCCTCCCCTTAAAGACATACTTGATTGAAGATCAAGTATGGTAACTAGGTGGAATAGTTAATAGCTGAGAACTGATGCTCATTCATAAATAACTGCATTGGCGATTGAGGATGGGAAAAGAGAAATTAAAATGAGATGGGTTGTCAATGAATCTTCATAAGAAGACTTCATTGAACAATCGGGACAAAACGGTGGCTCAACTATGGAGACTTATACCTTAAGAAAATAAAATTGATATAAATTAATTTGCCCAACATTGGGGACTTAAATTAATATGCCCAACTTTGGGGACTTAATTGAGCTCTAACCTGGTAATTGACATAATAGCAATACTCAGGTGGCTAAAAATTGAAAATATAAATGGGGAATAAAAGAGAAATTATAAGTCAAAGACCAATGAAATTATTTATATACCAAAGGATGATAATGGGAATTCATTCTGGAACCCCGGGCCATGTTTCTTCTGAAACATTAACGCCCAAAAATAGTGGATTGGACTACTAGGCGTCAGCCGTGCATAATCCAAACCACGCTCGCTCTACCGAGGAGAGTGTGATAGTACCGTAAGAGGTACCACTCCCGGAACGTAATTTGCAATGTTCCGGGAGAAGATTGGTTTTCCAGGGATCTGGATCGCCCATCCAACGCCAAACTCAGCTTCTAGAAAACACGAGAAAGGCAGCGACGCCCGTTGTTTCACCAACGGGACGACGACAGCGCTATCTCTGAAGCCCTGACGGGACCTCGATGACGGTAACTCTATTACACTTGTCGTCCTTCTTTCCTTGTTTCCCTCTCCATATTCATATATGAAATGATGCTGTACGGTATGAGCGTGGAGTAATATTTTCCTACAATACTTAAACGGTAATGCTCAATAAGTACCTCATACGTTTGCTGTTGCAAACGACTTTAAAGATACTACGTTGTAGAGGTAGTGAAGATGTAGTATGAAGTAGTATCTTATTGAAATAATTTCTCAGCAGTCTCGTAAATTACAGGATTGAGCGTAATGCCAGGAAAAACACCAGCGAGATTGGCATGTTTTTCGCTCATGTTTGTCAGTTTGCTGGTATCAAATTACTATAATGCTTCCACCATGACGGCTCTTCTCTCTGAAGCAGCACCATCAATAAGGACATTTGATGACTTTCTCAAGAGCGACATACCAATGAAACTCATCAACGCTACTTACATGACCAGTGTAAGCTATTATAAATTGAGACATTGTGATGGAATCTGAATAGGAAAACGTCCTAGTCACGCAGCATGATTGTATGAGCAAATTTTCGTAAATTATGGTTTTATATTTATTTTGAATTGTTTTGAAATGTGAGTACTTTGAGTGAAATAAAATTGGTAACTACCAATTAAATGGCAAACTAAATTGTTCAAAATAATATTATGCTAGGTATTCACAAATTTGGAATTCTTAGAAGAAGGAATCATTCATTTTTTTCTACATTTTTTGAAATTTTCTCATTCTATTGCGCTCCATAAATGTTGTCTATCGAACTCATTCTTTCTTTTGGAATGCTTGATTTTTTCTGGCGAAAGAACGTAATTTTTATCTCAATCCTAAGGGGAGTTATCGTCAGGAATACATACATAAAATTAATGAATATATATTATATCCAAATTATAACTGGGTAATTTTTAGCTATACATTACAACCCTAATATTGAAATAGCATTTTCAAGAGTAATACATATTGTATTTATTTTACTAAAGGCTACCAGGAATTCGCAAGCTAAATTACTTTTCCTTCTCGATTCTGTGATCAAGATTTTATCGAAATATCAAAATCTAATTTTTCTTCTTCTATCTGTAAAATTTCTTCATTAAATAATGCTTTATACAGTTCAGTATAACCAAAAATTTATATATATATATAAATGAAATCCGTAGGAATAAAGAAAATATATTACATAAACTCACAGGGTGTTTTTTGTCGACGTTTCGTCGCGTGATCGCGTCATCAAAGACTACGCGCTATATATATATATATATATATATATATATATATATATATATATATATATATATATATATATATATATATATATATATATATATATATATATATATATAAATATATATATATGTAAACTTTTTTTTTGTCTTCTCCCAACTATTTCCCAAAAATTTAAGCGAAAGTGGACGACTAAGTTGTGAGAAAATAGTGCTTGATGGAATTTACTTTTGCACATATACAGAACGAAGTATTGATTTGTCAACAATGAAACTGATGGGGGACATCTACACTCTCTCTCGCACATTCCCTGAAAACTTTATCCAAATCGGTTGAAAACTGAGGAAATCAAGCTTGTTACAAGGATTTACGGACACACAACAGACACACATACAGACAGACACGGAACCAAACTGGTTCGGAATGAATGGTCTAAAAAGTAAAATGCCAGAGGAAATTTTGTTTTTGGAGACAGCAAATTTTTATTCTCCCAAAAGAAAACAATGCTTCCGCTACTTATACGTAGATTCGGAAGCAATACGAATATAGAATTTTTAATATTTCAAATCTCAAATACTATCCTTAGGGTTGATAGAGGGTGATGCCAATGTTACTGGCACATCCCCGGCTGATGTGCGATTTTTGAGCCGAAATTCATGAAGTTTGTTCCAGTAGATTCTGAGAAAAGCTTCGGTCGGCAAATGACGTACGGACGGATTTTTTAATTTGATTTTTGGAATCTACGTTTTGAACCGTAAACCAACAAATTTTGAGGGGGGAGGGGATTAAACTTTTTTTTTCTTGTTCAGTTACAAAGAATCAATAGTGAAAATTATAAACCAAGAGCGTACAACTCTAGGATTCGTTTCCTTTACACGTGTTTACTGATTACTTTCATTATTTACTTATTTTTTTTCAAACCAGATATCTGGGAGAAAAAGGGTTTTCCATCCAAAATCTTGGCATCGAGCCCTGGGTGATGTTGGGATCTTGAGCTTGCACGATGGGCTTGAAGCTATTCGGAAAGGACAGGCGGCTTTCTGCGCTGAGTATTATATATTGTTTGAAGGTTAGTAATAAGTTAAGACAAATCGATTTTTCTTGCTCTAATAATAATATCTAGGTAGGTACCACTGGTCATATATATGGTTGCCACTGGCCATATCCGTCTTAATCACAGACACCTGCTTAGTGCAGAAGCTTGAGATGTTGTGTGTGGGAGGTGTGGGGGGTGATCTATTCATCCGCCACTTTCTGGAGGACTGCCCAGCTCTTGTGGACCTACGAGTCCAGCATCGGCCCCCTCAGTGGGTTGGTGTATTATCCGGACCAGACAAGGTGCAGCTTAAAATTAAAAACGCTGCAAATTATTTCACAAAGGTTTATTATTTTTTCAATAGAGTATGATCGTAGTTTTAGTTGGCTTGCGTACGTCATAAGGCCCGTTCTGCTACGCCCCTGGTGACGTGCCGCTATGCCCCTACAAGGCGCCGCGCCTCCTCTCCCTCCCCCCTCATGACCCTCTGCCAATGTTTTCATCATTCCACTAAGCGTGCCAGGCGTGCGCGTGTACGTCAGTCTAACACTCAAAGCCTCGAAAAAGAGACTTTTTTGCTATACGATCACATAGGCTTATTATTGAAAGTAATAAACCAAAAAACAAAAAAATATCTAGGTACCAGCAGGAGCTATTGTACACCAGTGTCGGCTCAATTGGAAAAAAAAAAAAAAAAAAACTGGTCGATATTTTTATCGGGTTTAGTGATGTTTATAATTTTTGGCACCTGTTCATGCCCGGGGAATCGGCTAGACTTCTCCTAAAATCGATAGCAGAAAGTTCAAATGAATGAAAATGTACGTACCTATATTAATTTCCTACAGGTATTGACTCCCATTTCAAAGATGAGGAAAAATGCTCGTTGACGGTGTTATCAGTAAATGTTGTCTTCACGGCAATCAGGTTCATAAGGAAAGACAAGCATCTGTTGGAAATGCTGTCCAGAGGGTAAGTTATTCAATGTACAGTTTTGTGTTAGCTGATGGGGTTAGGTTATATTTGTTTGTATTTGTTACTACGCAGCTGTTCGAACCGCGGTTTCTTCATATTTTGATGGGTGCCGTTCTGTCATAAAAGATCATGAAAAGTTGTAAAGCAAAATCCGATTGACCACCAGGGACTGAAAATTTACCAACTGCTCGGGCTGATATTCCCAACTTCTCGATCAAAAATACCTACTACTAACTTCTTTTTGTCAGCGAATCATAACGTAAAAAGTCCAGTCATGCAAATGACCCCATGAGCGAATTTTTGAAGAAATCTTCGACATTTCAGTCGCTATTGATCGTGTAAAGAAATTTTAGTTTATGATTTATACCGGGATACTTCCATAAGAGTATAGTTCAATCTGAATTTGGACAATGTTTCAGGCAAATATTACCGATTTTTACAACTAGCGAACGGCATTATTTCGATTTTTGACTGATTTTTCAACATTGAAAATTTTGAAAACTTGATACATATTCTTATAGGAAATTTTACGCTGATTCCGAATATACCACATGTTAGTATGCTGAAAAAATGATTTCGCACAGCAAATCGCAAAAAACAGGCTATTTTGAAATTTTTGAATACATTTTTGAAAATTTCAACCCGAAGATGTAATCCGATCATGCTGGCCAACGAACTTGAACTTTCGTTTTGAGTCCTTAACATTTTAAAATTTGTTTGAAGTTTCTAGCACAATTCTAGGGAAAGTTATCGTCTGGAATGACACATACATACATACATATATATACATACATACATACATACATACATACATACATACATAAAAAAATGCTTTAAACTTCACAATATTATTCAGAATAACCTGAAACGGATTTCTGCATAAAAGTTTTTCAAAAATTCACATTCTACAAATTTTGAGGCGAGAGCAATAGCTTAATTTAATTCGCTAAAACGGTTCTAAGTACACGATAGGATGTTCATCGTACATGACTAAGTGTAATGATCGGAAGACAGACAAATTATAAACTAAAAAGTGGAAAAATTGTGTATTCGATTTCAACTTATTCTGATGGCTGGCATAATCGTATTTTTCCCCTTCATTCAGCGGAAATGGTTAATCAATTCATCAAGTCTCAATGCTGCTGGATTAGGAATGTCATGTGTAACTTCGAAATCGTCTTCGCTTTGTTCTTCAATAATGGGGAGATCCTCAATCCCCGATCAGGAAAAATTGCACAGGGTGCAACTCAATTGCATAGACATCCAAAACCTCTCATTAAACTCGAAAATACCTACGAAATAAGCGTTTATTCGTCACCGAAAAAATCGTTGGCGTCTTCTACGCTGAATGCTTCTTTCTTGTCTGTATTCTTCAGCAGGAGATGATTCCCACATAATAAACATCGAAAAATTGTCAACTGACAATGCTGGAAAATAACAAGTTTACCTACAAATGAATGGACGTAGGTTAAAAATCGGCCATTTTTTACAACTGTAAAACGGTGACTTGTACAAAATGTTGGGGAAACTCTTGTAACTTGTCCAAATTCGCCTGACACCTGTTAATTTTCACTGTGCATCTTACGTCTACACTTGTACCTTTTTGAAACGCTTGAACACTCATTTTTTACATAAATCACGCAACTTGTTCATAAAATCGTCTTGTAACTTGTCACTTGATGCTTTATGAAATAGTTCCCTGCTAACTTATCCCTGCCACTCATCAAAGATAATTCCAACAGGCTCATTAAAGCTCTGGAATACGGGATATCAAGGAAGAAGAGAGACGACTGGATCAAGAGACCACCTTCCTGCTTCCGGAAAGAGCCTTTCATTCATGTTCGGTTGGAATCCGTCAGCATCGCATTCGGTGTATTTCTCATTGGAGTCGTCGTAGCAGCAACTGTTTTCATTTTGGAGGAGCTTTACTTCAAGAAGAGTAAACGCCTCCGGAGCCGTAAATCGAACGTATCAAATAGAGAAAAAAGCAAATCAGATCACCCAAGTTTTTGAAGAAAATAAGCTGGAAGCATCGATAGGTTTAAACTCTAGAAATACTTCGATGAAAGGCCTATTGCACTGAGAAATATCGAAAGAACACGAACCAATCTTTAAACTTCTTAACAGGTTTTCTTGCAATACATATAAAGTTAAATTATGTTTTAAATTAATGCTTGAGAATAGGCCTCAATTAAAAATTTAGTCAGTGCTTGCCTAATCATTTAATTTTTATTATTTGGTGTTTTAGGCAATTATTGATGGCTGAATTTGTCCTATTTCGCTGCCTGTTAACGTTTCTATTAGTATTGGAACAAGAAATATTGCTGTAACATTTTTTTGACTTTTTAATGTCTTTACTTTGACACATAAATTGAAACATCGCCTCATGAAAGCGTAATAAAAAAAAAGTTGAAGTGTTTCTGATGATTATCGCTTACATCGTTGCTATGGAACTGTATCTTTGCCATTTTTCGTCGTACAAAAATCGTTCGCCAGTCGTTGGAGAGATATATAGATAGCTAAAATCTGACGCTGTCTAAACCGCTCCGAAAATAAAAGCAGCTGAGCTACACGTCAACGAGGGAGACATTTTCGTGTTTGGGTTACTTCGTAGTAATCTAGCTTGATTCCTACCAAATCATGTTACCTAGTTGGATTGTTTAGGATGTCTAGGATTATTTATATTTCATTGCAGTAACTTTGCGTGGAGCACAGCTGCTTTCATTTTAGGAGTGGTTTAGACAGCTTAAGATTTTAGCACAAATTGAAATCTTCCCAACTACTGGCGAAAGTTTTTTGTACGGCTAAAAATGGCGGAGATGCAGTTCCGTAGCAACGATGTAAGCGGGAATCATCAGAAACACTGTAACGATTTTTTTATAACGCTTTTCTGTGACGAATTTTCAGTTTACGTGACAAAGTAAAGACATGAAAATGTCATCATCCTTTACCCAGTTTAGAATTTCTATACAGAATATTGTTTAAATAATTAAAGAGGAGACCTAGTTGCACGAAAAACACTGTGCTGTTAGGCATTGAGTTGCTGTCTTCTCAATTTACACGGATATGTACAGGGGTAGGATTGTTTGAAGAATTTATCCCGGTTTGAAATATAGATATCTAGCTTTTAAACATAATATATAGGTATTGTTCATTGATATTAACTTTTTGACACCTTTATTCACGTAAATATAAGTTATTTATAGTCATTTAGTCCCCGAGTAGATTTCAGAATAGTGAAGAGATCAAGTGGATATCAACTATCAAGAGCTGATCGAATATTGCAAAGGTATATTGTGGACTATGCGTAATGTTTACCTAAGTGAATTCGACTTACACCTTGAATACGCTCAACTTCCGTTGCATGTCAAACCCGATCAGGAGGAACCCACCAAGGCAAATCCAAAAGTCCAGTCATGCAGCATGACCCCATGAGCGAATTTTGAAGAAAATTACTGCGTGCTAGTACGTACATAAATAGAACTTCTTCATAATTTCATGGCTGATATTTTCTAAGCCACAGTCAGTATTAAAGCTACATCAAGTCCTAAAACAGTTGAGCGTAAAACATTAAAGAGACCGACCGAGACAATCGGAGGACGGAATATTTCACAGAGTAAACTCATCAGTTGTGATTACATTTTTTTAATTTTAACAAGCACCTACTACCTACGTTTTGAACAGCATGGTTCTAGGATTGGTTATACAGGGATACTTCCATAAGAGTAGTTCAGTCTGAATTTGGACAATGTTTCATGCAAATATTACCAATTTTTACAACTAGCGAACAGCATCATTTCGATTTTTGACTGATTTTTCAACTTTGAAATTTTTGAAAACTTGATACATATTCTTATAGGAAATTTTACGCTGATTCCGAATATACCACATGTTAGTATGCTGAAAAAATTATTTCGCACAACAAATCGCAGAAAACAGGCTATGTTGAAATTTTTGACTACATTTTTGGAAATTTCAACCCGAAGATGTAATCCCATCATGCTGGCCAACGAACTTGAACTTTCGTTTTGTGTCCTTAACATTTTAAAATTTGTTTGAAGTTTCTAGCTCAATTCTACGGACAGTTATGGTCTGGAATGACACATACATATATACATGTATACATACATACATACATCATTTATACATACATATATACATTAAAAAAATGCGTTAAACTTCAGAATATGATTCAGAATAGCCCGAAACGGATTTCTTCATAAAATGTTTTCAAAAATTCACATTCTACTAATTTTGAGGCGAGAGCAAAAATGATGCTTGTTACAATTTATGTTTGTGCATGCGCAGGGTGAGGTATTGAGCCAAGAACGATGAAACTGATAGGAGACCGCCTACCCCCTAGCTCGCACATTCCCTGAAAATGTCATCCAAATCGGATGAAAACTGTGGAAAATAAGCTTGTCACAAGGATTTGCGGACACACGACAGACACACACACACGGCGTAGTTTGAGGAGGGGCAGGGTGGGCACAGCCCCTCCATGAATCATAGAGGATGCAGAAGTTCTTTGTATGCATACAATTAAAATTAATAATTTGACGCTTCTAATTTCAGGAGGTACCTAACACCTTCAATTGGAGAATAAAAGTTGTTAAAAACAATTATAATTATACGAATCCGCTTGCCTAGCAACCTTAGACGTTCTTAGAAATGAAGAAGTTCTTATTAGGTTCGTTTGTGTTGGGGCGAAAATGGCGTGGATATTAAACAGCCCCACGGGGAGGAGTAAAATCACCGTAAACGAAATGAGAAACTGAAATCAAGTCGTTCCCCACTCACTTCCAGGGCTAGCCCACATGCGATTTTTCCATAGAAAAATATCCATAGTTCAGTGTGCACAAAAATTCCCCTACGAACTCCCCTACTTTTCAATGCCTACCTGATCACGTTTGAATCTTTGGTCTTTTAACTTTTATTAATTTTTGATCGTTGGTATATCGTGGGTATTTATTATACCGTTTACGTTTAAAATCCCAGTTAAAATAAATCAAAATTACAATAAATAGAAGACTACAGTGGTGATTGAAATAGTTTATTAGAAATGATTAAAATATTCTATTGTAACCTTGCATATTGCTGTTTTGAGTTTGTTTACATTTTGTTATGTTTCTCGCTCTCGGTTTCATGCCCCGTATTTTATTTCACGTACTTATATAATACAATTGTGTGATATTGTCCAGAAAAATTGTTTTTCGCGCTTAAATACCTAACAATTGATGATAAACCTTTAAGGAAAAACGTCCACAGATATGATTTTAGCAGGCAGTATTTCTAGCATAATAGTATAATAGGTCTAGTGCTCACCAGTTCATCGTTACCTATTCGTATATATCGTAGTTTTTAACGTTTGGATTAGTTATTCGTGTAATATTTTTTCTAAATAGTATATGCTTTAATAATAAACATATATGTTTGTGAACTTGAAAGCGTACGCAATTTAAAATCATGACAAAAAGCCAATGAATATGTATAAACTTTGGACAGTTTATTATAGAGTCTTTGTCTATTCGACAACAAGTACTAGAAATTAATACCAAAACTATAAAATAAAATGAAATCCTTGACTCTTGCGCCTCCATAAGAAATGACTTTGTTACGCCACTGCACACACATACAGACGAGTGGAATTTTTGATTTGACAACGCTTCCGCTACCTTTAGGTAGACTCGGAAGCTATACATAATAGCTGTTTCATTTAAAATCAAAGACGAAACCGCTAACTATTAAGTGATTACTGTAATTTGTTGATACATGTAATTATCTCCCTAATAACGGAAATTATTCACTGAACAACTGGGTTGCTGGAATACCTTTGAAGTAAATTGGACCTAACCATGTTTCGTCCCCCTTCAATTACCAGCTATATATGAGTGAACCTATTGCTTCTCCGTTCACAAAAGGATACTCGTGACCTCTTAAATTAATCAAAATGTTCACCGTGAACGAATGAATTTTTTGGGGGTAACTACTTGGAAATTGAGCTGTAGGTAATATCAAAATGAAACTTGATATTTCAGCGGGAAATCGGTCTGATTAAAGTCGAGCTGTTTAGATGAACGTATATTGCAGGTTGTGCTACGCTAGAAGTGAAATCAAATGTTACGTGAACATTTTTCTGATCGATTTTCCCAATAATCTGAAAAAAATTGGGTAGGTCTCGTACTCAAAAAATGTATATATTTGTACAATGAAGATTACTTGTATTGTTGTTGCTATCTCGCTTTTGATTGTTGGTACTAAAGCCTTCATAAGTAATTCAAGCTGGACCCCAGATCTGGTTTTCGCTTTTTTCCAAGCAAAGGATATACATCAGCTAGATGGCTTTCTATGCGACAAGACCGGTAGGTGAGACATTTTTTTATTTTGTATACCAAAACATAATAATACATTCTTTATAGCCATAAAAACCATAAATGAATGATAGAGCACATGTCAATTTATATACATACGTAAATAATTCTCATATTTTGTGCATTAAACCTATAGATTACCACCTTTCAAATCCAATCGCTTACTACTACCCGCACGTCTAGGGGTCCCAATCCGTACGGATTTTCAGTCCTGCAGGATCCGCAACTCCAACTTGCCAATCCTGCAAGATCCTGCCCAGGATCCTGCATCTGCCCAACCGCGCAAATCAATTATTTATTTAATTATTAATTAGTAATTCATAATGCTTAGTCATGACAAAATACCCGTAACGCATGCACAATGCGTTCAGAGTGTCACTATTGAGTTGCGAACGAATGGATGTACATAAATATCCAGCAGCGGATAAGGTGCATTCGGATTCAACACTGGAGGGTGGTTTGGTTGTCAGGTAAGATAAGGCCATGGAGAGACATATTCCTCTTACGTTGTCATTGTCGAAAGTTGCCATTTCTTTCTTCAATACAGTTTCCAAGACCTGTGTGGCAAGAGTCCATTCCTGAAAGGAGGTTTGAGGTTGTTGAGGTTTCAATTCATGTTCTTCTTTTAATGATAGATGTGCGGCATGTAAAGTATTCAGCTGGCCTGAGCCTGACCCAGTCGAAGATGATGCAGAACTTGGACGTGGACGTGATACAGTTTCTGTGGTGATGAAACGATCTTCTGAAATGGATTCACAGTCTTCCTTGATCAGTCTTGTTAACAAAATTTTCAGTTCTTGCCTGATGCCCGACTTTTTCATTAGCCAAAATGATTCGTGGTGTGAGCTGTATATTTTAATATCATTATAGTAGGTTTGAGGGTTCTGGAAGTAGAGTATGAGTGGAAAAAGGTTGGTAGGCCTTTCTGCAATCCTCTTCTTCAGAGTAGTTCAATTTTCAATTCAATAAGAGTGTATTTCCATAAGTACATTGCCATTTTCATTTCATTACAGTTTCGTTACATTGCTGATATTCTAAAAGTACAATGGAAATTACCCATCCACTTTAAGGCACATGCCTTGCGTTGTGGATGGGGAGTCACTTGCGATCGTATTAGCAAAAAAAAGAAGGAAAAAAAAAAAAAAAAAAAAAAAAAAAAAAAAAAACACAACTCACTTCAAAAGTTATAATTATTAAACTTGATAAATTAAAATTTAATAAGCATAAAATAAATTAATTCTTTACCTGTTAGGAAATAAACAACACGCGCAAATAAATCAATATAACTCAATAATAATAAATCAATACATCACTAAAATCAATGAATCAATAGACGCAGTTGGACTAGATTTGAATTTCTAAATAACCTTACGTATACACACTTTCTAAATAAGTTGAACATTTAACGTGTCCTTCAGTAATCAGCCAAGTAACAAAATCTTCTTATATTTGGCCCTATTAATATTACTGGGATTTCTTAGGGCGTTCGGGGCATGTCTCAGTGCTATGGGGATCTTCATAGAACTCTTGGATGCTTCCAACCTGATACGAGGTACAGGAATAACTGATTGCGTGTTATATCTTACAAAGTAAGGGATAGTCCTCGCACAGATAAACCACCCTTCATGCTTCTGAAAAAACATCAGTATGCTCTTCATGTATAGCTGGTTGAGCGAGAAAATAGGGAATATGGAAAACAGTTCAGTCGTACTAAATCTTTGACTTTTCCTCGCAACTATTTTTAGTATGGCCTTTTGCCTTATGATCAAATGATCGAGTAATGATCTAGACGCCCCCCCCCCCCCCCCATACTATTATCCCAAATGACAAAATAGACTGTACTAAGGATCTGTAAATTGTCAATAGAGTAGATTGGCATAACACGTTCCTTAGATTGTAGAAAATAGATGGAAATCTCCTTATCTTGAGCAACATATATTTGCAACTTGTAACACAAATAATCTTCTCTATCGGTATCATCATCAATGACATTATCATTCTATGGAAGACAACTAAATTCTTTTCATGAAAAAATCAATAAATTAGATCCCTTTATCAAATTCACCCCCGAATTCAGCAGTGTGAAACCGAGCTCTGCTAACATATGACAAGGGAGGTGATGGAAATGTAGTAGTTCCCCCTTCAAAGGAGAGAGGCTATTAACCTGCTACACGCAGAGGATATTCTGACAACTGTTAGCCTAGGAACCATCCCCCCAGATGCAACATTTGCAAGAATGGAGGAGGGAACTACTATCCATCATATGTGCGAAACTTTGAAAAATCATAGATAGAAAACTACTTATCGTAGGAGAGTGCGGATGTTGTCAAACTTCTTAAAATTGAATCTATTTTCATTTAAAAATCGTTAAAGTACCATTTTCACGCCCATGGGTAATTAATTAATACAATTAGTTAGCTCCTATCATACATACAATCTCTTTAAAAGAGATAAGGACGTAAAATTTCTCCTTGCAGATGGTGTTCGCCTAATGAAGTTTTTTAGCTACCCTAACCGCATCAGTAAGCACTCCATTGCATTTCGGATACTTCAGGATTGGTCTCCTGTTGAATTCATAAGTGCAAGAATGGGGGTATTCGTTGACCTGGCATGTAAAGAAAATCAAATGCTAACAGAGGTTTGTTACTTAAATTCTTTAGTAGCGTGTTGTTAATCAGATAGAATTATTGAAATTTATATACGAGTACAAATTGTTGTAGGTAGGTATTATTAAGGTTATCGTTACGCTAGTATATTATTTCTCACAACGTTTCTACCCAGCTTTATCTGGCTGTCTGCTGAACAAATTCTGTTCTGACCTTAGAGCGTTTGAGAAAACAAATTTAATAACGTCAGTCAAGTCGAGGTTTTCCGCTTGGTCGGACGTTTGTTTTACATGCACTCCCACGTCATCAGTTTGTGGTGTCATCTGTACCACTATGTAATAAATTGCGACGTAGTATTGGCTTACAATCGCGTTTTATTTTTTTATTTTTTATAAATATCCCCTCAAAGGCGGTGGGGGCACACCATTAAAGTTCAAAATGAAATAAATAAATAAATAAACAAATAAAATAATAATAATAAAAAAGAAATGGGGAGGACGCCCAGGTTTACCCGACGCCAGCCCTTGGGATAAGGGAAGTTGCAGGATTAGGAGGAAGAATTGGATGAAAGAAAGTGCCCAATAAAATGACCACCAGTTTAACTAAGAACCCCTCAGGACTCGGGTGGTGATACCACGGAGCACTCCTGCTGAGATGCCCAACTCAAGTAACTTCGTGGCGCTTTTCCCGCACCACACCCCGCGCCATTACACGGTTGCGGCCATGACCTTGATGTTACTGGTTCCCTGTCCTTTTAGCTCAGAAATCGCTTGCCGCAGATCATTCCTATCATATTTACTTATGTTAGCTTGCCAGGTCTGCTCCATGTCCACGCTGCCACTAACAACCTGGACATCCAGGATTACGGCAGACCCATCGGGCTTGATCGCAACGATATCTGGCTTCTTGCCCCGGTCACTCGGCATATGATGTATAAGTCTCTCCCTTTCGACATCCCAACCGCTAGATGACAAAGCACCTGCTATCTGCTTGGCAACCGCATCGTGACGTAAAATGCGGCCACCGTGAGTACGAGGACACTGCTGCACCACATGATAGAGATCACACAACAGTGAATCATACATAATACGCACACCCCCTCTTGCAACATACATCACCGTATGGTTTTCCATGAAGGAGTAACAGTGCAAACAATTAGAGACCTTGCCGACAATCTGTATCTTAGAATTATAAATTACGTTGGTACATACCTATAATTCACTTATGTGGGCTCAACGGATATATCAAATTATGCCACCGATGTGTCCTTTAAAGTAGATATTTCATCCATCGCTCTAAAGTGATATTTTTCTAGTCCGAAGTAAGAGACGGTAATCTATTACATCTGCAGTGTATAAGGCTCAAACTCTGAGTAGAAATGTTGTAATGGACTGTTCATAATTGTACGTATAAACAATCGCTATGTAATTGATTGACACTACTGGTCACAAAATCTATACTAATCTACCGGATCATGACTAATATAACAGCAGTTGTTCCATTATCGTGTACTATTTACTAATACTGCTTTATGACTGTGATGAAGAGAGCTACTGATCTTTGGTTCGACGTGAACTACGTATGGCTTGTTGTGGATAAATACAACTACTTGGAGTCTTGTCCACTGCGACTGTCTTTATATTCTGACGTTGTGGTGACAAAGAACGGTGAGCTTTTCCAAGTTACCGATTCAGTTGAAAATACATCAATGGAACTCATTCCAATCGGAGATTGGGAAGGTGGAGAGAAAAAACTAAACATGACTATTCCAGTTATTACGCCAAACTTACATCGTACTGCCTTAACAGGCTCTTATTTCGTGAGTAGACCAACAAATGGAGTTTTAAGGTGGAATTATTGAATTTAATCTCCCTGTTTTGTACATCTTCAGTGTTTCTTCAGTAATTTCTTGTATATTTCAGGCTGCTCAAGACTTTCGTGACAAAAATAATGCATCAAAGCAGTTACAAGATATAAACAGCGAGAACGATTTTGATTCGGGGGACACATTTTTCTATTCCTTGATTCTTGATGTATCAGACATGTACAACTTCAGGTAAGTACCTTCTAACAGATCCAGATTGCAAGGAATGAAAAATGCTGAGTTATATGAGTTTGAACAACATATTGTTAATAGATCAGGTAGTACAGGGCAATTGCGCGAAGCATGCAGATAAGCAGATACGTGGAAGGGTAGCATTATTAATAAAAAAATAGAATATTAAATAAATAGCGGAAGTATTTTGATAAACTTCGCGTTCAGAATACCGAATTTATTCCAAAATAATATCTCTTATCGCGGTCTATACGATCTATACCGGGGTTCTTAACCTTTTAGCGAATTTTTGAAGAAAATTAAGCTATTGCTCTCGCCTCAAAATTTGTAGAATGTGAATTTTTGAAAAAAATTAAATGCAGAAATCCGTTTCAGGCTATTCTGAATCATATTCTGAAGTTTAACGAATTTTTTTAATGTATGTATGTATATATGTATGTATGTATGTATGTATGTATGTATGTATGTATGTATGTGTCATTCTAGACGATAACTGTCCGTAGAATTGTGCTAGAAACTTCAAACAAATTGCAAAATGTTAAGGACACAAAACGAAAGTTCAAGTTCGTTGGCCAGCATGATCGGATTACATCTTCGGGTTGAAATTTTCAAAACTGTAGTCAACAATTTCAAAATAGCCTGTTTTTTGCGATTTGTTGTGCGAAATAATTTTTTCAGCATACTAACATGTGGTATATTCGGAATCAGCGTAAAATTTCCTATAAGAATATGTATCAAGTTTTCAAAAATTTCAAAGTTGAAAAATCAGTCAAAAATCGAAATAATGCCGTTCGCTAGTTGTAAAAATCGGTAATATTTGCATGAAACATTGTCCAAATTCAGATTGAACTACTCTTATGGAAGTATCCCTGTATAACCAATCCTAGAACCATGCTGTTTAAAACGTAGGTAGTAGGTGCTTGTTTAAAAAAAAAAAAAAAAAAAAAAAAAAAAAAAAAAAAAAAGTAATCACAACTGATGAGTTTACTCTGTGAAATATTCCGTCCTCCGATTCTCTCGGTCTACGCTCAATTTCTTCAAAAATTCTCTCATGGGGTCATGCTGCATGACTGGACTTTGGAATTGGCTCACAACTATTTACGGACTAAAAGTTTTTGCATCCCACATGATTTTGTCTAAAAGTAATTATTGAAGTATTAGTTATTCAGTAATTTGTTATTCGTGAAAGTTTTGTGGTATATTTGAGATTTTCGCCAACAAATTTTTAATACGATGCTTGAATGTTTTTGACCACATTATCGATATATTGCAACTGCCATTCGTACGTTTACCAGCACTGTGCAAGATAATCGATGAAACTCTTCTTATAATGTTATTTTGATAAAAAAAAATTTCAAATATTTTATTATTTTCTCTCGAATCAAGTAATTTTCAGAAAACTTTCATTCATTGCATTTTACATACCCAACAAAAAATTATTTCTCTTTAAAAATAGTTATATAAACACATATACTTAGATACAGACACTCATACATAACTGGTGTATTGCAACGGACTCATATTGACGTTGACTCAAGTTTGTTTCCGAAGTATACATTTAGTTGAAGCTCAGCGGAGTTCGGAACGTTCAAATGGAACAGGCAATGGAACTGTCGGACAGCACCAAACAGAAAATGCAGATGTAGAGTTCACCCCCTCGGCACCCTTGTCTACTAGACTGGATGATTCTTACGGTCTACCAGTTCTTCAGAAATATTGGTAACTTCCATTTCAACAATTAAAATATTAATTCTATTAGTGTTTGTTACCAGAGCATGTTTTTAGTAAGTTGCAATGGTTTTATGTGTGATTTCTACACTATTCTGTACTAATTGTATAATAATGAAAGCAGAGGAAACCACGTGACATAATTAGGCGTAATATTTTACACTACCTACCTCTTACAGCCAACGTATCATAAACGCTGCAAATTATTACACAAAGGTTCATCATTTCTGTATCGTGTAGCTCTTCTGCGCAGAACACCTGTCTATAATAAAATTATTAAACATTAGGTAGGTATAAAATTAAATAACACATCTGACACTTTCCTTATAGGTATTCAACACTTTGCTGATGCCCAGCAGCATGCTGGTGGTACAGTAGCAAGGTGTAACTGTGGTGTCCAATGCTGGTCATCTCCAGCGAGGCTAACACTAGGTATCAACACACACAGCCAACTACTTCTACCTATAAACATCTGACTGGCTTCTCCAAAAACCCTCTCATTAGCCACCCATACACGAGCAGATATCTGCGACAGATATCGCGTTTTTAAACGATATCTGTGGGAAAGATCTGTGCGTTAGTGGGCGTTAGAAAATGATGAAAGATGTGAAAATCGACCAGAGATATCTGCGAGAGTTCAAATCTAGCAGATGGTAGTCGGGCGTCCCCCTTAACCTGCAGACTTCTCGGAAGCGATGTCTGTGGTACACAGAACTGTTCTATTGGATCGGGCAGCGTCCCTTGATGTTCAGTTGTCCACGTGTGTTTTCCCCTGTGAGATCTCTCCTCTAAAGAAATCAGTTTCTATTGGTGTTTTTTTGTGCGGTATCAAAAAATGGGTAAAAAAGAGTGGCCAAACGAGTTAATTGAAATGATGATCGACATGTATAGAGACAGACCTTGTCTGTGGCAGTTGAAGCATGTTGACTACATGAACAAAAACGTCAAAAACATTGCTTACGACGAAACCCATGACTTCTCCCAAACTTGTATTTTTTTGGCTTAGCCGTTTTATGGGCAATTAAAAAAAATACCCGCCGCAAAAGCCGCTAATTTACGCTTTTTACACAGTCACTAACCCCATGGCATCAACTTACGGAATCTGTGACCGATCTGGAAAAAATTTCGGATTCGACCGATAACTCGAGTCTGCCAGACGAACGTCGGTGACAGACCTGAATCTGTCAGATTCCATCCCACGAACGAACAGATGACATCGGGCACTGGTCAGGTAACAGATCTCGGGCATGAAAGATCGGCCGATAAGTTTTTCGTGTTAAGGGGCAACGACCGATCTCATCGGTCACTCCAGATCGTTAGCGATATCTGTCAGATGAGATCGGGCGACCAAATCTGTCGCAGATATCTGCTCGTGTATGGCGGGCTATTAGAGTGGAGGAACTCTGGAACAGGTGAACTAGGTTCCCCAATCTACCACTAGGGAGAGCTGGCATTGTCTCCTCTCATGTTCCCATGCCAGGAAAGTGACACTGTTACAGGTGGGTCAGGTTTCATACACTAGATGGGACACACACACAGCCAACTAATTCTACATATAAACTAAGCAGTTCACTCACGAATTCATAGAGGTCACTGATACTTTATCCCTTGTCGAGAGCAAACAGATTAACGTACGCCTTTTCAGATGATATTATTCTATTCTTTAGGATAATATCTACAAATTCAATTCAATAAGAGTTTATTTCCATAGGTACATTGCCATTTTCATTACATAGGTACATTGCTGATATTCTCAAAGTACAAATGACAACCAAAAAATATTACAGTTACCTTGAAAGTTTTCGAGATCTCGGTTTTTAAATATTTGAGCCCTCAAGTTCTACCCTTAAGGGTTGGGCAAAATCGGTGCCGATATTACTGGCACATCATTGGCCAATGAATGATTTTTTTAAGCCAAATTTTATAAAGTTTGGCCCTATGGTTTCAGAGAAAAGCTTTGGACGGTGGACAGCATACGGTGTACGTGATGGACAGATTATTTTTAATTCGATTTTTGGATTCTACTCATCTTGATACGTAAACTTGACGTTGGGTGCACAACATGTCCCGCTGTTAAATTGCAACCGAGCTAATTTGTAATTACGTTCCTCCATAGTCTTTTCGGACGAATAGGTTCCGTTGAATAAACTGGCGCCTCTATTTTTATTAACCCATGTCCGTTGCTGATCAGAATGATACCTGTAGTTTGGTGGTCTGGATGCTAGCAAGCTCGCATCTCAAAAATACATAACATCAAGTAGTCAATCCCTTAAGGCCTGTTTTCCTAGCGACAGGTTTTTTTGCGCCGTTGGCAACGTGATACGCCGGGCGTTCAACGTCGACCACTTATTCCCTTGAATTTAGTTAGGGTGTTTTCCTAGAGAGTGCATCACGTCAGCGCAGAACGTGTTGCGTTGACGCAACTGGTCCGACTGCCCGAGGAGGAGTCAACTGCGCAGTACGCTGGCGCGATTCCCTTGAATTCCGGTGTTTGTGTTGCTCCAATTTTCGATTTCCGAGGTTTTCAAGATGTCCCAAAGCGGAACACCTTTTTGGGACACCCCAAATCTTTCTTTGGTCAGTCTGAAGTATCTTTGGAATTTCTCTTCATAGTCAAGCAGATGATTTTTGACTAAAGCGCTGAACATTCCTTAATTTCTGCGATTTGAGAATACATCACTCACACGTTTCCTTACTTTGGCATATTTTGTTAATATGAACTCTTCTTCTTCGTCACCAGCCATCATTTCTTTAGTTATCAATGCAGCGATTACATTTCTCTTTCTCATAATGTTCTCCATTTCAGCAGTAGGTACTACGTTCTAGCAGTAGGTTTTCACACACACAAACACGAGCTACCTTCAACACAATTCAACGCCAACTGAACAGATAAAACACGCCGCTAGGAAAAGTTTTACGCAGCGTAATATACTGCACACTCCTGCCGACGTTTTTCAGGCAAATTCGGTTCCTGCTGCGCGAAAAACCTGTCGCTAGGAAAACAAGCCCGGTCCGATTTTAGTGTTAGACCGCTCATTCGAATCAGCACGGCCCCAAGTTTGTTGCAAAAGTGTCGTCTCTATACCCGCCTTGATCGTGTTCTAGGCGGTCCTTATCAACGAGAGTTGTTTATTAGGCTGTTGTTGTAACAACAGTTGCCATCAATTCACGGTTAGTAAGAAACGTAGTGTAGTTACTAACATCTAGGAGAGTTATTTCTGAACGAAGAAATTGAAACTGAAGAACTTAGCGGACTTTATGTATAATTCCGAATCAGCACGGCCCCAAGTGTTGGTAAGTAAGAAACGTAGTGATGGGGTCTTTTCTGATCAGCTGAGTGATCTTTCCTGTTTACTGTAGGAAGTTGAAATTTGATAGGGAGACTCTCATCTAATAACATCTAATAATCATTTAATAACATCCAGCTTTGCACTAGGTCACATAACGCCGCAAATAGGTAGGACTTATATCGTTACTATAGTGTGCTGACAAGCCCTAACATGCCTCTAATTTATTATAATGACGTTTAAAAATACGTTTCGGAGGTTGAATCTGAATGCAACAAATATTGTTCTGAGTTTGGGTTTGAACCGGATCCCTTGACTTCATAGTCTGATACGCTATCCATTGCACTGCGGAGCACTTGAGCGACAATGAATAATCACAAAACTCAGCTACCAATAAGGGAGCTTATTTCCATTGCCAGTTGACGCTAGTTCGAATTCAGGTCGGCAGGGGCGCGCACAACGGGAGATGTTGTGTACTTAGTGTCTAGTGAAACGTAAACCAACAATTTTGTGAGAGGGGGGAGGCGGGGAGTAAAAATTTTTTTTTCTTGGTGGAAATCCTTGACTCATATTAAATTAAATAGGTACTATAATATTCTTCATAAAATGCTGCTGCTGATGGCGTTGCAACGACGTTTTTCAGGTTCGCTCTGGTCTTTAAACAACCGAGAGTGCTTGGGACCTACAGAGCTCTTATATTAGAGCTTTCATCTGGTTTATGGGCTATGGTCATATTAATTTTCATTGTTGGCGCAATCGTCGTGTACCTCACTCAGCATTTAGGAGGAGACCGAAGTACCTCTTTCGATCTAAGCATTGTCCAATCAGTGGGCGTGCTGGCCAATCAAGGTGAGTTGAAACCATTTCTCCATAAAGTCGATTAATGAGTCGATGTGTAATACTAAGAAGAAGGCAGAATCTCCTAAAATACCGATATCGAGTTTCCTTGAAAAATATTAAAAACAGTACCTACCTCTTTCTTGATGCTTCCTATCCCACGGCTGATATTGTGTTTGTGAACCGCCTAGGCTCGATATTTTCGAAGGCTCGATTCCGTTCAAACACATGTTTGGGGGGTTTTGGGGAGTTGAAAAAAAAAAAAAAAAAAAAAAAATTTTTTCAGGCCTTTTGGATAACTTTCCTTTGACTCTTCGTGTATTGGAAAAGTAAAAATATCACCTGCCACTCCAACCTAGCTTTCAACATAGGGAGAATGTTATAGATAACATGTTATCATGTGTGTTTTCTTATTGTATTAGAGTGTAAACCATAGAAATTAGCTTTAAGAGCCACCCATCTGATCCGGACCATGGGCATCGTCAAGTAAATGTCCTTAAGAGGCTACATACGAAATTACAGCTTCCTAGAGTGTAAAGCATAGAAATTAGCTCTACTAGCTAGAAATTGTTCTCTACGCAACACAGTGGGTCTATTTTATTTATTGGTATCGCGTGAGCAAGTTTTCGTGACGATTTTTCAGTTTATGTGCCAAAGCAAAGACATGAAAATGTCAATATTCTATTTTTTTGACATTTTATGTCTTTACTTCGGCACATAAACGAAAAAAAGCGTTAAAAAAAGCGTTACTGTTGGTTTTCTGATGATTTTCGCTTACAACCGAGTCGTTGCTGAGAAAATGGTAGGTAGGTACTTCGTCGTTTTTCATCCCACAAAATTTGTTGACCATTCGTTTGAAAGCTCTCGATTCATCCAACCATATTATGTTAACTACATCAACATACAAATTAAAACTAAATCTCGCACTGTTTGCGTATGGACCCCAGACCTGATAAATTTCGTTACCAGCCCGGGAATAGAACCCAGGATCCCCTGCTTTCGAGCGGCTTCAGATCGTGTCCTAGACCACTCGGGCACAGAGGACGCCAAAAATTCGCTCATACGATCATGCTGCATGACTGGAGCTTTTTTTCTGATAATCATCCAGGTTACTTGATTGAAATAATTCTTCACCATCCATGTACACATTATTACAGGTTTAACCGTGATGCCAGAAAGAACATCGGCGAGGATCGCATGTTTCTCACTTTTGTTTGTTAGTTTGCTGGTGTCAAATTACTACAACGCCTCCACTATGACGGCCCTTCTCTCCGAATCCCATCCATCGATAAGAACATTTGATGACTTTCTCAAAAGCGACATACCCATGAATCTCATCAATGCCACTTACATGACCAGTGTAAGAGATTTTTTTGTACTGAATGATACCTGTATGGTAGGATTTGCTTAATATAAACACCATTGGGACTCTAAATGCTTGTGAGGATCTAATGATTGTCGTGATTACATTTTTACTGTATCTTCTATAAAGATATGTATTAATTATTTTCAGGATAAAGTGTAAATGACTCTGACACAGAATTTAATTATGGAAATGATTTTATTTGCCTATTGACAGAAAGGCAACTGACTAGAGTATGGGTTTGATGTATTTATGAATACATTTCGATAGATTTTAAATAAATACCACAGGGGATTTCAGAGTTTGTGGGGATAGCAAGGGTTAGATATTGGAATTAGGTAATACTAGTTTACAACATAATCGATTTCTATACGCACAATGAAAAAGAGGTCTGTCACACCTTGATGGAAGCTTGAACTCGATTAAATGCAAGAGGGACGTGAAAGTGGGCAGTCGCTCTCACGCCGTTCAGTATAACGGTTCTCGGTAACAGTCGTTGAGAACTGTTACATGCTGTGTATCTATCGGTCGATTGAGAGCATGTGCATGTGGAGGTGAGTTGTGCAGAAGACTAAGATATTAATTCACTGGATTACAAAATACCACATGAGCTGAGCTACAGAGTTCGATACGCAATAAATATCGCTTCTGTGCTTTATTCTAGGCCATGAGCCAATTTCGGTTTAATAATAGCTTTGTTCGCAGTACCGGTTGGAAACAGTTACCAACCGTTGGCGACCAGGTTTGTGGTTGGTTTAGTGCGCATGCGTGACCAACACCTAATTTCAAACCGTTTGTAACCAAATCCGCACTGCGGGTTTGACTAAAGTTAACCGTCGCATAGCCTCCAACAGCTGTAACCTGCTTGGTGGGCTCGCGCCATCCTTTGAATAGGTAAACATTTCATGTATGAATAAAGAACCTGAACCGTAAAGAGATGGCCTGCAAGACAACAAACAGGTTGAATAATGAAATATATTCATTGGGAACAAACCTTCCAACTGGAATAAGAAATCCATGCTCAATATTTTCTTGCCTCCAGCTGATGATTTTGTGGGAGAATGTGGTATTAATCTCGCGGGAAGAATTAAAATCGATCTCGAAGTCGACCGCCGTTCTTAATTTTTCATGTTAATAGCTTTACAAATAACTGTTCAGTTGAGATTGAGTAATAACATTTTACTGTTTGATTCTGTATTTTGTTGCTATTCAGACGAAGATTCCCATTCTACGTCGTTGTCACCAATAAGATTTTCCATATCACACAACTCAGAGTAGGAAACTTTCAATAAATAACCGTAGAAGTAAAACGAGGGAAAATGCAGAAGTAGAACTTAGTGAACAGTGCTCGTCATGCAAATGTCCGACAGCTTTCTCATCTCGTTCGGCTCGCTGAGCTCCCGCTACCCATCCATCTCACAGTGGAATGATTTGATTGTCTACTTCGAGTAGCGGTTTGGTGGGGGACAAACCGTCAGATCGGTCAGCAGAAATTTCTCTGACCGGTCTAACCGGTCCACAACGCGTTTCAAACTGGTTTGGTGGTCACTGCGAACGGACCACTATGGATGCTATACAGTCATAGATTTCCTCAAATGGACACTGCGAACGCCCCAAACGCGTTTCCAACCATTTCTTACAGGTTTGATGGTCACTGCGAACAAACCTATTTTAAATAACAAACGTTTATAATCAACCAGAAAAAAACGGTTTTAACCCTCCCCCCCCCCCTCCCCAACCTCCTTCAAAATCCGTTCGTTCACGTTTCAACATGCGTAGAATCCACTAATCGAATTAAGAACAAAATCAGACCGTCAGGCGTACGCCACCGCAGTGTTTCGACTAATGTGTCTCAGGTGGAAAAAAGTCAAAATAAAAGTGTTTGAGAAAAATGACTTCAGCATCCAGCGTGGTAGGTGAAGGTCTCAAATCGATTAGGTATATTTCAGTGGAATAACCCTCTCTGGGTAACTCGGTGCCTATACTTGAACGTACCAAATAGAAAACTACTGTGCGGAACCCCTAAGGACATTATTCCTCTGAAATCAAATATTTTATTTTTTCCCTTCTTCTGATCATCTTGGTTTGATCTAAAACGATTCTCCCGAAGGTTTTAACGAATACTATTCTCAACATTTGAATATTAATTTTTAATTTCTATCTTTTCTCATCAGATAATGGATACTGAAAACCAGTGGTGTAAAGTTGTTCATTGAAAAAAGTATGAGTACCGATTTGTCAAGTCTCGAAACTAGAAGCATTCTTTACAAGATTTAATGCAGAATTATAATTTTTAACCGGTTTATTATGCAAGCCTCTGCAAATATAAATTTTTTTTTAAATTTTTAGTAGCGATTTGCATAATTTTAAACAGTGAGGTTTTAGTCAAAAAGTTCCAGTCATGCAGCATGATCGTGTGAGCGAATTTTCATAAACTATCTATCGTATTATAATATGTTAAATTGTATTGAAATTTGACTAATTTCAGTAGAAAGAAATTGTTAAAAACCAATTTTCTGGCAAAAAATAACTCATTCTAAATAAAATTCGGCAAGTCAAAGGAGATTTTGGATTTTTAGATTTTTTTGCAGTTTTATAGATTTTTTTAACAAATACTAACGAAATTTAAGTACGTTTTTCAGCATAATTTTGAGAAAATTTTTTTTAAAGTCCTATTTAATTGTTGAAAATTTAGTTTTAACTAAAATTCTGCTAAAAAATATAAAGGTACGATTTTTGGCCGTTTTTAGCCATTTTTAGTGATTTTTAAAAGTACAAACTCATGCAATATACGTTTCTCGTTGAACTGTCAGTGGTTGAGTATCTTATGAAAAACATCTTCCCTTGCAATAATGGAAGGCATTTATTGAATTACTTTTCATATTAATTTATCCTTAAGCTCAGGCGAATCGGTTAAACGTTTCGTTCAGAGTTAAACATTGGCTTCGGAATATTTCTTCGGAAATCTTTGATGAACAAGAGAACCATGTCTACTGACAACTACTATAAAAAAAATTTAGGCATAATTTATGATTTTTACAAATAGATCGATAATCATTGTTTATTAACCAGATATTTAGTACGTATTTATATGTAGCAGTACTATGTGTTAATGCCAAATTTTTGTATTCTTTTTCCTTTTAGATACCTGAGCGGAAAGAGGTTTTCTATCCAAAAGCGTGGCACAGGGTTCTGGGCGATGTTGGTATTGTTAGCTTGCAGAACGGGCTTGAAGGTGTGAGGAAAGGGCAGGCGGGTTTCTGTGCCAAATATCAAACTTTGTTTCAAGGTTAGTATATCCCACACCTAACAGATACGTAAAAGAAAGAAAGAAAGATTCGTTATTAGGACGTCCCTCTGAAGTTAGGATTCGTCAATAAAGGGACGACCTTTTGAAATTGATCCGGCAGGGAAAGGGATAACCCAAGCATGAAAAAATTAAAAATAAATAACCGCTTACAAATCCGTTTCAGGCGATTCTAAGGCCGAATCCGTGATCAAACCATAGATTTAAGTAGTGTAAACCTGTGCACTTACATTCGAACGCTCATTGAAATTAACGTCATCATCCTGGAGCTGTTTTTAAGCATAAAAAAGCTCGAAAATAACTGAGGTATGATTGATTTTAAGCTCCGAACTGGCCTATCCTGAAGCTATTTCACTTGGAAACGCACACACACACAGTAAAATTACATGATGACTGCTTTTTAGTTAGTAAAAAAGGAACAAAATAAAAACGATAGTCGGGAGTTGAAAAATGCATTAATTTGGCGCGCATTGGTGTTGTGGCCACCAGCAAACAGGCGTTAAAAAATCTCAATACGATGGTGTTAAGGCTTTTTTGGATAATTTGTGTGCTTTTCGAGCTTTTGGGGGGCATCCCCATTACAATCTATGATACATTGTAAACTTACCGTAGACGTTGACTCGGTATGTTGCTGTCGCCTCTTTTCCGCTGCTGCTACGCTTAATCGACTATAGTATTTTTATTAATAGCTACTTATTGAAGTATTATATAAGGTTGGTATTTGTGAAATAATAAATACGGTAATTTTTTAAGTTTTTATTGCATGAACCAATCAACTTAAATCCATGTACATTCAGGTTAAGATCTCTTTGTAGCATTATCAAAAGCTGATCCTTTGACATTCAGGCCATGAGGACATTTTTCATACTCGCGTGCATGCTTTATCCATGGGTAGTCGTTCATTTCACAATCTTGAATACCACCTTCGCAAGCGTAGCAGTAGACAAGGTCAGCCTGTTGTTCGTCATAGTGAAATCCAGCACTGCAGAGGTTGTCATCTAGATTGTGAAGTACTTTGGGCCATCTTCTAAAAGTTGCATACCTCCAATCAAAGGTATCAAGCTTAGCAGCAGTTTCAGGGTAGGCCGGTTCGGAGCTTAAAATCTACCATATCTCAGTTATTTTCGTGCGTTTTTATGCGAAAAAACAGCTCCAGGATGATGACGTCAATTTTAATGTGCGTTCGAATCTAAGTGTACAGGTTTACACTACTGGTGTATGTCTGTCTGTGTGTGTGCGAGTTTGTGTGTGTGAACAATTTTGTCGACGCTGCCCAGGCAACAATTCTCAACTGATTTTCGAGATTCTTCCTTTGTTCAATCCCAATTTTAGTCTAGTTGTGCAAAAAACCTCGTAAATTTAGAATTTCATGATGTAAAAGAGGAAATGGAAGGGTAAAGCCGAAAAAATGTGGGTTTTTCGACGAATTTTGTCGACGTCACACAGCCTACAATTTTCAACCAATTTTCGTGATTCACAATTTGTTCGATTCCAATTTCAGTCTTGTTGTGCAACAAATCTTGGAAATTTCGGATTTTCTGTTGAGGTGGGGGTTGGAGGGGATATTATCGATTTTTTCAAGCGCAAGAGGGGCTTGTTTCTCAACGTATGTTTTGTTTTCTTTTTTTTCTGGAAAACCACGCTTCTTGACATAAAAACCCACATTTCTACCCTTTTGTCCCCTTCATATTTTCTCCACTTTTGACAATTTTTTCGGAATAAATATAAATGCACGGGGCTAATCCCCCCCCCCCCACCCCACAACCTTTTTTTTTTTTTTTTTTTTTTTTAATCACCCCGCCTCAGTCTTCTTACTCTATTTCAAACTCTAACTCAAAAACTCCTATCAAAAATGTAAACCATCCACCATTATTATTATTATTTTATTTTATACTACATTTTTCCTTCATTCGCTCATTTCGTACCTCCGGGCAAGTACTGATGATGACCAGCGTGGCCATCATAGAGGCGGCTAACCATTGCATCAATCAACCTCTTCACGCAATTGCTAAGAGGATAAGTTTCATCTAGATCCCAGTCTTAGTATCGCAAAATAATACGAAAGTTGAGGGTACTGTCGATAAAAGACATGGTTTCACTCAAAACTCGGGTATATATAAACTTGGAATTAGACATTTCGCTTGGTTATTATGTTGCAATAGGATGTTATATGATGTACTTAACAATTTTATGAGTTTTTTTTTTTTAATTTTATTGGCATTACATTTACATTACATTACATTTTATGAGTTAGTTTAGCAGCTCATCTCAAGATGGAAACTTGAGTGGTTAAAAACGTACAAGTAGCACATAGGTGTGGTCGCGTATTCCGAGTGGAAATAGACAACTTTTTTTCACCAACTTGCGTTTTGAAATGGGTTTCCACAACTTCTTTACGAGTGATTTAGTTCGTATCAGCTTGATGTAATAGTATCTACCAATCATCTTCAAATAAGTAAGACTAACGCAAAAGAAAAGTAATTCACTGATTTTGATCATTTTATATGCTGATGAATTTGGTTCATTCTCATTTCATTTGCCGCTTTCATGTCCCCGACGACGAATTCTCACAATTCTTGACCAAAACTAGCGATTTTGGGGAAAAGAAGGGTAGTATAAGTTGGGAGATCAACGAAGTAATAATTTGACTGCCCAAAATCCCCTTTAACCAATACTCAGTGATGACGAATGAAACCTGAAATCCTGGAAACTCATGAGTGTTACTGTCCCCTCCTACCTAACACGTAAGTAGAAGTTAGGTTGTTACGAAATAATGACAATCTAGAACTGGCCAGGGTTACTAGCTGCAGTAAGTTGGTTCCTCTTGATTTAGAGTGAGGATTTACATTTTTGAGATTTTTCCCAACCCGTGAAAAACTAGTTTTTCAGTCATATCTCTTCTCAATGGGACCTCAAGAGTGTTATCATTTTTGCGACCAAGAAAGCCGATGGAAAATGGTGGGAAACAGTCAGAAGTGAAGGTTATATTGTCCAGTTGAAGATGTGAGACTGCAGTGGAGTGCTTGGAGTTGCAGCAGTTTTTACAGTGAAAGAAGCCTAAAAACATGAGGAGTATTTTTATTTTCAATCATGAGTGTTACACTAATTACTAGTATTGTTAGTGCTTAAACAAAATAATCCGATATCAAGAACCATACTGCTTGGTGACAGGTTTCAAACAATCCCCGAGTTTTGCCACTTCATCATCCTGTGTGACGCCATTTTTACTGGAAATTCTCATGAGTGTTACCTCTCAGGAGTGTGACCAAGATGATTAAAAAATATGTAAAATACAACATCAATCAAAAACTCACTGTTCATCTATAGAACACAAATCTGCAATGTACAATGAGTAGTATTTGCCGATCTAACCTCATTTTTGAGCACTTTCATATTTCACGTTTTTGAGGTTCTCGAACGACCCAAAGCGGCAAATGAAATGAGAATGACCCATTTATAACTATTTATTATACTGTAGTATGAAGATAAAAAAGGCAAATGAAAATAAAATTATGATAATTTTCTGTAGGTATTGACTCTCACTTCAATGATGAAGAAAAATGCTCGCTTACAGTATTTCCAGTAAATACTGTTTACACGGCTATGAGGTTCATAAAGAAAGACAAACACCTGTTGGAAATGTTATCTAGGGGGTAAGTGAGGTTATCACTAACTAAGAGTTAAACAACTCTGACCAAGTAATAAAGTACACACAAATTCAGTTTATAAATTCTCATATAAACTTCGTTTACCTCAAGCATTTGGGTATTATATATAATCAATCAGCAATTAGGAAGTTTTTAGTGAAATCATCGTTCATTTAAAGTGAAATCTGATGAACTTTTAGAAAATAGATACGTGCTGGGATGCAGAAAGTTTCATCCTGTCTCGTCCTGTCACATCCTGTCAAATCTTGACACATCCTGCCACATCCAGCAATCTTGAGCCACATCGTGCCACATCATACCTGCCATATCATGCCCATCCTCTCACATATTGCTAAATTTTGCCGTATCATGCCACATCTTGACACATCCTGCCACATCCAGCAACCTTGTGCCACATCTTGCCACATCGTGCACATCCTGTCACATTTTGCTAAATCTTGCCGTATCATGCCACATCTTGACACATCCTGCCACATCCAGCAACATTGTGCACACATCGTGCCACATCATACCTGCCATATCATGCCCATCCTGTCACATATTGCTAAATCTTGCCGTATCATGCCACATCCAGCAACCTTGTGCCACATCGTGCCACATCATGCACATCCTGTCATATTTTGCTAAATCTTGCCGTATCATGCCACATCTTGACACATCCTGCCACATCCAGCAACATTGTGCACACATCGTGCCACATCATACCTGCCATATCATGCCCATCCTGTCACATATTGCTAAATCTTGCCGTATCATGCCACATCTTGACACATCCTGCCACATCCAGCAACATTGTGCCAGATCGTGCCACATCATGCACATCCTGCCACATCCAGCAACATTGTGCACACATCGTGCCACATCATACCTGCCATATCATGCCCATCCTGTCACATATTGCTAAATCTTGCCGTATCATGCCACATCTTGACACATCCTGCCACATCCAGCAACATTGTGCCAGATCGTGCCACATCATGCACATCCTGTCACATATTGCTAAATCTTGCCGTATCATGCCACATCTTGACACATCCTGCCACATCCAGCAACATTGTGCATACATCCTGCCACATCATACCTGCCATATCATGCCCGTCCTGTCACATATTGCTAAATCTTGCCTTATCACGCCACATGTTGACACATCCTGCCACATCCAGCAGCATTGTGCACACATCGTTCAATACTGTGCCACATCGCACAACATCCTACCACATCTTGACATATCTTGCCACATTCAGCAAAATCGTGTACCCATTGTGCCACATCATACCACATCGTGCTACATCATGCACATCCTGTTACACATTGCTACATCTTGACACATCCTGCCACATCTTGACACATCCTGTCACATCTTGAAACGCCCTCCAGATCATTCCTTTTTTTTTTTTCATCTTGATAGATATTCGATAATGAATTCGTACCTATTTATTTGTATTCTATTATATTTAATTTGTTGGGTTTATCCTCACAGTTTTAAACCCATACATTGCGAATTTGATAACAAAATGTATGGCGTCGATTCTCATGATCTCACAGAAAAACTACTGTAGAACTGATTCAAGCCTTTTGATATGTTTCAATGTACCCCATACACACTCATGCTGAAATCAGCAACTTCCACAGGCTCATTAAAGCTTTGGAGTGCGGAATAGCAGCAAAGAAGAGAGAAGACTTGATCAAGGGACCTCCTTCCTGCTTCCGGAATGTGCCTTTCATTCCCGTTCAATTGGAATCTGTCACCGTCGCTTTTGGTATATTTCTCACTGGAGTTTTCATGTCAGCTATAGTTTTCATATCGGAAAAACTTTGCTTCATGAGAAAACGTCCCAATGCGTCACACTTTGAACTGGTGATATTGGAAGAATAATATAATTTTAACTCACACAACTTGGTTTTTGATCAAAAGAATTTGAATATTCATTTGATTCAAATTTCCAATGAGATTTTGACGAGAGGACGATCGATCTGAGGCATAGTACTGATTAAGGACTATCACTCGGCTTATAAAATCAAATGATGTTAGAAATCGGTCATCAATTATGATTCAGACACTTGTAATCTTTCATTCTTATTGGTATTTTAAGCTAAATAAATGATACACGAATTACCCAATGCTATCGCCTGTTAGTGTTATAACTAATTTTTTTAAAACTTGATCAGCTTTCTAGCTGAATTATTGTTATCAAATTACACAATGCTTTATATATATTATTCAGGCTGTATTGTTTCCATTTTCCTCATTTCATTACCTTACCACTGCTGTCTTTGGGTCTGACACTTAATTTTTAAAAATTCACAAGCAGATCTTAATATCTTTGAATTTTAACATCTACATTTATTTGTTAAAAAATAGATTATACATTTACCTGTACATTTAACACATAGTGATGAATAAGCAAATAATCATTGATGATTATTGGTTTTGATCATCAAAAGAGTCCTTGCCGAAATGGCACAGCTTTGAGTGACTAATTTTTTAGACAGGATTTCGGAATGGAAGTCGGAGATATAATAAATAATTTGTAACGATATCCTTTGCTGGAATAAAAATAAAACTTTACAGACTGTGTGCTCCAATTTAAGTACAAAGTGCTCCTCAAATAAACAAAACAGGATTGAAAATACTAAGAAAAAATTGTAAGCAGATAAATTTGCTGATTATCTAGTATTTAATTTTGCCAAATTTGTGCGTAAAAAACGTAGGTACCTATTGAAAAATTAAGACCATTTCAGAAGAAAATGTATAATATAGTTAAAAATACTACAAAATTTAGCTCGCGTACTACTGAAATAGGAACATAGTAGAAAAATATACATTTTGAAGAACCAACTGGGTCGATGCTTAAACTTGGGCACATTTACTTCCAGAGAAATTGGGTGCAATCAATTATATGACAAATGACACTAGGGGAAAAAAAAGTCCAGTCATACAGCATGACCCCATGAGCGAATTTTTGAAGAAATCTTCAACATTTCAGTCACCATTGATCGTGTTGAGAAATCTTAGTTAATGATTTTGATAGACAAACATGGAATCAAATTATTAACACATGCACAGAGTAAACTCATCAGTTGTGATTACATTTTTTTTTTTTTTTTTTTTTTTTAACAAGCACCTACTACCTACGTTTTAAACAGCATGGTTCTAGGATTGGTTATACAGGGATACTTCCATAAGAGTAGTTCAATCTGAATTTGGACAATGTTTCATGCAAATATTACCGATTTTTACAACTAGCGAACGGCATTATTTCGATTTTTGACTGATTTTTCAACTTTGAAATTTTTGAAAACTTGATACATATTCTTATAGAAAATTTTACGCTGATTCCGAATATACCACATGTTAGAATGCTGAAAAAATTATTTCGCACAACAAATCGCAAAAAACAGGCTATTTTGAAATTTTTGACTACATTTTTGAAAATTTCAACCCGAAGATGTAATCCGATCATGCGGATAACTGTCGTTCAGACGATAACTGTCCGTAGAATTGTGCTAGAAACTTCAAACAAATTTTAAAATGTTGAGGATACAAAACGAAAGTTCAAGTTCGTTGGCCAGCATGATCGGATTACATCTTCGGGTTGAAATTTTCAAAAATGTAGTCAAAAATTTCAAAATAGCCTGTTTTTTGCGATTTGTTGTGCGAAATAATTTTTTCAGCATTCTAACATGTGGTATATTCGGAATCAGCGTAAAATTTTCTATAAGAATATGTATCAAGTTTTCAAAAATTTCAAAGTTGAAAAATCAGTCGAAAATCGAAATAACCGAAGATTTCTTCAAAAATTCGCTCATGGGGTCATGCTGCATGACTGGACTTTTCACACAGTAGCCGTTCGATTTCGCTCACATTTTTTATGATAGTTGGAAGAAGATGACTTGATTACTCCATATCAATTTCAACACGATTGTGTCATTAATAGCTACAGCGCATGCGCCAATGTGAAATACTAGTAATGCCCTTGATTTCCACCGTTTTCATCCGATTTTGATGAAATCATTAGCGAATGCGCGGTTTAGGTTGTAGATGGTCCCGTACCAATTTAATTGTTTTCAACCCATCAGTTCATTCTGCGCTTGCACAAACGTAAATTACATTGAGTATCATTTTTTCGTTTCTTAGTTGACCAATTATGACATTTCACGCTACTTCTTGATTTACTCTTTTCCGCTTTGGAATTTTTCAAGATCATTTACAACTTTTCAATGATCTATACCTACATTCATGATAGGTAAACGAGGAAGCTACGTAAAAAAACCAACTTGGCCCAATGAGGGTGGATCAAATACCTCAGTAGTTGTTGATAGTTGGTGTGGAACGATCTCAATACACTCGGGGAAATATAGGTTTTTGATTAAGAAAAATTCACTGTTAGATGTCACGAACTTCCTTCTATTCGATCGTTCCCACGAATGAACAGAAAAAGGTGCCCTTGCCACTTATAATTTTTTTAAATTATTCCCTCTACATTTTGCACTCCTTGCACTTTTCGGCGACACGGGGCCGGCCGACCCAATTTTCGTTGTATTCCGATATCAAAGCAATCGGCCAGTTATCACCTACAATCAACTCCCCGTTCGGTTGTTGTTGTTGTTCTTGTCCTGCCCAGGCACCCGCTGGTTGTGGGCACTAGTTGGTATGGCCCATGACATCACCCCCGACAACAATTCACAGCTAGTCCTCGAGCTGTGTGGCCAGGTCTAGGTTTTTTGTCCTTGTTGGTCCATTCATCCTCTTAGTCCCATAGATCTTCATTGGCCTGGGCAGAACTCACTCTTTGGGGAGTACAATAGGTGACACCAGCTTTTTGCTCATCCAAGGGTTTCCAACTACTAATTGGGTCGTCCAGGGGAGAAAGGGTTGTTCGTCCAGCCGCTGTGTGTGGGACAAGGGACTAGTGCAAGGAGTAGTTTAAGCTGAAAAAAAAAAAAGAAGATAATTTTGAATACATTTGGTCGAAATTTCCCTAGTGGCAAGGGACCTGTTTTTTCTATAAAAATTTAAATTTAAAATTTAACAACAATTTAGGAATTTATAAGACAATTGAAATAAGTTATTATTATTATTATTATTTTTTTTTACATCATTATTTTATTATATATATATTTTTTTTCCTTATTATTATTTTATTTTATTTTGTTCTTATTATTATTATTATTTTGTTATATATATTTTTCCCTTATTAGCATTATTCATTATATTATATGTTATACATAAACTTAACAGTATTCAGTCTTTTCCATAGTGAGCAATTATTGTCTAAGAAACAAAATAAAATTTTGGTTAAAACTGAAAATTAAATTATCTATAATACCAATAAATTCAATAAAGGGATATTGTCTTACATACTAACGCAGCTGCAGTTACCGGTAACACACACATAACAGACACTTACCCCGGGGTATTATTTACTCTGTACTGGGGAAATATTAAGCAGGGGTGCATGCAAAGCGAGGGTCTTAACACATAAACAAATAAAATGTACACCCTCCCCCCCTTGGCCACCTGGAAGTCGCCTCCTGGTGACTGAGCTGTTGATACTAAATTTTGAAATTTGTAATGTTGATTAGTACACACACAAATTGTATAATATAGTCAGGAATTATTATTTAAATTATATTATTGAAGGGTTGATAAAATGCAATTATAAAATTTGAGTTTGTTCCTGGAAAGTGAGGAATGTATATTATTGTGGATCCTGGAAAAAAAAAGAAGAAAACAAAAATATAATACATTTTCATGGATGGAAATTACTGGCAAGGTCCTGCTGGGTGGAAAGTTGTAGAGCACAACCAAGCTTAGCATGGTGGACCTTATGTTGTCCTCAAACAGAACTCCTTGGTGAGGTTCTCCTGTTCCACTCAACCCGATTCCTGTCATTATTGGAACCACGAAAATGTTGGTTATAAGGAGCAACGTTTTCATTTTTAAATCTGTGAAATGAGGAAATCCATTAACTTCCAAGTATTATTTCATTACACCAGTATCAAAAGACTTATAAAATACCTGAAATTGTAAACTAGATTATTATATTTCCCCTAAGTAACGACATCACTAATTCTTAAATTTTATCAAAATTTACTGTAAAGTTTATTTTGAACCTTTTTTTTTTTTTTAGATACCCCAGTGACATGATTGCTATTATTCAAACTTAGACGTTTAATGCCTCTGATTTTCGTAACCTAACTAATTAATTGCTCACTATGTTAATCTTTATCATTATTGCACGTTTAAATAGTTATTGAATTAAATTCAATAAGTACTAAATTAGTATCCCATTAATAAACTATTTATATACATAATTTTTTTGCTTTATGAATCAGCTGCTATCTGAATCTGAGTCAGTTTCAGCAGCCAGTTTCCTGAAATTTATTTTTCTTCCCCTTGTATTATAGGGGCGAGTTACCAGTCTAGGGGTGTCATATGGGGCAGTACTGGTTGAAGGGTATGGAACATGCTGGCTTGAATGAGGACTCTGACCAGCTGAATCCCAGCCAAGCCAAGCAGGACTTTCATCTAATCCTGCCTGCCCTTCTTCATGTTGAGCTTCTGGAGTAGCCAACAATTTTGGTTCCTCCCACCACATGTCCTCATCTTCAAGATATGTGAGGGGCATCAGATCTCGTGATTGAGCTATTTGTCTCCTCACATTACTTTCTGATAAGGGCGAACTTGGTTGTGGTATCATAGGAGTGCTTTACTCGGTTAATATGTACCCTCTTTGGTTTTCCTCTAACAATGATTATCACGTTTAGCTTAGAGGGAACCTCAGTGATTAAGTATGGGCCCTTCCATGGTCGGGAGAATTTCTTTGTTCTTCCTGTTTTGCACACAGGATCATGTAGGTAGACCCACTGTCCCACATGGAAACTCCTTCTTGTTACCCCTTTATTATATTGTTTTGCCATGTTTTGTGTGGCATTTGTTTGATTAGCCTGTACCTGGCACCATATTTGTTGCAAAGTGTCTCGCAATTTTTCGACATGGAAAATGTAAGGTTCTACATCCTCACCCAGATTCATGTCTTCTGCTGCAGGGAGTCGCATCTTTCTCCCAAATACAACTTCAAAGGGTGAGTATTTGGTGGCTTCATGACTCTGTGAATTGATGACCATTTGTGCGATGGGGAGGTACTCATCCCAATTAGCTTGATTTGCTGATACATAGTGGGAAAGGATGTTGGACATAGTTTTATGAATTCTCTCGACCCGCCCATTAGCCATGGCATGGTAGGCTGTAGTTCTAACTTTCTTTACCTTGAAGAAAGAGCAGAAGTGGCTAATAAGCTCAGAACTGAACTCTGCTCCTTGGTCAGTGAGAATCTGACATGGTGCTCCTACTCTGCCAAAATATTGTAAGAATGCTTTTGAAATTGAATCAGCGGTGTGGTCGGGTAATGGGTAGAAGTCGACATAGCGAGAAAACTGGTCAATTATTGAGAGGAAGTATTTATGTCCCCTTGGTGTTAAGGGGAGTGGTCCCACTATATCAGCACTAATTTGAGAGAAACACTCTGAGGGTTCAGAAAACTCTCCAAGGGGAGCGGTTTTTCTGCCATAATATTTTCTTTGGCTGCAAGAGGTACAGGACTGGACATAGTTCCTAACATCTTCTTTCATGCCCGGCCACCAAAACTGCTCTTGGACTCTTAGAAGTGTTTTCTTGTTTCCCCCATGACCTGCTTGAGGAAGGTCATGGTAGAGCTGTAGTATTTTCTCTCTTAGTTTCGTTGGTACCACCACTTTAAGACCATCTACAGTATCCTTGCAGATGAATTTATCTTTAGAATACCTGAAGTTCTTTCTGGTAATCAGGCTTCTCGTATCCTCATCTACCTCCTGCTCACTTCTTATTTCATCATTAGTGATCACGGGAAGATAACGGACTTCTGTAGCCAAGACTCTGGATAGGGCATCTGCGTTGCCATGAGATTTACCCGCTTTGTGAACTATAGAGAATCTGTATTCACTCAGCTGTAATGCCCATCGTGTGAGGCGGGAATTTAAGTCTCTATGCGTGTTTAAATATTTCAAGGCTTGGTGGTCAGTGTAAACAACAAAGTCCACTCCCCACAAATAATGGTGGAATTGTTTTACGCCATATACAAGTGCAGCTAATTCCAATTCAGTGGCACAATATGAGGTGGATTCTGCTGTTGTTGTGCGGCGGGAGGCATAAGCAACAGGATGTTCTATTTTACCATCCATTTGGCTCAGAACACACCCCAAGCCTTCCTTGCTTCCGTCTGTGGCTAGGATAAAAGGCTTTGTGAAATCGGGATATGCTAGTATTGGAGCATTTATGAGCCGAGTTTTTAGGTTCACAAATGCTGTCTCACAAGCTTCTGTCCAGTTGAATGGTATGTCTTTCTTTGTCAAATCTGTAAGTGGCTTAGCAATTCCTGCAAAATTGGGTACAAAGCGCCTATAATAGGAACAGAGTCCTAGGAAAGATCTAACATCCTTCAAGTTTTTGAGCGGGGGGAATTCTGACACTGCCTGAATCTTCTTAGGGTCGGGGTGCACTCCATTGGCATCCACCACATGGCCTAAATATGAGACTTCATGTCTAGCAAAGTTGCACTTTGCAAGGTGTAGGGTTAAGCCTGCCTCTCTGAGTATCCCTAGAAGTTGGCATAATTCCTGGATATGTGTTTCAAAATCGTGATGAAAAAGAATCAGATCATCCAGAAAGCATAGGGCTCTGGGTGATCCTAGTCGCCTAATTAAACTCATAGCTAGGCGCTGGAAGGTGGCTGGAGCTCCCTGCAACCCAAATGGAAGTCTTAGGTACTCATAGCAGCCCTCATCAGTGACAAAGGCAGATTTAGGGATGTCTTTGTCATAAATGGGGCACTGATAGTATCCTGATTTAAGGTCCAAGGTTGTGAAATATCTGGATTTACCCATCTTGTCAAGATGTTCTTCAACACGTGGTAGAGGGTAAAACTCAGGTGCAGTGATGGCATTTAGTTTTCTGTAATCTACACACATTCGCCACCTCAAACCTGAGCCACTCTTTTTTGGCACCAACACCACAGGAGAACTCCATGCACTGGTTGATTCTCTGATTACTCCTTGGTCCAGTTGCTCCTGTATGAGCTGCCTTATTATAGGTTTCTGGGCATGAGCAATTCTATAGGGCCGTGCACGTATAGGAGGATGATCCCCAGTGTTTATCTGGTGTTGAGCTAAATCTGTGCACCCAAGGTTATCAAATCCTTCAAAACTGAATATGTCTTGGTATTCGAGGAGGGCGCTCTTTATCTGCTCCTGCTGTGCTGGTGGTAAGTGTTCTAATTTCTCTAATAATTCTTTGTTTAGTGCCTTTGTGCGCTCAACCTCTGTTTTCGTTTCAGTAATCAGACAGGTTACACTATTGTTTTCTATTGGCACATAAGGTTCGATTTTTCCCATTAATTTATCTTGCGGTAATATTATGACTTGGTGTGTTAAATTGCAAGCCATTGTCACAACATTCCTAGCATCACTCATGGAGTATGCTAACACTTCAGGGGTGTTTTTGTTATTGGGAGTGAAGAGTACTGTGCTAGTGATTGGTGTTACACCGGTGCTGGTGCGTGCCTCAAGTGGCAGTATCACCGCAGACCCTGGTGGTATTACCACTTCTTCTTTCAACACAGCGTATACTGAGTTGTACTCTGTGTGGGACTCATGATCTGATTCTCTATTGGGAAATATTGCTCCCTCTTCTTGTGTCTGAGCTTTTATGGGTTCACCATACAAATTGACAATTTTCCGTTTTACATCAAGTATGGCTTCCCTCTCACTTAGCACATCACATCCTAGCAATATCAGAGCCTTACCACCGAGAGCACAAACAGCTGCATAGGCCATGAATGGCTCACATCCCTCTATAGCTACTTCTATAGTTGTTGCACCTAGGGGTTGAATGGGTTGAGATCCCAGTCCCACTATTACTATATTGTCAAGGGGTTCAAAAGGTCCTTCACACACTGATGGATCAACTAGTGTGATTTGGGATCCTGTATCCACAATAATTATCCCCCAGGAAGAGCCTACCCTACCATTCACCGAAAAAAGGGGGGCTCCACCTAATTTCACTTTAGTTTTTCTATTTCTTTCATTTTCTTTTTTCTCACTCCAGCCCAAGTAATTTGCTAGGGAGGAATTGTGTTTTAAAACATTTTTTATTTTATTTTTAGTCCGTCTTTCAATTTCTGTGTCCTTCTTTGAGTGTTCCGGGTCGTTTATCAAGTTGGAGTCTTTCAGGCATTTTTGGGTTATGTCCCTTGCTGTTGGGCTCCTCGCTGTTCGTTTGGGGCTGTGGAAGTACTGGGGTTTTCACTTCCTCTATCTGAACTTCTATCTGTAGCAGGTCCAGGTGGGATCCTTTGACCTGCTTTAGGACCGCCATGTCGATAATCACACTGGTTGGTATAGTGTGTTTGTGCACCACAGACATGGCAGTAAGGCCCTCTTTGGAAGTTGTTCCTTTTTTGGAAGCTATTTCTCCATTGGCTGACACCTACTCCCCTGTTGTAGCCCTTTGAATTTTGTTTGTTAAAGTCCATTTTATAGTGTCTGTTTTGTTCGGGTTCCCTCTTTTCAGTCTTGGGTGTTGGTGGTTTGGTTTGTGTGGGTGTTATAGGTTTATGTGAGGCTGTGGTTACTAACACCTGGTTGCGCTGATCTCTGGCACCAGCTGCTTTGGCCATATCAAGGTGGGTCCTGTAGCTGGATGCAAAGTCAATGGCTTCAGCTAATGTTGAAGCCTGACTCTGCAAGGTTGGTAACACCAGCTCTGCCGTGAGGCCCTTACAGAATGAAGAAATTGCGTTTTCCTCAGCCTGTTCCACTAGAGCTGGATTATTGGGATCTTTTACACATTTCATCATAAGCTCCCTGACCCGAGCCCCATATGCCTCCACAGTCTCACCCTTCTGTTGTTGCACAGAGTGAAGTTTTGACGTGTAGTATGAACGTGTCTGAGGGCCTTCGAAATGTCTTCTTAGTTCCCCTTCAAACTCCTCCATACTACTCACCATCCCTTGTTTAATCTGCCCTTCCAGCCGGGTCCGGGCACTCCCCCTCAACTGCATCAGGGCTATTTGTACCCAGAACCAGGCCGGAGCACGATACAATTTGCCAGCATCCGCCAGTGAACGGATGAAGTCCTCCAGCTTCTCACTCTTCCCACCACCAAACGTGGGTAATTTATTTCGCAACTTCATACCTAGCTCTGAGAGCTCCGGATAGTTGCTGATTTCATGTTCACTTTGGGCCGGGCAAGTATCGTTTCTCATAGTGGAACTATGAAATGTGGCAAAGTATCCCGGTGGGGACTGGGAATATTTTTTTGTATGTGCCAATGAGGTGGTATTAGAGGGTGGTTGTACTTCACAGGTTCTACCTGATTGGTTTTTCGTAGTAAATGTTAGGTTGGATGGTGGTGGCACGTCCCAGGTCACCCTTCTATTCTGTTTTAGATGGGGGGTACTTGTGCCTTGTATGGGCGGCCATCCTTCCTCATTCGGTAGTACATCCTCCTTAACTTCCGGGTTCCCTTGACCCAATTGTTGGTGATTGCCTGGGTCTTCAGGTTCCCTTCGACAAAGGAGATCCTCGATTCTATCGGTGGACTCCCTGACCAACCTCACATTAGTTGCATGCCCTGCCATGCTATCAAAAATGAATGTCATGGTTTCCATTAATGAGGTCTGGTTGTCTAATAATTGTTCAACCATTGCCTCATTGACACGGGTGGAATCTAACGCCCTTCTCAAATCAGATACCTCAGCAACCAACGATACGACCCTTACTTCCAGGGACCTCATTGCAGCGGCCATGTCATCATCATTTCTACCCGCCACTGTATTGGGTAGAAGAGAAGGGGGTATCTCTGGTGTCCTCTGTAGAAGGTCATATTCAGAGGGCTGACCAGAGGGATTACCGCCACTAGCAGGCAACGAGCTATTTTGTTGCATTAGAGGGTCAAAACTGTTAGGAATCCTAGGTCCTAGATACGGCCCATTCTCCAACGTCAACTCCATTGGTTGAGGCGCAGAGCTAGACTCTTTACCATTTATGTTCTGCTTACTGAAATGCAGAGCGTTTCGTAGGTTTCCTATCATTTTGCCCACACTAGTTTGAGATCCCTTGCTCATTTCTATTTTCTTTAATTCTCGGATACAGGCACTGGGATTCCGGCGGTAAAACACTTCCCACAAAAAGAAAGACTGATTCTGAACGAGGGAAGGGAGTGAGCCCGAAACAGAATTCAGCGTGAAAATGAAATAAGAAACCGGACTATGAAATTTAGTTATCTAAAGTAGCTCTAAATGATCAATACTAAGCAAATGATAGTTGAACAGTGAGCACGTGCGAATTTTTTTTTTTTTTTTTAAGTAAAATGGATTAGGAGAGGAAAGATTATTTGAAAATAAACAAGGTGAACTTCAAATCACGAAAATAGGTCTGTGGGTACGTAAAATATTCCACTTCTGTGCCTACCCAAAGTAATTCTATTGTTAAGTAACGGATCGTGAATTCGTGATGTTTGTAGGTGTAGCAACGAAACCAACTTATAACCCGAACGTTTTTCTTATTAATTTATAGGACAACAAAACAGTGAATCGCAATTAGCCAAGCTTCAAACTAGTGAAAACTATCTTGAGACCTGTGTAGTTATTTCTCTATTAGAACCTAAGTTCCCCACGTGGTCGAGGTTTTCACTTATTAAACGCTTCTTAACTTTAATAAAATAATAAATTTATTTCTAGACTTACCTGGAAATCGTGTAGATTCAATAACGACTGCGCCAGCTGGAACGATCTCAATACACTCGGGGAAATATAGGTTTTTGATTAAGAAAAATTCACTGTTAGATGTCACGAACTTCCTTCTATTCGATCGTTCCCACGAATGAACAGAAAAAGGTGCCCTTGCCACTTATAATTTTTTTAAATTATTCCCTCTACATTTTGCACTCCTTGCACTTTTCGGCGACACGGGGCCGGCCGACCCAATTTTCGTTGTATTCCGATATCAAAGCAATCGGCCAGTTATCACCTACAATCAACTCCCCGTTCGGTTGTTGTTGTTGTTCTTGTCCTGCCCAGGCACCCGCTGGTTGTGGGCACTAGTTGGTATGGCCCATGACAGGTGCTTATTTTCATTTTCACATTACCTGCAATAGCCTGGATTGTTCTTCTTTTGGTTTTCCTTCCTCTGTATTGACTGTGAGGATGAGGGGTGGCACTTCTCATCAGCACTAGGAGCCCTTGAGCCCTGAAGAAGAAAATAAATTTTTCGAAAGCTCGACGATAGAGGCGCTTTATTAGTTCCGACCCCATTCCCGATTATTGACATCATAGCTCATAGTGGGTCGATCTTGACATCATTTTGTTTGTTCTTCGCTCATGCAGAAAATCAATGAGCAAAACGCCTCGATAATCGAAAAAACAGTTGCCAGCAGACAGTGGAGTTTTTGCTTTCACTGGGGCTGTCTCCCCCTTCCTCCGCCACTCCATACTGGCTTGCTTCGATTCGGGTGTGTAATGATGTACCCATGTTTCATCGCAGGTGATGATGCTAGCCAAAAATGCTTCCCCTCCATCCTCAAACCTTGCGAAAAGCCTCTGACAGACCTCCAAACGTCTCAACTTCTGATCTGTGGTCAAAAGGCGAGGGACCCATCTGGCACACACTTTACGGAATCCTAGGTAGTCTGTAATGATCGTTTGGCAGCTCCCATACCTTACCCCTACCTGCTCAGCAATTTCGGAGACAGTCACACAAGATTTCGGATCACCTTCAAGAATGTCACGAACCGCTTGATTGTTCTCATCCGTAATGCTGCACCGGGGACGACGATAGTGTTCCTCATTCTCTATTCGTTCTCTTCCCTCCTGAAACTCTATGTGCCAGGCAAACACACGGGTCCTAGAGAGGGTTTGGTCCCCGAACTGGGCAGTCAACCTTTGAAAAATTTTCGAAGGTTTGACTCTTTCACGAGCAAGAAGTTTTATGATAATTCGTTGCTCAATGGAAACGGGCACCTTTTGTTCAGACATCGCGATAACTACTCATGAAAGGTTGTAAAGGGGGGGAAGCCCCCCTCATCCACATTCTAATGAACCTGTTCAAACAATCTCGAAGTGACGGCCCGCTTCTGTCAACCGTCGGCGCTCAGAGGTCAGAGTCCCGTTTATATTTGATCCACCCTCGTATATTCTTTAAATTCACATCATTTGGAGGTTTGAGCTGACATTCTGCACAAGTGAGAGGTAGTGTGACCTACATTCCTACAACCACTACACCTATATTCCTAGAACCAAAAGCTCCACGTGGAGCAGCGCCATCTCTAAAATTTCTTCCTGGAATGGGACGGACCTTCTTTAGAAGAAAAGCATCCAAACCTAAAGAAAGGAGCCAATACGCCGAATTCATATGTTTACACTTTGGGTTTGTGACTACCTGTTCTCTTCAATGTCCAGGAATTATGTACTGACACGTGATGCTTGGCGTCAGCTCTAGGGATTATATTTTTAAGACCTCCACAGAGCTTCTGCTGAACAGAAGGTAATAGTCCTTCTCGGCTAGGTAGCAGAGCCAATACTCGGAATTTCCTTTGTTTGTACACCAGTTTGTACTGACTGTCCTCCCCACTTTCGAGGAATAGAATATTATAGGGGAGCTACCTTATAATGTTACGTAAACGAGGAAGCTATGTGCCACACCCAACTTGGCACTTTTTCTTTAAAGGAAAAAACATTTTGAAGAGGCGTTTCATACCATCATTTGAGGTGTGGGCGTGATTAGCATTATATGTCCTACAATGAAGGTACAATTTGATTAGAAAAATTCGAGAAATTAAAAATATCTTGTTTTTTGACCCCTCCGCCTCCAGAGCTGGTGTGGGTCTCATTCGAAGCAGAAATAATCTAAGAAATAGCACAATTTTTTCAGCCCGCCAAGGGGTATAATTTGTACAAAAATTTTCGTAAAACTGTAGAAAAATCTACAAAAATCGGCGAAAAACCAAGTTTGTTTTTTGGCGGTTTTTAGGCAAAAGGCACGTTAAGGACGCCTTTCTGACCAAACTTATGTGGTATAGGCATGTTCAGCGTTAAATTTACAACAAGAATAGCACCTTTTAATTGAACATGAATTATCCTGGAAAGTTCCTATTTAACAGGAAAATAATAAGTCACTGCACTGCTGTGTAATGTTTTATTTCAATAAATATAATTAAGTAGGTAGTAATTTATTATGGTGAAACAGAAGTGAAACGATGGCTATAGAAACACTTATATATCCTCGAAAAAGTCCTACATAAATCTTCAACAGCATTTTTATTCATCAAGTTCAATGTGCGTCGCATCGACTAGGTAGGTACTCAATGTATATACCGGGTGCCCCCCCATCACCCACCCACCCTTCAAAAATCGTTTATAGTGGGCAAAAAAAATGTATATATATATATAGGTATATATATATATATTTTCAATCTTAATGTTTTGTTTTTAGGATTTCAAAAATGTCAAAATTACTCATTGCGCACGTGCACACACGTGCGCAATTGACATCAACTTCATTGCTTTAAATGGGAACCCCCATTTTGTGTTCCAGATTTGAATTTTGAAAAAATTACCCATCACTTGAATTTTTTTTTTAGTGCACAAACACGGTCGCAATTTTGCTCTAAAAGTGCTGTAAATGAAATACTGGGTTTTTGAAGATACTCAATTTTCACATGTAATAGATACATGATTTTGAGATATTTTTTAGTGCTGAACCTCGTAATGATGTTCATTTATTGACATTTGCAACACCAACGTTGGAAAACTCCGGAAAATTGACCAGAGTCGCATTTTTTCAAACATTTCCAAAAAACTGTTGTATTGAGTTGTGTTTTACGTTTTGGTCTTCTCCCTTCCTCATGCTCTTTATCTATAGATATAAGTACATATAAATGTTGGTTTTGTTCCTTGTTGTTGGTAAATGTAGCTTTATATATGGCTATTGAGTGAATAGCCTAGAAGGTGTATACTGTTTCTTATTTTTCAATAATCATACAATCCACAGCGTCTGTTAGGATCCCCCCTCCCTCACCTCCTTGTTTGCCCGTAGAAGGACAATGCATTTTTTATACTCTCTCCATCCCCACCTTATCCATGTGTCATGGAGTGGCTAGGATGGTTTCAGTGGCTGCTAATCCATAGCGCTGCCTTCCATATAGGTTGTCTATGGGCTCTTCTTTATTGTCTCATCTGATAGTTTCTACATAATATTTTTTTTTTTTTTTTTTTTTTGTATGCCAAAGTTCAAAGCTCCAGTGAAATCTGTTATACATTTTCATATTTTTAATATATTTATTTAATTTTTTTTTACCATTTCCTTCTGAAAATATTGTTATAAGTTTTGTTGTTTTTATGGTTTTCCTTAATTTTGGAGCACCTTTTATTATCAATAGCTAAGTTAATACCTACTGTTGAACAGTTGGATCCATATATTTGGGTAAGGAATGTGATGTTATATCTCTATATACAGGGTGATTCCCTCGCAGATGCAAAAAAAATTTGGGTGAAACTACATCAAAAATGGAGTAAAATGCCGCCAACCGCATATTTTTATCTCAATCCGTTCTTGAGATACGATTTTTTAAAGGTTTTTTTCAGGAATACTATGTTTTTTTTTCATTTTAAACTCCGATTTCTCCACTTTGCCTCATTTAATTTTAACTTTCAACCTCATTTTCGGCATCAGCATAAAATTTCCTATAAGAATAGTGTACTTGGGTTCTTAAAAAGTACCATCCAAAGGTCCTCACATCAGCTCAAACATTGACGATTTTGAAAAAAGAATATTTCTGAAAATCTTTAAAACTTTACTACTCTTCCAAAACGAATCCTGGAAACTGGCAAATCTCATGAAAACTGCTTCGTCTAATACTCTTTCCAACGGTATAATCAAGTTTACTTTTATTTTGTTATTTAGTGGAGAAAATTATATGTTTTAATGTTAAAAAATGTGGGTTTTTCAATGAAATTGTTGGTTTTCTCGAAAGATGACCCTCCATGAACCTACGACAATGGGGTCGGTTTCTATGTATTTTTTCACGCTGTATCGAATGGTAACATTTGTAGATCCCTCCAACTTTGTTATAACCGAGTTTTACACTTGAAATCGCAAATGTTTAGTTTGTTTGTTACGATTAAATGTATGTGTGTTATGGGGTAAAACTAGTTAATTAAAGTGTAAAACTCGATTATAACGTAGTTGAGAGATCTGCAAGAGTTTCCATTCGATCCAGCGAGAAAAAATACATAGAAACCGACCCCATACTCGTTAGTTCATGGAGGGTCATCTTTCGAGAAAACCAACAATTTCATTGAAAAACCCACATTTTTTAACATTAAAACATTATTTTCTCCCCTAAATAACAAAATAAAAGTAAAATTGATAATACCGTTGGAAAGCATATTAGATGAAGCAGTGTTCATGAGATTTGCCAGTTTCCAGGATTCTTTTTAAAAGAGTAGTAAAGTTTTAAAGATTTTCAGAAATATTATTTTTTCAAAACCGTCAATGTTTGAGCTGATGTGAGGGTCTTCGGATGGTACTTTTTAAAAACCCAAGTACACTATTCTTATAGGAAATTTTATGCTGATGCCGAAAATGAGGTTGAAAGTTAAAATTAAATGAGGCAAAGTGGAGAAATCGGAGTTTAAAATGAAAAAACATAGTATTCCTGAAAAAAACCTTTAAAAAATCATATCTCGAGTACGGATTGAGATAAAGATATGCGGTTGGCGGCATTTCACTCCATTTTAGATGTAGTTCCACCCAAATTTTTTTTGCATCTGCGAGGGAATCACCCTGTATATATATTTTTCTTTTTCTCCTTAAATTATTCATTGATTGTTTTGTTATTTTTAATTTGATCCCTCTCCCATTCCCCCATTTTCCATTGTTATTTATCATATCTGCAATGGTACTTACCCAGTTGTTTTTTTTTTAAATCTCTTTGTTCTTAGACGCTGTGAGATTGCTGCATGAGTTTTGCCATTCTCCTCATATCACTAGAGAGTTGTTGGAGGACGTTTGTTTTTGTTGTTCCTCTTGTTATTGATAGATGATCCTAAAGGTATGTTGTTTTAGAAGACCTCGTTTTAATAATTTTCTGTTAATGTATAGTCTAGTTCCTACCAATTGACGTTTATGCCTGTTTTTTTTTTTTTTACTTATCCTAGGGTGCTCGGAGCTTTCTGAGTGGGTTTGTTGTTTAGTGCTGAAGAGGGTCCGTGCTAACGGGCCGAAACCGGTTCACATAATAAAGACGCTCCTTCACAGGGGAAGGAAGAATTGAAGTGTTTAATCTCCTCATCCCACCTCCCTGCAGGGACAAAACCGCAGATTTCGCCAAATCTAGTCATATCATATTTGTATTCTGTGTAAATTAGGTATATAGTAATTTCCACAAAGCTAAAATGAAGGGTTTTCGGTGTTTTCCCAAGTTGGTGTTGCAATCAATAAATGAACATCATTACGAGGTTCACCACGAAAAAATACTCCAAAAATAATTTACAACACGTAGCAATTGAGTATTTTTATAAACTCAGTAGGTATTTCATATTTATTCCACTTTTACAGTGGAATAGCGTACTTTTGGAGCAGAATCGCGCCCGTTTGCGAGCACTTAAAAAATGGAATGATGGGTCATTTCTGCATGAAATTTTACTTGAAATTCAAATCTGCAATAAAAAATGGGGGTTCCCACTAAAAATAACGAAGTTGATGTTAACTGCGCAATGTGCAATTTTGTCTTTTTGAAATCCATACAAAAAAAACATGAAGTTTTGGAATTTTTTTTATTTTTTTGATTCATTATTAACGATTTTAGCAGGGAGGGGGGGGGGGTATTTGGGGACACCCAGTATATGACTGCAGACAAATAAAACGTATTTCTATCCAAACCTATTTACTCGATGTGGGTCTTGTTAAACTCCACTGATTTGCCCCGCGATTTGGAATTTGCTAGGATTTTGGGATTGCAAGAAATTTTTTCACCACCAAAAATAATTACGGCGGCCAACAACCCGATAGCCATTATTAAGTACGCGACAGCGTGGGGCTGGATGCCAAACCGTTCGGCGTCGGTTTTCCAAAGGCACTCCGGAACGTCGGGGAACCAATCGGTCTTGATGCGATGCATTACTCCTCGCTCCCTGCTCCTCAATATCCTAAAAATGCAAATACCAGAATATCACATGAACTGAATGCGTAGGTATTATTTTTTTTATTAATGCATTTATTTAAAATTTATACATGATAACATAAGCAAATTATAAACTTAAATACACGCCGAAAAGAAGAAACAATGTTTGAAGTACAATGCTACTCCCTAAGCCCAATACAATGCTGCCCAATACAATGCTGCCGTACAATGCTGCCCTTTAAGTGAAAACTTGTGCTGGGGGAGGAGCCGTAATTAGTTGTGCAAATTATTAATTTAACAAATTAAAAAAAAAACTAATTAAAACAATTCAAATAGAACATGTTATCATGAACTAAAAAGTAGTCATCAAATACCAAAAGGGAAAAAAAGTAAATGAACACTGACGATTAATAGATAAAAACAAGTATTTGTATTAAGGATCACTGAGTAAATATTTTTGTAAAGAACTCTTGAAAACGGATAAGCTGGTTGAAGTTTTAATGTCGCCAGGAAGCTTGTTAAACATTTTAACGCCATTATATGTAAAAAAATTCTGGCCCAACGTCGTCAATCTGAGAGGTAATCTTAACCCTGCGTCGACCACGTGAGAGCTAGAATAATAGTCGCCCACGTGGGGTCCACCAGGACCCCACTCACATTTCTGGCTGTGCCGCCCTATTGTTGCATGGGACTAGCGTCAAAACATCATGCAATCAATTCTGAGGTGTCTACGAGGATAGTCTCCTAATATCGTGTCTATGGTAGCAAAGTTGCAGCTTGTAGCTCCGAAATTACATGGGCCAAAGAATTTCCTCATCTAAGAAAACCAAAAACGCAAGAGAAAGGAATAAAAAGCAAAACGTTCAAGTCTTTTATTTATATCAGAACGAAATATAAACTTCAGTAAACTTTTTAGGCATATAAACTCTAAGAAGGCCCATTGTTTTTCAATAAAATACGGAATTTCAGCCAACACAGAACTTTTTCGAAAATCGCCTTTTCATATTGCCTTTTTGCATGGTGCCTACGAAAGTAAATTTACATTTAGTGAGCACCTCCGCTAATACGTATGACGTGAACCAATTGTTTGCAGTCACATTGCGATTGGTATTTTTCTTGATTTCACAACAAAGAACTCGACGGACACAGAGTCCTCGTTAGGCAAGATTTCGTCCTCCACTTCACTGTCTACTAGTATGGACAAAAAACGACTGATTCACATTCCCAGTTTTTTCCATGGTGCAAACAGGAGAACTAAGTAACCACTACGTATGTATGCTCAAACGATTGAAAATTAAGACAAAACATGTTAGTGAATGTGCCGAAATTTTTTTTTTCACGGAAGTCCACGTGGGGTCTACTCAGACCCCAACAACGATTTTCATCAAACAGAAATGAATTCAAAAGGTACACTATCCTGGAGGACCATTGCTACCTCGCCAACCTCTGGAGCAGTACTGAGTAGGAAGCTACTCGAGGAGCAGGCAGTGACGGGCAAAGTGGCTATAAGGGAGGGGGGGAAAGGTGCGCATGGGGTCCACCTGGACCCCACGTGGTCGACGTTGGGTTAAAGTAAAATCAGATGCCAACCGAGTAATGCCATCCACTCGAACATAATCACCTTTTTGCTTATAAATGTAAATTAAATTGATTTTTCTAATAATTTTCCATAAATCCAGAACCTGAAACTCATTGAATATTAAATTTGTTGGCGTTCTAGATTTTTTCTGAAGTAAAATTTTTATCAATAACTTCTGGGTCTTGTACAGCGGATCTAAAACCACTATTGTAAGCTGAACCCCATACTGCAATGCTATAAGACATAACAGACTGGATGAGTGCAAGGTACATAAGTTTCATAGTTTTAAGAGACATGAAACCTCTGACCGCCAGACACGTGTGAATGAGCCTTCTTAATTTGTTCACTAGAAATTCAACATGCGGAAGCCATGTAAGACACTGGTCCATTATTACGCCCAAATACCGCGTTTGAGGCACCCTTATAGTAGATATTTGGTGATCATGGTATTATCATGCAGGGTGGCCCCCAACTCGAAAAGTCATGAAAAACCTGGAATTGTCGGGGAATTCTTCGCGTCGGGAAAAGTCAGGGAAATGTCAGGGAATTTAGCAAAAACCACCAAATGCTCACATCCCCCTTTAAGTTATACTTGTACTGGGGGAAGGAGTTCTCATCTTCCCAATTGTATATGCATTTACAAATTAATAAGATTATGTCACATCTTCTTCTTCTTCTTCTTCTGACAAAAATAATTTATGATCAAATTTCCAATAACTTATAAATATAGAAGCTATATGCTGATCCTCTACAAACTAAATAACTAAAATAAAGAAGAAATGAACAATAGAATTATATAGGTAATTTGCCTTTCTTATTACTATTTTGCTTCCGAGACTGCAAGGCAGCGGAAGCTTTGTTTTCACTTTCGACATGAAAAAAAATTGTTTGCTCCAAAATCAAAATTTCGACTTGCATTTTGCGTTTCAGAGCCTCCTGAACAAATTTGGTTCCGTGTCTGTCTGTCTGTCTGTCCGTCCACATTTCCTTGTAACAGCCATAACTTCCACAATTTTGATCCGATTTCACCCAAATTTTCAGGGATCGTGCGGGTTAAGCTCTAGATGGTCCCCTATAAACTTCATCATGATCGAATCAACGGTACCTTCTGCGCAGGCGCTAACGTGAATTCCTTGTGACGGTCATAACTCGGTCAATGTTGAACGGATTTCGGTCAGATTTTCAGGGATGATGTGGGTAAGGTCCCTTGAGATTTCATAAGACAATCATCATAATTGCATCAGCGGTACGCTCTGCGCATACGTGAACGAAATATTCTTGTTACGGTCCTTGCAACAGCCGTAATTTCCACAATTTTGATGCGATTTTCTTCAAATTTTTAGGGATCGTGCGGGTATAGCTCTACATGGTCCCCTATCAGTTCCGTCATGATCGAATCAACGGTAGCCTCTCCGTAGGCGCAAATAAAATTTTCTTGTTTCGGTGATAATTCAGGCAATTGTGAACGGATTTCGGTCAGATTTTCAGGGATGATGCGGGCAAGGTTTCTTGAGGTCGCGTATCACATTCTTTGCGATCATCAGCAGCGGTACGCTAGACGCATGCGCGAAAGTGATGTTTTTGTTACGGTCACAGCTTAGTTATGAGGAACATGCGGACTACATCCTGATGGTCCCATATTAAAATCAAAATTTTCCTTATTAATTTCATTTATTATATATGTACCATTCAGCTTCCAATTTCCCACCTTATTAATTCCCTGATGCCAGAACCGGTCGTTTCTAGTTTTTTTAGTATATTATTACTCGTTTTATTCTTCTGGATTGTATAAATTGTTCGTCAGCTCTCTTAAATACATTGAGCGTGCAAATCTTTCTGATTTCAATTGGTAACCCGTTAAACAGTTTACTCCCCTATAAATAACTGACCTCTGCCCACAGTTGGACAGTCTGAAGGGAATTTGTACGTAGGTAGTTTTGCCCACTGCTTCTTTTGAGATATCTGCAAAGTATTCTTTTTTTTAGTGCTAGTTCTTTGGATACATAGAGCCAAGCGCTCTCTGAGTTCTCCAGTCGTGTGCACTTGGAATTCATCAAACATATGGACCTCCGAAGAATATCTCCGTTTCTTTATTTGAAGCACTTTGATCAAGCATTTCTGTTGAATAAATAGTCTTCGGATTTTTTATTGGATGTTTTAACAATTCACGTCCAATTTTAGTGATTTTATTTTAAAATATAAATTCGGCCTAGCATTATACCGTATACCAGAATTTTCGAATTTTACTCGTATTATGGAAGGGGGTGAATAGAGGGAGTAATAGTAATAAATCGTTATTTTTAAAACTATTCTCATCAGATTCTCGTGATTTTTTTTTATGTTCAGTTACGAATTTGGTCTAGTTTTGGAAAATATGTCAGGTGTTTCCAATTTCATGCCGGAAGTTTTATGAAGGAAATTTACTGTCGACGGAGGGGGTTTTTCCGAGAAGTCATATTTCTAGTTCCTAATTTTGATGTTAAGGCTGATGATTTTTGATAACAAATGAAATGTTGTTATTGTTGTCATATATATACAAAGTAAGGTAAAATTAATATATTTTATAGTATTACTAGGATAATTTGCAAAAAATATTTGGCACTAATAGTTTGTTTTAAAATTAGGAGAATCCCTAAATCCCCTTTTAGCGAATTTTCTTAGAAAATGAAGCTATTGCAATGGCTCCAAAAATTTTAAAATAAAAATTTTCAAAAATTTTCTTCATCGAAATCTGTTTTGAGGCATTCTGAAATGATTCCTGGATTTTAACGCTTATATATATATATATATATATATATATATATATATATATATATATATATATATATATATATGTATATGTATATATATGTATGTGTCATTCCAGACGATAACTCTCGATAGAATTGAGATAAAAACTTCGTTCTTTCGCCAAAAAATCAAGCATTTCAAAAGAAAGGATGAGTTCGTTGGACAACACTTTTTGAGTACATTAAATTGGTCAAATTTCAAAAAATGTACTAAAAAAATCACTAAAATAGCTAAAAAATTCCAGTCATGCAGCATGACCCCATGAGCGAATTTTTGAAGAAATCTTCGACATTTCAGTCGCTATTGATCGTGTAGAGAAATTTTAGTTTATGATTTTGATAGACAAATATGGAATCGAATTATTGAAAATAATTAGGAGGTACTCATACTTTATTATTATTAAACTAATCTTGTAGATTTAAAGACAATCTGAATTTGGACAATGTTTCATGCTAATATTACCGATTTTGATAGACAAAATTTCGATTTTTGACTGATTTTTCATCTTTGAAATTTTTGAAACCTTGATACATATTCTTATAGGAAATTTTACGCTGATTCCGAATATACCACATGTTAGTATGCTGAAAAAATTATTTCGCACAACAAATCGCAAAAAACAGGCTATTTTGACATTTTTGACTACATTTTTGAAAATTTCAACCCGAAGATGTAATCCGATCATGCTGGCCAACGAACTTGAACCTTCGTTTTGTGTCCTTAACATTTTAAAATTTGTTTGAAGTTTCTAGCACAATTCTACGGACAGTTATCGTCTGGAATGACACATACATACATACATATATACATACATATATACATACATACATAAAAAAAATGCGTTAAACTTCAGAATATGATTCAGAATAGCCTGAAACGGATTTCTGCATAAAATTTTTTCAAAAATTCACATTCTACAAATTTTGAGGCGAGAGCAATAGCTTAATTTTCTTCAAAAATTCGCTAAAACGGCTAAAAATCGTTTAATTCATATTTGCTGGTAGAATATTGCTCAAATAAAGTCTATTAACTATGAAATAGAACATTCAAAAATTTATGTACACAATTATGCTGTAAAATGTACTTAAAATTCATTAAAATTTGCTAAAAAAATCGATGAAAACTGCAAAAATACTAAAAATTTAAAATCTCTATTTGAACTGGAGACTACTATTCAGAATACGTTTTTTGCAATAAAATCAATAGTTAACAATTTACTTGCACTCAAAAAGCTCGAATTTCAAAACAATCTAATATTATATAATACGATGATTTACGAAAATTCGCTCATACGATCATGCTGCATGACTGGAACTTTTACCTGTTGATGACTGCAGTGGTGGATGATAGATATCCTCCTTCCTGAACCATTTGACTTAGATTTTTTGACTTTCTGAATGTCTGTGAGTATATTAGTTTAGAATTCGGCAGGTACTGAGATTTTTTGGCTTTGTGGTGAGAGTTCAGATATTGATTACCTGTTTGTTGTCCTCAGATCCCCTGATGATGCAATGTCCCATCATTGCGAAACGTCGGGAATGAGAATAAAGAAATAATACACAAAAGCAGCCTTTTTAAACATCACCTGATTTCCTGGTGGATATACTTGAAGACATGATATTTTTGTTTTTTATTATTTAATCTCTCACCAAAGTTATGTAAAATCCATTCAGAGGGACGTCCCTGTAATGCATGCATTACTTACCAATATATTTTATATTGAGAGTTAATTGGTTAATAATTTAAATCGATTTTAAAACGAATCTTTTTTCCCCGAAAGAGTTCACGTGATTATAGAAATAATGTTCAGAATAACCTACTTCTAGTTTATATCTTTCACCACGAAGCTATTTTCATCTATTATAATTAATTATAGCTATTTTCACCTTATCTTTATTCTTTCACCCTCCTTATTCCCTTCCCTTTCCCTGTAATGCAAGCATTACTTACCAATATGTTTTAGATTGAGAGTTGATTGGTTAATAATTTAAATCGATTTTAAAAAGAATCTTTTTTTCCCGAAAGCGTTCACGTGATTATAGAACTAATGTTCGGAATAACCTACTTCTAGTTTATATCTTTCACCACGAAGCTGTTTTCACCTATTATAATTAATTATAGCTATCTCACCTACTTCTAGTTTATATCTTTCACCCTCCTTATTCCCTTTCCGCCCTTTCCCATCCTGAGACTTTGAATATTAAACTGCTCGGTCAACGATATTATCCGGCCTATTCCGGACACCTTCAACACTACTACGGGCTCGTTTATCAATTAAATACATGGATAACTTCCAGGCAACCTCAGATAGATACCTCGAATTTACCTCAACCTATCGAACAAATTTGATAGTAGGGTCATTCTCATTTCATTTGCCGCTTTGGGGCGTTTGAGAACCTCAGTGACGTGAAATATGAAAGTGCTCGAAAATGAGGTTAGATCAGCAAATACTACTCATTGTACATTGCAGATTTGTGTTCCATAGATGAACAGTGAGTTTTTCATTGATGTATTTTATATGTTTTTTTTTTTTTTTTTTGTATTAAAAAACAGGATATCCAACCCATGAGTGTTACCAGATTTCAAAAATTGGTTTCTGTAAAATGGATGATTTGGCAAAATTGTTGTCGGGGCTCAAGTAAGTACAAAAGAATCACGTTCAAACGTGAAATTCAGATTTTACGGAATTCATGTTGAAGGCAGTGTAATTGAGCTTAAATCTCAGGAGTGTTACCCTATTAGTGTTACCGTAATATCAGGATTGTTACCCATCCTTGGTCACACTCCTGAGAGGTAACACTCATGAGAATTTCCGATAAAAATGGCGTCACGCAGGATGATGAAGTGACAAAACTCGGGGATGGCTACTGTTTGAAACCTGTCACCAAGCAGTATGGTTGTTGATATCGGATTATTTTGTTTAAGCACCAACAACACTCGTAATTTGTGTAACACTCATGATTGAAAATAAAAATACCCAACATGTTTTTAGGCTTCTTTCGCTGTAAAAACTGCTGCAACTCCAAGCACTCCACTACAGTCTCACATCTTCAACTGGACAATATAACCTTCACATCTGACTGTTCCCCGCCATTTTCCATCAGCTTTCTTGATCGCAAAAATGATAACGCTCCTGAGGTCCCATTGAGAAGAGATATGGGGGACTGACTGAAAAACTAGTTTTTCACGGGTTGGGAAAAATCTTAAAAATGTAAATCCTTACTCTAAATAAAGAGGAACCAACTTACTGCAGCAAGTAACCCTGGCCAGTTCTAGATTGTTATTGTCTTGTAACAACCTAACTTCTACTTAGGTGTGAGGTAGGAGGGGCCAGTAACACTCATGAGTTTCCAGAATTGCAGGTTTCATTCTTCATCACTGTGTATTGGTTAAAGGGGATTTTGGGCAGTCAAATTATTACTTCGTTGATCTCCCAACTTATACTACCCTTTTTTCCCCAAAATCACTAGTTTTGATCAGGAATTGTGAGAATTCGTCGTTGGGGACATGAAAGCGGCAAATGAAATGAGAATGACCCAGTATCAATCAACTTTGTCCCCGCAGGTAGCAGTTACCTACAGGTAGCTAACTGCTCAGATAACCTCGTCAGTGGGAAATAGGGGTACCACAACAACAACAATAATTTACCCACAATGGTATTTTTCATTCTTCTTCATATGCCCATGGGCAAAAAGAGATACCTAGTTTAACACAAAACAACAACAACTCCTGCTCTTTCGTTTTTGTCCTGTGTGATTATTTTTCTTTTCTGGTTGTACAGAGAACGAAGTTGGTTGGTAGTTGGTATGAGTAATAAATTATAGAAATGCACCCATACAAGTGCTCTACGGAATTGGCCTGCGTACGGAAGTTTTAGTGCATGAAAGTCCCCTAGAACTATAGATTATCTTCTAAACTACGGGAGTTTTACGGAAATTCGGAAATTAAGCTAATCTTGCCTACGATGTCTTTCTCCTTGATCTTTTCTGTTCAGTTTCTAGACTAGCATACAGACCGAAAAGAATTTATACTGAGGAACGACTTAGAAACGAAAGGCTGAAGAATTCTTTTAGAAAGAAAAATTATATTATAGTTCCCTATGAAGCCCGGATGAATTTTGTTAGATTGATCGAAGTTTCGATTTGGCCGTATATTACCTAGGTATATAAAAACTCAGGAGCACCAAAGTGTTTGTTTGCTATGATTGCTTAAATATGATATTGACATGGATATGTCTTTGCTCTGGGGGGTCAACCAAAAATTTCCGTCACGCACAATTTGTGTCACAATTTCAGTGTTTTTCACGTACAACCCAGCCGTTGCTAGGGGAATGGAACTTCCGCAGTTTTCATCGCACAAAAATCGTTCACCACTCGTTGGAAAGCGCTTGATTTATGTGATAAATGTTCACATCTCAAGCTACCAATTCCCTCCTCCTTACGTACCTGGCTACATTCCAAAACTAAGTTGATTGGACTATAAACAATTTTAATAAGCCGGTTACAATATTCTTAACGTAAAGCGATAGCATCATTTACTCCACTGCATAGGAAACATTTTCATCCTCTTGACAACAGTCGAGGACAACTCGAGGACAACCGTTAAGAAATCCCCAAACAAACACATATCCATGTAATATGGTATCTGCTTGTAAAGCGGATAGTGGAACTCGTTTACCAGTTTAGCACTGTGTCGATTGCGACCATTTGGTAGGTATGATGTTGTGCTATATATTATTGAATTTTTGTAGAAAATAAAGCTATTGCGATGGATCCTAAATTTTTAAAATACATATTTTCTACAATTTTATTCATGAAACTTCAACTTTGTAAGTACCTGGTGCATTTTCTACACGTTACACAACTTACCTCCAGCCGCCCTGAGAGTTTTTCCATCTACATCAACTTACCTCCAGGATAAATCGCTAACCGAGGAAGATGAGGATACCAAGCAGATAACGGTATCTTGCAGGTAAATGTGAGTTGAAAAAAGTCCAGTCATGCAGCATGGCCCCATGAGCGAATTTTTGAAGAAATCTTCGGCATTTCAGTCGCTTTTGATCGTGTAGAGAAATTTTAGTTTATGATTTTGATAGACAAACATGGAATCAAATTATTAAAAATAATTAGGAGGTACTCATAATTTATTATTATTAAACTAATCTTGTAGATTTAAAGACAAATGTAGGTAAATATTCATAGATTTCGATGTCCAATGTGGTCAGTATTGAAGGCAGTTGAAATCTTAACAGTTTCGCACAACAAATAGCAAAAAACAGGCTATTTTGAAAATTTTGACTTCATTTTTGAAAATTTCAACCCGAAGATGTAATCCGATCGATCACGCTGGCCAACGAACTTGAACTTTCGTTTTGTGTCCTTAACATTTTAAAATTTGTTTGAAGTTTCTAGCACAATTCTCCGGACAGCTATCGTCTGGAATGACACATACATATATACATACATACATACATACATAAAAAAGTCCAGTCATGCAGCATGACCCGATGAGCGAATTTTTGAAGAAATCTTCGACATTTAAGTCGCTATTGATCGTGTAGAGAAATTTTGGTTTATGATTTTGATAGACAAACATGGAATCAAATTATTAAAAATAATTAGGAGGTGCTCTTACTTCCATAAGAGTAGTTCAATCTGAATTTGGACAATGTTTCATGCAAATATTACCGATTTTTACAACTAGCGAACGGCATTATTTTGATTTTTGACTGATTTTTCAACTTTGAAATTTTTGAAAACTTGATACATATTCTTATAGGAAATTTTACGCTGATTCCGAATATACCACATGTTAGCATGCTGAAAAAATTATTTCGCACAACAAATCAGAAAAAACTGGCTATTTTGAAAATTTTGACTATATTTTTTGAAATCTTCAACCCGAAGATGTAATCCGATCATGCTGGTCAACGAACTTGAACTTTCGTTTTGTGTCCTTAACATTTTAAAATTTGTTTGAAGTTTCTAGCACAATTCTACGGACAGTTATCGTCTGGAATGACACATACATACATACATATATACATACATATATACATACATATATACATACATATATACATACATGCATACATAAAAAAACGCTGCAAATTATTTCACAAAGGTTTATTATTTTTTCAATTGAGTATGATCGTAGTTTTAGTTGGCTAGCGTACGTCATAAGGCCCGTCCAGACTCCTCGGCGTGTCCTACTTCGAGTTGCCACAACCTATACTTCTATAATTATATACGCATGTTTATATTTCTCGATTTGAGCTCCTATCTATTCAAATAGTTATTGCCTTAATAATATCATTATCTAAGTACGTACGAAAAGTCGAGAGGATATGTTATTAAATATGCGTAGGAAAAGCTTTGGTATTAACACACAAATATGACCTTGAAAAAAACATATTCATGCCTCGAACGAACGCCGGCGCTGTACCCACCACAAGCCGCGGCGCCGGCGCCTCCTCTCACTCCACCCCCCTCTCTCCACCCACCGTGACCCCCTGCCAAGCGTGCCAGGCGTGCGCGCGTCGAAAAAGACATTTTTTTGCCCGTTTTTGGCCCATAGCATCTATGCGAGTAAAGCGATCGGGATGGTTAAACGTTAGGACCAACTAGACCCCGAATGGAGTCTATGAGCGAAAGAACGGGTTTTTTAAGTCAATTCTTAGGCCTTTTATGGCCCGGACGGCGAACGGCGGACGGCGAACGGCGGACGGACATTTCAAATTTGGATTCTACGTACCTTGAAACGTAAAGTGACAAAGTTTGAGGGGGGGTTATAAAAATTTTTTGCTACACGATCACATAGGCTTATTATTGGAAATAATAAACCAAAATGCGTTAAACTTCAGAATATGATTCAGAATAGCCTGAAACGGATTTCTGCATAGAATTTTTTCAAAAATTCACATTTTACAAATTTTGAGGCGAGAGCAATAGCTTAATTTTCTTCAAAAATTCGCTAAAATAATCACACAGGAAAAAAAAAAAAAAAAAAAAAAAAAAAAAAAACGAAAGAGCAGGATTTGTTGTTAAACTCGAGGTATCTACCTGAGGTTTGACTAGAAGTTATCTCTGTAATAGATAAACGGGCCCTAAGGGCCATGTCATGCGAGCGCTATTGCCGTCGCGCAGATGCCGTCGCGTTTAAGTCGCTCCAACCCGGCAATGGAGTTCTTATGGAGCATGTCATACGGACGCTAATGCCGTCGGCGAGTCCGCGTTAGGGCCATGTCATACGAGCGCTATTGCCGTCGCGCTGATAGTGTCGAGATAGCGCCGGAAAAAGTGTATGTCATACGTGACGGCAAATGCGTCGCGTTGATGCCGTCCCGCCAACGCCAGGTGCCTGTCATACGTAGCGTCTTCCGGGCGCATTTGCATTGACAGGGTCCCGGCGTCACGTGCGCCGCGTCGCTAGCGCGACCGTCCGCGTTGGCAGCGCTCAGCGTCCGGCTAACGCGGACTCGCCGACGGCATTAGCGTCCGTATGACATGCTCCATAAGAACCCCATTGCCGGGTTGGAGCGTTTTTAACGCGACGCTATCAGCGCGACGGCAATAGCGCTCGTATGACATGGCCCTTAGCTGGACGCTGAGCGCAGCCAACGCGGACGGTCGCGTTAGCGACGCGGCGCACGTGACGCCGGGACCCTGTCATACGGAGCGCTAGCGCCAGCGGGACGCATTTGCCGCGTGTCACTGGCAGAACAACTGGAACACCTTTGGAGTGATCATTACGATATTTGATACGATGTTTGATACGGAAAAATTTATTTATTTAGTTGAAAAACTGCCACCTTTGTACGATGTAAAGTCGAGTGATTACAGCAACAGGCAACTGAAGGCACAGTGCTGGAACGAGGTTGGGGAGGCCATGTACGAAAACTGGAATCAGATGACAGCTGTTGAAAAAGACCAAGCAGGTAAGCAGTTTTACTTGTTTTATATTTAAATAAAAATAATGCTGTCCATCTTGGTAATAACAATTGCCGCGACGGCAAATGCGCCCGGAAGACGATACGTATGACAGGCACCTGGCGTTGGCGGGACAGCATCAACGCGACGCATTTGCCGTCACGTATGACATGTACTTTTTCCGGCGCTATCTCCACGGCATCTGCGCGACGGCAATAGAACTCGTATGACATGGCCCTAAGTGCAGTGGTTTGAGAGAAATTGATCTGCTGACAATACAAACACCTCACCCTCTTCTGAGAATCTCCTTGTACGGGCTGTTGTGGCGCATGACGAATGACGCCTGACTCGGATGCAGTTCATCTTCCACTAGACCGATAGAACACGTTTCTGCGTAAGTGAAGCTAACTCGCCACAACTGCTGATAAAGCTCCAACTCTTCACAGAACACAGCGAACGGCTCGTGAACGGTTCTTTCAACTCCAGCCACAGCTTTCATGAAAACATCGGAACCTGATCTTCCAGCCAGTCTGTTTTTTAGTTCTATGTCTTGACCATTCTGCTCCTGCGAGGTACACAGATACAATATTTTGTTAGCTTACGCATTTAGCGAATTTTAGTAAAAAATTAAGCTATAGGTGATATTCTCGAGCCTTCGACACTAGCGCACCCTTACATCGAGGCAAGGCTAAAAACCTAATTTTCGAAGTTATTTCCCCTTGTTGTCATGGTTACGAGTACCTATACTAAACAAAAAAGCACCATTAGGAGTCACCTCCTACACAGGTACCTACTTACTTACTTTCTTACGGTTCAGTATTTACCTAGTTCTTAGCTCAGTATATTTTATGCAAATTATATCAAGCTGTAATCTGGCAATAACCTGAAACGTTGTGAATGGTACGAGTAGATTAGTTTGTGCGGTCGAGATCCCAAAGAAATTTGTCTTGGGAATTTCTCAAACAAGTTAGTGATAGAAGTTCCACACATCAGCCGCGAAAATGTTGACGATTCTTCAGTTTTCAGAACCATTATTTGAATCAATTAAGAAACTAAAAATCTTTAGAGTCCTTTGAAAGTGGTCAGGTGAAAGGACTTGTCATGAGAGCTCTGCCAGAAGAGAAGATTTGGTAGGTACCGCCTTTGGAAAGGTAAGTACGAGATAGGTAGGTATACACTACCTACTTTCCGTATATTATTACTTGCTATTCATCATGTACCTACTTCCATAGACAAAAACGGAAGTAGGTACCTACTTAATCAACTTTTTTTGTCCCACAAATTTGCGTAACTGCAAAACTCGCGTAACAACTGCACTGACAATGCCCGTCTTTATGAAGTCTAACCTTCAGAAGAATGAATTCCAAGGTTTTTTCCAAGGTTTATAATTCATGTTGTACATTTTCTGATTCGATATTAGACAAGCTTGTTGATAAGCAGTTGAACTTCGTTGGCAGAGCAACAATCTACATACCGTAAACCGGGGTGACTTGGGAACACACGAGGTGAGAATGGTACAACGACGTTTTTCAAATTCAAATCCTGTTGGCCGGCTTAAAAATGGCGCGATCGGCCAGCTGTTATTTTATTCTTGTAGAGGAGGAATGGTAAAAGCAGTTCCATGCGTCGAAACCCTCTTCCATTAATTTTTATATGCTTGGTGGGCAAAAGTGATTACAGCTGATAACACGATTTGTTTACAAGTCCTGCTAAGGTGTACATGGTGCGGTGGCTGAGGACCTCCTCATGCTTTGTAAGTGATTTATATTCGTAAATAAACTTATTGTGAAGTGATTCGCCTTAGAACTGCTCAAAAATTGTTACTTAGTGATTTTCTTTGTTGGTTAAACTAAAACACCTGCCTTCCATGTGGTGAGAATGGTACACCGGGTGTGTGACATTTTCTCAACGGATTTCAATTTGATTTGAATATTTTCAAACAATTTTTTGTAACTGGGGTAGCAAACTATTGTTTTAATTGTTCCTGGGGTAGCAACCCATCGTTTTGATTGTTCCTGGGGAAGCAACCCATTTTTTTAATTGTTCCTGGAGTAGCGACCCATTGATTTATTGTTTTAATGGTTCATTGCTTAATTGGGGGAGCCCCATTGTTTTATTTGTTTCTGTGGTGGCAACCCTTTGTTTTACTTGTTCCTGGGGATGCAATCATTGTTTTACTACTTGATTGTAAATCAATCTTGTAACAGATTGTAAATAAAAATAGTTTTATACTTACCTTGTTCACACTCCCGCTGATTCATTATGACCATGTATATCCCAAAATGTGGATAGAATGGTTTTTTTCACAGGGGAAGGCATGCAATGAGATGTCTACTCGTGTGCTACGATTCCTAATTTGAAAGTTTCATTTTTTTTTTTTTTTTTTCATTTTCAGATTTTTAAATATTTTTTCAACTTTTATGAGCTCTAAGCCTTTCTAAAAAGTTCTTGCTTCGATTGGGAGAGGTGACAATGGTACAAAGCGTTTTTGATAGAATATATGACCTGAAAAAGTCAGTGTACCATTCTCACCCCAAAACACGGGGTGAGACTAGTACAACTTTGAGGATTAATTACTCAACTAATCCTCAACCTAAAAAAATATTTGAAATCGTAGAAAAGCTTGCTGATAGATGTAGTTTTTGAAACGAATACGATCAGAGTGACGATCCTGCTCAGTAAGGTTGAAAAAGTCAAAAAACATCAAAAACCGTACCAAAGTCACCCCGGTTTACGGTACTTAGTTTACTTTTAACCAACAGCGAATTTGGTAGGCTGTACGTACCTACGTAGTTTCGTTTGTTCTTGGAGCACCAACCTGCCTTGTTCACTTCGACAAACTGCCAAATATATCCTTTCATTCACTCAATAAAACAAGTAAAGCTGCCTCAGTTATAGTATAAGAACATGTCTAAAACGCTGATGAAACTGTCAGGGCAATGGCTACGTAGTACCTACACCGCAGTACAGAGATCTTTAGAATTTTCAATGATTTATTCTCCATTATTTTTCAGCTTATTTATTCTCAGTCTAAACGAATGAAGTTTTTTAGTTTTCGGACACTGATCTTCTTTATATATAATTCCGAACGGTCTTTGAAATTGTGAAGAACTTCGCGGTCCGATTTTAGTGTTAGAGTGCTCATTCGAATCAGCACGGCCTCAAGTTTGTTGCAAAAGTGTCGCCGTTCGTCTCTATACCAGCGAGGTAAAACTACTGGAGTGATCGCCAGGTGAGCGAAAAACGGTCCGAACGGGACCAGTGTGGGTTCAAATGGTGGGCTACTGAGACCGCCGGGCGGTTTCTGGCGTTGAACGCGCTGTCGTTTACACACTCCTGGACCTCACTACCGTGGTTGAATCTTACTAAAATTTATATATTATTCATCTGCATGAACTACGGAATCTGACAGTATAAATACTTTTTATTTTATCACGCATATGAATTTTTAATAATGTAAAACATATAAGTGTTGTTAAAGCGGGACATGAAAAAGTTACTAAGCGTAAACTTTTTTTATTTTTAGGACAGAAACAAACTTCCAGCGAGAAAGTTGTAGCTAATTAGTTGATCTACAACTTTTATTCCAAAAATTATTTTATAAAGTGTTTGGTTTTCCCATAATCCGTCTCGAAAGAAGCTGGACAATGTTCGCCGCGCCAAAACCAAGTCGCGCGCCGCGCTGCCGTTCGACCCAATGATGCTGTGTTACAACGTCAATCTAGTTCTAAGAGAAAATACAAAAAGTTTCACAACTTGTTGTATATTTAGATACTCTTATTCGATTGCAGAAATTGGTTTTCGTTTTATTACCTCTGAAACGGTTTATTTTTATTTTCTATGGATAAATCATTTCATTTGGCGAAAACATTTATTGGTATAATTAACAGTAACTAAACGGTATTGTAGAATGCAAGACATTGCCAATTTACCGCGTCTTGGTCTGAGGCAGAAACTGACAAAACTTATTTTGTTCAGCAATGTTTGATTGCTTAGGTTTAGTAGTTGTACAACACATGTAATTGTTATGGTCATAATAAAATATTAACTTTTGAGTAAAACAACAGCATATCATTTAATCCTATTCTTTCCAGTAGCAATAGATACTCATATAATACTGACTAATGCTACAGATACATTTATAAAAAAGTAGTTATAACGTATAGTCTTTCGGATCAATCGGAATTAATTATCACCATGCATTGTAAAACAGAGAAGACACTGCTTTGTTATCCTAAGGCCAAACGTTATATTACCTGCTCTAATGTTGGTAATTCCATACATATATGTTCTATTATATGAATAAAAAAGTATTTTTCTTGTGCGGTATTAATGTATCAAGATAATTGTATGATGTTGGCCCATTAGTTAACATTCTTGCCTAGAAATCCAACATTTTTAAGCGAACGTCAATGTTTAAGTTCTAAGATTCAAATTTTTTACTTTAATTTAAGACAAAAATACCGCTCATAAATAATTCTTTTTAGTCTGAAAATATCTAAACATTACTGTTGTACACCAACAAAAAGCCTACTGGGTCGAAAATAAATGTTCATGTCTAGAAATCTAAGAAATATAGCGAGCGATGAGGTTTTTTTAACGAAACTCTCAACTAACTATTCTTTTTACAGCAAACCCCCTGGTTAAAAGTAGTTAATTTTAGTATCAAAAGTTCGAGAATCTATTCAGAAATATGGATCAGAAGGCCATTCAGTAAAAAAAAATTTTCCCTTGCTGCAAATCTAGTTCGAGTGACCGGGCGTCGCGTTTTTCCCTATCTCGCCCATGCTAAGCGCTGCCGCGCTAGCCCACCATTTGAGACGCGACGTTGAACGCAGCCGGACCGAAACTCGGTCACCGCAACTCATGGGCGCGAGCAGTCCAGTAGTTGTAAGTCTTTGCTCTATACCCGCCTTGATCGTGTTCTAGGCGGTCCTTATCAACGAGAGTTGTTTATTAGGCCGTGGCGGTAACAACAGTTGCCATCAATTCACGGTAAGTAAGAAACGTAGTATAGTTACTAACATCTAGGAGAGTTATTTCTGAACGAAGAAATTTAAACTGAAGCACTTAGCTGACTTTATATATAATTATAGATTAGGGCTTTCCAAGCCCTAACAGGCCTCTAGTTTCCTATAATAGTTAGTCCCTAGTCCAAATAAAAACTCGTTCACTACCAGATCGGTATCGTTGTCTACAACCAATAATCGCGCTGGCAGGCATGATTACTGCGACCATATAGTTGAATTGAAACTTTATATTATTACAATATTACTTTCGCAAAACAAAACTCTTGAAAAATGTCATTACAAGAACGTATTAGGTTGACATACGATGGCAAACTACTTGTGAAAAATAGGATGGTTGAGTTGCGATCTAGTAACATCTACTACCACGTCATGGCGGACCTTGGAAGAAACTCAAAACAACTCCAGGCGTGACGTCACGAAAATATGGGCTATTGCAATGGCTTGGAAAATTTTAAAATCAAAATTTTTGAAAATTTTCTTCATTGAATCCGTTTTGATGCATTCTGGAACGATTTCTGCAGTTTGCGCTTTATCATATGTTTGCAAAATTTACTTTATCAAATGAGAAGATGAGTTCGTTGCCCAGCAGGTTTTCAGCACATTCAATTGGTAAAATTACAAAAAATGTGCAACAAAAATCACAAAAATGGCTAAAAACGGCCAAAAACAGATGTTTTTAAAATCAAAATTTCATTCAAAACAAAATTATCAACGAATTTCGTGTTTTCTCTGATAAAGAAAATGTTTAATGTTTTCAATTTATTTTTCTCTCACCATCCTGGCACGAAGCGTAGGTGAGTCCTCGAGTCCAATGGTCAAATGACTATCAAAGAGTTGACGGAGGGTAAGTATCGAATGAGGAGGTGGCAGTAGTAGGCTGTTCAGTAGAGTTGTACTGTAGTATACGTAGACGAAGAATGTCATCCCAAGAATGCAAATATAAATAATCCTCATCGTCAATTTATTGGCGTTATCAGGAATTCCTTTGGAAAGAAGGCAAACAATCACAAGAGGAACTGAATGTTGGTTCCTACTAATTATAAGGTTATAGTTTCAAGTTTAATAGTTTTTTTTAAAAGGTGCTTTTAGCAATTTTTCCTAAAAAATAAAGCTATAGCATTGCAATGGCTCCAAGAATGTTAAGATAAAAATTATCGCAAATTTTCTTTATTGATTCGAAGCATTCTGAAACGAATCCTATAGTCCTAGAGGCTTTTTAACACACATACACACACACCGCATTTTTTTTTTTTTTTTTTTTTTTTTTTTTTTTTTTTTTTTTTTTTTTTTTTTTTTTTACAAACCTCCCCTCAAAGGCGGAGGGGGCACACCATTAAATTAAAAAATAAACAAATAAAATAAAGAAGTGGGGAGGACGCCCAGGTTTACCCAACGCCGGCTTTAGGGATAAGGGAAGTTGCAGGACGAGGAGGAAGAATGGGATGAAAGGAAGTGCCCCTATAAAATGACCACCAGTTCAAGTAAGAACCCCTCAGGTGATACCACGGAGTACTCCTGCTGAGATGCCCAACTCAAGTAACTCCGTGGCGCTTTTCCCGCATCACACCCCGCGCAATGACAAGGTCGCAGCCATGATCTTGATAAATCTTGAAAAAAAAAAAAAAAAAAAAAAAAAACGGAAGTTAGTGAAAAACGTTGTCTATTTCCACGAAAAATAAAGAGTTACACTGTTAAATCGATTTCGACGGTTAGGCCATCATCAGTAACAAACAATAACAAGTTATTGTTTGTTACTGATGATGGCCTAACCGTCGAAATCGATTTAACAGTGTAACTCTTTATTTTTCGTGGAAATAGACAACGTTTTTCACTAACTTCCGTTTTTTTAAATGGGTTTCCACAACTTCGTCGCGAGTGATTTAGTTCGCATGATCTTGATGTTATTAGGTGCCACTCCTTTTAGCTCAGATATCGCTTGTCGCAGATAATTTCTATCATATTTACTTTTCTTAGCCCACCAGGTCTGCTCCATGTCCACACTGCCACTGACAACCTGGACATCCAGGATTATGGCAGACCCATCGGGCTTGACAGCAACGATATCCGGCTTCTTGCCCCGTCCCTCGGCATGTGATATAATCTCTCTCTCTCAACAGCCCAACCGCTGGATGACAGAGCGTCTGCTATCTGCTTGGCAACCGCATCCTGACGGAGAATGCGGCCACCGTGAGTACGAGGGCACTGCTGCACCATATGATACAGATTCTCATTTTTACCCCGACAGGCACGGCAAAGGGTGTCCAGTGTCACTCCTCGAACACCTAACCGAGGTGGCCAATGTGGCCACCCGGACGGCATGAAAATGGCGGTAGTCGAGGGCCCCAATGCCCTCTGAAGCCCATTCCACCCACTGGGAAGAAATAGGGGATTCAGAGCACTGTCGGAGTTCTTTCCCATCTACTGACTCATGTAGCACAGCAGCAAACTCAGCAGATGAGCTGGGTTTGGGAGCAGTTGGTGTTGCTCGGTCGCACCACAACAACTGCTGTCGGACAAAGTCCAGGTCAGCAGCAGTGTGGGCGACCTCCCAGCTCGAGCCTCTAAGGGCGAGCAGGGGCTTGCGGCGTAAAGATGGAATGCTGGCTGAGAGAGGTTGACAATACCAAGCCCACCGGCCTTGGTAGGTATGTCTTTTCGCCAAAAAATCAAGCTCTCCAAATGAAAGAGTAAGTACTTTATGTAAAGTAATTTCATGTATGTAAATGAAAGGCTAGTACTTTTTGATCACATTAAATTGCTCAAACGTAAAAAAATTGCTAAAAAAAAGCACTAAAAAAACGGCGGAAAATAATTAAATGTATGTATTTTTAGCAGAATTTTGGTCAACCAAAATTGGTCAATCATGAACTACAACAGTTTAAGTGATGTTTACCTAACGGTAAATTCATTGAACCTTAAATCTTCATGATGATGACATTTTGTTATATATATCAGTTACTGCACTGGTTCAGATAGGTACTAGCTGGTGTCCTATGCCACTTGAATGCAGAATTTTATGGATGATGCTACATATATATGGTACAGAATATTTACGAGGTTAGCTGTTGTGTGTTGTGGTTACTACGGAGCCGGGTTCCCGAAGCTTTTAATTGACCATTCTCTTCTTATCAGCAAGACGATAAAAAAAATTTCGTAGGTATAGATATTTTTACGGTAGTTAGCTCATATTTTTGGATGATTGATTTGTTGTGTAGCGTGTAAGGATATGGGAGGTTTTTAAATTTTATATGTTCAGGGTGATGGATTTCGATCAATACCTTAAACTAGGAGATCATAAGTAGTGTGCATAGTCCCTCGTTCAAAAAATTAACGCTAGGGCCGACCCAATCCTAAATTAAAAACACAATTATCCTCCGCAAATGTGTTCAGAGGCACGTAGGCTCTGATGAACAATGGATGAGTCAGCTCCAACCCCTGGTGGCAGATTGAGGAACCTTGATCTCCTGTTTCAGAGTGCCTCAACTCTAAAAAGAGGGTATTTGGGGAAACCATTCAGGTGGTTGTGTATTATTAGTTGGCTGTCCGCGTTTTTTTCCTTTATAAACAGTTTGGTGTTTCCTTTGAGTATTAATAAGATGGAAGGCTATTAGTGATGTTTCAATCAGCCAAACCATACATGCCACTACTGTCGTTTGGTCTAGGAATTATATTGACCAGTGTTCGGCAAAATGGCCGAACACTGATCAGCTGATGTAAGATGTGATGTTGAGTTTGGTGAATGAATGGGGATTGCATACCTACATTTTATTTCTTATTTAAGATTTACACCCTAATTGTGCACCTTACATGTATACCGCAATTTTACACCGTTAATATTTCATATTTTTTACACCAGCATGGTAATACGCTGTTTAGCGTGCAGGAGGTTAGGGATGGTCTCTGAATCTGCTAGATGAAGTTTGGATAACAAATCGCACATTGGTGGGGGTTTTCCCTCAAATGTGTGTGTATGATCTTGGCTTGACTTTAAATTATCTACGAGGGGTTATATTTATCTAAGGGTATAAATTTGAAAATAATAATGACTTCTGTTGTAATATGATATAAGTAATATATATATATATATATATATATATATATATATAACTATAACTATATACCTAGGTATATCTGATATAATAATTATGATTCAACTACTTTCGTAGTTCTTATAGTTAGGAGAAATAAGGGAAAGATGACCAGGAAGGTATGCAGGACATAAAAGGATTACTTATTAAAAAAAAAAAAAGAAGAAATATGAGGCACCAAGATTTGGGCATGAGAACCAAAGTATGTACGTACTAAGACCTAGACAGTTATGTTTACATACATAAATTAATACTAAAATGTAGCAATAATAAGTGATATCAAACAAAACTTAAATTACTATAAACTGCTTTGTCATTTGAATTTGAAAAAAGCGTAGAGGGGGCGGGTCAATTGCAAAGCCAACTCGACTGTAGTGGCACGTATGCCTTGACAGGGAAACAGCGTTGAATTCAGAGCAATAGCCCTCCATCTTATTAATACTCAAAGGGTGTTTCACGGTGAGACAAATACTTATCAATTTGAGGCCGAATTACTATGTTATACAATACCTTGCTGCGCCAAAGCAGATAGGAAACGGAATAAACTTCCTGTCCAACCGTCATTGTGTTGAGAAGCATCATCATATGGGGACACAGCTCTAAAAGCGATTACTGACAGAACCATCAACCCAAACAGCAGAAGCCAAATTTCGGTTGACAGGGGGAGTGCAAGAGCAGCCCAGGAGCGAATCATTTTCGGACGGAGAAACATATATTTATGCCTGCGACAAAATTCACCAAAATCATGTAGGGGTACTTTAATATCTCTTGGATAAAACCATACTTGAACATGCACACTCTATACAAAAGTTGATCGATACAAATATAATAAATCCCACATTTTAAGTTGTCAGAACGAGGACGTTCTTATGTTGATTATTTTGCATCGAAAAGGAAAACAGTTAAGAGAGTAAAACTACGTACAGATATTTCAGATAGTTTTGAACTTTAATACACGAGACATCCGCTTGTGTTGAAATCACTTCCTATTTGATAAAAAGAAGAGAAAAGTCTTGTGTATATGCTACCAAGGCATCAAATATCCCCAACTGATTTGCTACTGTATTTTTGATTGAGTCGCATATTTGATTAGACAACTGGATGGCCAGAAAGGAAAGTTGGGGTAGCTGATTTTGATGAAAGAACTAAACTTAATATTTAATGAGAATTAATATGTACCTACCTACGCACTATTGATAGGGAAATCGATAGTATGTGTTTGCAAATTTTCGTAAAATTAAATAAAATTTTCGTAAAAATCTTTTGTAATGGCTCGAACAATTTTAAAACTGTATTCCTGAATGGCTTGAAGAAGTTTACATGTATTGCTACAGTAACATATACATAAATACATGTGTGTGTTTGCGTTTCATTCCAGACGATAACTCACCTTAGTACTGAGATAAAAACCCCGCTCTTGCGCCAAAAAATCATGCTTTTCAAACGATAGGATGAGTTCGTTGGCCTAAACTTTTTGAGCACATAAAATTGGTCGAATTCCAAAAAATGTGCTTAAAAAATCACTAAAAATGGCCAAAAACTACTACATATCGTTCAAATAATTTGCTCAACAGAATTTTAGTCATCAAACTTTTAGCAACTACGAACTAGAACATTAAGAAATGTTTGCACAAAATTAAGCTGAAAAATGTATTTATGTTTCATTAATATTTGGTGAAAAGTCAATGGATACTTTATAAAAAAGAAAAAATCCTTTTTGAATTGCAAAATATTATTTAGATCGAGTTTTTTTGCCATAAAATTGATAGTTAACAATTGCTCAAATTTCAAAACAATGTTACGTTATGATACAGGTACGATAATTTAGGAAAACTCGCTCTTATGATCATGCTGTATTACTGGAATGTTTTATTACTGTTTTTATTAAGCATCAATTATCATGTGAATTAGATCGTTACTAGCAAATTACAATTGTGTCAAATATATATGCATTCAATACTATTTATAACTCTCAAGACCCAGGAAAAAAGAGCCCTGAGCATTTATTAAAGGCATGTTGAGCCACTGGATAAATAAATAATTCAATTTATATATATATATATATATATATATATATATATATATATATATATATATATATATATATCCAAGGATATCTGGAGTGAGTGAGGTGTAAATATGTCAGTTTGTTCCATATTTGTCTAGCGGCTGGATAAACGTACTTCCCTAGAAGACATTTTGAAAAAAAAAAAAAAAAAAAAAAAATTGAATTTATGATGAATGCCATTTTTTCAAATCAAATTCATGAATGAGCCTACTTTGGCTTTTGGGGTTGTTGAGAAACTAGAACTTATGCGTTCACTATGGAAGGATATTACGAGTGCTACTTTCATGAATCTGCTTACCTAAGTATACTGCTATGGCTGATGCATTTCAATGAAAGATAAGAGAGGTGTGATCATTCGCAGCAAATCTTACTTTTATGTATAAATGGGGATAAATAGAAAATGAGAAAATGGAAAGTTTACTTGATATTCATGATGGGTAGGGAGTAATCGATAAATTCAGATTTGTGTTGATCCCATGTGAGTGGTACAATACCAAAATCTGCCATCCCATTTGCTACCTGATCGATAACACCAATTGTACCATTGCAGGGTACCAAGCTGGATTCGTCGTTGCAACTGGCTTCTATAATGTCCATTCTGAAACAAACCGTAGATTTCATTAATTGAAGTAGGTAGATGATACGTGAGCCGATTCTACCAAGATATAACTAAGATTATACTTCGTACCGCATTAGTGTATGATTTCACTTACATCCTTACCGTTAACGGTATCATATAATGCATTATTCTCGAAGAAACCATCGAGATGGTGTGTGATCACAAGATAGCTCTGACTGGTAAAAGATTGCAGTCGGTCACACTCTGAGGCTATTTTTCTATTCTGAGAAAAGCATGCTGCAAGGAGTAGGGGAAAGCAAACAGCACCCATTTGTTACAGGATGTTGGTGTTCGCTAAAAGCTTCGTTCTCAGGGTGCGTTCAGCGAGTTCGGAACGGTTCTGGGCAAACGCAGTCGAGTTTTGTCCCAGTTCCGGAACGCCAAGAACCGCAGTGTTTTGCGAACCCAGTTCCGAACGGTTCTGACAGTCCCCGTTTTTTTCTCGGAACTATGGACTCGAACGCAAGGACTTAGTTAACGCATTCGCATTACACAAATTTTCGGATCTCGTGGAGTAAACAACTCTCTTCTTCTTCATCGAAATCATACATAGACAGTCTCTATACATTAGTATAAGTTCCTATTCTATGATCGAAATGTCAACTAACTCGTCAAGTTCGGAAAGCGATAGTTTCGACGATGGTGTTTGGTTTGTAAATGATGAGAACGAGATCGAAGTTATAGTTAGATCTCTTCTACATCCACGAAACACAAATTTTTTCGAGTATACTCCTCAGCCATCGTGTAATTTTTTATTTTTATTTTTATTGCCGTGGGGTAATAGTTAAATAATATTCACGGGCATAATAAGTAATATATTCACGGGAACTAAAAGTATTCTGAAAAGGAGCACCAAAAGGTAACACGAGGTGAGTGAGGTTACAAACAACAACACAGGTCATTCCACTTCCAAATTCTGAAATCGTTCGCAGAGCAGAACGCGGTTCCACAAGTTCCGTAACGCCTCGGGATTTTCCGTCCCAGTTCTGATGAGTTCGAGAACTGTCAGAACGCGCACTGAACGAAACTAAAATTCGTTGTTTTACAGCCTACGGCTTTCAGTGGACGAGAGACACCCCAATTCGTTAGTTCGCACCCATCCTAAAATAAGGGTACAACTCAAAAATTGTCATTTTCGGCAAATCGCATTCAAAGTTTTCCTTCCACACCATTGGCTACCCGTTCTTTGGAACACGATGAACATCATTTATCTTCGCGAAACTTGTTTCCTACATTATTACTCTAACGCCCCATGGTGAATAAATAGTTTTTTTGACAGTGGGAAGGGAGTGGGGGGAACGGTTTTGTTGATTTTTTAAAGAATTTTTGAGTTGTTCCAACTCAAACACTGATTTCTCCCCAGTCAGGATCCAAAATGTTCAGAAAAGAAAGACACAAGTTAAAATTGTCCACACAAAAAGGAAACAACTCAAAACGAAACACAGACTATCTGAACTCATTTGAGTTGTGTCTTTCTTCCTAGGACGTGAATTGGTTACTTCCTCCATAGAAGAAAGACACACGCACTTTCTAGCGGAATTAGAGTGCCCTACACATATCTCCACCTTCTACAGACAAACTAGACCGTTTCTACTTCTCAGAACCACAACTAACTCAAAAATCGCGATTTTTGAGTTGTACCCTTATTCTAGGACGGGTGCGAATTATTCTGATGAATAGGACAATATTCATTATAATACTCACGAGCAGTTCAAGTAGTATTGACATATTGTTAAAATGAGTGATATTCCATAACGCCCTTTAAAGTCCACATTGATTGCATGAGCTGGATTCAACAGAAGTTCTCTTGATAAATTTGTGATATTCAAGTTCGGAAGCTGAAACGAAGAAAGTAACGTATTTACAAACCATAAATAAAAAAATGAAACGTCACTGACCTACTTCGATCTTCATTGTAATGGTAAATTGCCTAAACTAGGTTTCCTAGTCAGACGTTGTCTCAAAAGGAGACCATGCTACGAGTGTAGGTTTTGGGTCAGAAAATATATATTAATTTAATCTTCACGTTATCAATCCCACCTTCCAACGTAGGGATGCAATTACACTGTTTTTTTTTCCTGCAACTTCTCAAAATTTAATCATTTAACGGCATCTTAAATTTGCGGGATTCTTTGGTTCTTCCTGGGGATTTTTTCGTGAATTTGGGGGGGAGGGGGAATTTTTTGCTGAAACGGGGTTGGCAACACTGGTAAGTACAGTGGAACCTGGATAACTCGAACTTCTTTAATTCGGAATCTTCTTTAATTCGAATATTTCTCTTGGTCCCTAGCATTTTCTATTTAAACAATGCTAAAAAATCCTGGATAATTCGAATTTTATTTTGGATAAATAATTAGAATTGTTGGCGTGCTAATAAAGGTATAAATTTTAAGCTGCGACTCAAAATAATTGTAAATTTATGGGGAAATACGTTTTAGTAACGATATTCGGCAAAAGGTTTGCGTTAGACAAATGCATACAAGTCAGTGCCATCGTGCCACTGACCGAGAGACTAAATTCAAGGAAACAGGCAAAATATCATCCTTTTTTTGAAAAACAAAAGATTGTTTATTTATGGTTGCAGTTAAATACAGTACCATTCCAGGTGTCTTTATATTATTGTTCAGTATTCTGTTGGTCAATACAGTATACAATGTTACTGTATGTACTTTACTTCGTACTGTAGTTTGTTAAAATATAATTTATTAAAATTTCTTTAATTCGAATTTTTGTTTTTGTTTTTAATAATGCTTTATTTTCGTGAACAATAATACAAAGTACAAAACACGAAATTTCCCAAACAAAAATCCCACAAGATAAGAGTCTATGTGTGGGCACTTCTAATTATTAGAACTACTAATGCAATGGCAGTTCACGGCATAAAGTAAAAGTAGGTACTAATCAGTGAATAAACAATTCAAAACACTTTAAAACTTGAACACGATTAATAAAAATACAACTTCATTTATTGGTAACAATCCAATTCTTAATTAATTTTAATTTATTAACAATTCGAGGCTCTGTAATTTCATCTGTAATTTTATTTAATAATTTTGGACCAGTAAGTATGACTTATGTGATTTTGGGTGACTTGTAGCGATCTATGTGGAACATGATACCTATTTGGATGTCTCGTAGCATGACTAATGGGTTCAATTCTCAGTAATTTGATTCTCTTCAGGAAAAATTTTGCAGTTTGAAAATTGAAAAGTTGGTTGAAAGTTGGAATTTCATCAGATAAAGGGTTCAGGCGAGAGATTTTAAATATCAAATTTTGAGCAGATTTAACTGCCTACAAGTGGCTCTGCAATGCTGAGCTCCATGCAGTTACAGCATAAGACAACTGAGAATGAATGAGAGCTAAATACACTATTCTAATAAAATGTTTTGAGCAAATGTTCCTAAGACGATAGAAAATATAGAATGTGTTCCTGATTTTCTTAGATAAATGGCAAATGTGATTGGTCCACTTTAGGTACTCGTCAATATACAGTCCAAGGTATTTAACATTATTGGTTCTTTCAATTTTAGGGCAATCACATGAAATTCTTAAGCAGTTGTAGGAATGGTAAAAATGGTTAATTCGAAGTTTTTGACTGGTCCCTTGAGGTTCGAATTATCCAAGTTTCACTGTGTACTTTTTTTACTGCGGAAATATTATTTCAGATAAGTGCAACATATATATGTACCCAAACGCTGCCCGTGAACTGAAGTTTACCAAGGTCTGTCCTTTCAGACAAAGGCGAAATTGACTGCACATGATTTCCAATCCACCTTTGACTTTCCTCCAAGATGAACGGCGAGGAAATGTGTTTGCGATGGACACTTATCATTCCATAAGACGAGACCGGCTCCGAATCGGTAGTTGATATTCCGGTATCAGACGGTGAAATTTCTGTCAAAAGAGTCAGATCGCTGTCTACACCAAGGCGGGAAAATGCTAGGGTGTCGAGGGTTCGAGCTGAGTTTTCGCTCATTAACAACCACCTGAAGCTTGTATTAAGTAGTTCTCCATTCTGAAATCAAAATAATGTTATTTGGAAGTGTATTAATGACGGAATCATTCTATCCTTGTTTTGACCTGAAAATATTAGGACCGAGTTTAGCGTGGTGAGGGTTTTCTTGAATACATATAATTCCAGACATAGGTATATTTTACAGTGAAGAAAAATTATTTTGATAAAAGTGCTTGTATAAAATTGGGATATCGAAACGGGATATCGTACATCTATATGTACGTAGGTAGGTATATATAGGTGTAAACATTGGCGTAGCTAAGTCATTTCTCATGAAAGGGCAACAGCCAAGGACTACATTTTATTTTATAGTTTTAGTATTCATTTCTATAAACTGTCACACGTTCATATGAGTAGACATTCAACGGTTTTTCGTAATGATTTGAAATCACGTACGCTTTCATATTCACAAACCTACCTATCGATTACTAAAGCATTCCTAATACCATTTAGAAAAATATTATCCAATCAACTAATAATCAGAACGCTGAAAATGATAAATACAAATACCTACGGATGAACTGAGGACCACTAGGTTTATATAGGTACCTACTATTATACTAGACTTACTGCCTGCAAAATCATATATTTATGTATGTGGTCGTTTCTCACTTAGAGGTTTATCCACAATAAATTGTTACCTACTAGTTGATCTGGACAATATCACACAATAAATTGTATTATATAAGAACACGGAATAAAAAACGGGGCATGAAACCGAGAACGACAAACAGGCAAATGTACAAAAACCAAACTCAAACCAGCAATATGCTATGTTAGAATAGAAATAGTAATTGAATAGAAATATATATACTGTTTTAATATTTTCTATTAAACTAATTCAATCACCACGGAAAACTTCAATTTTTTTTCTTACGAGTATTTTAACTGTGATTTAATTCGTAAATGGTATAATGCAAACGATATACCAATAATCAAAAATTAATAAAAGAATACGGGAACAACCAAGCTTGATTAAGTAGGTAGTGAAAAGTAGGGGAAGTTCGTAGGAGAATTTGGTGAATACTGAACAATGAATATTGAATGGGATGGATGGATGGAATATGAACATTTTGTCGGCTTCCCGCACAAACAGAAAGCTTCCCTACCATTGGTGCTCAGGTAGCAAAACATTCAAGGTTAACTATCCGATAAGCCCGAATGATATTCAATTGGTTTATAAATTGATTTATATTCGGTCATTTTATTATCAAACTATAAACAATTATAAATACCTATTCTCACCTTCACAAGAGGAAAAATGTCTTCTGAACTAGTGGACGTAAGACACCAAAGATACAAAGCTTAGGAACAGATTAAAATTCCCGAAAATAAAAAAAAGAGATGTGCACAAATAAAGCAAAATATCAACTTCGAAAATACATCATATCTCATTCTCAGTCGTGCGATCCTCTAGTAATGTAGATTTCAGTTTTCTTCATCTGCACTGTACTGCATCGCCTTTGTCACAAGTTTTATTCAATTTTAATTTGAACGACAATGGGAGGTTAGGTTTAATTAGTATTAGGCCATATAATAATTATAATTTCTATGAATACTTACGCAGTGTTGAATTAATTATGCTAGTTTGTCTTTATTGTAATTGTATTGTAACACAATACTGCACTATTTGAAGAATGGTGAAGGAATGAATTTTAATCTGTTCCTAAGCATTGTGGATTTGTTATCTTAATCCACTAGTTGAGTAGGTATTATTGCTCTCTCCTATTAAGTCACATTCGTAGATAATTTGTCTCTCATCTCCAAGTTGCTTATAACCAGATCAGCATAACAATGATATTATGAGGTAGCTCCCCAACAATATGAACAGGTTCTGCAGAAGCTCTGTGGAGGTCTTTGAAATATAATCCCTCGTGTTGACGCCAAGCATCACATGTCAGTACATAATTCCTGGACATTGAAGAGAACAGGTAGTCACAAACCCAATGTGTAAACATATGAATTCGGCCTATTGGCTCCTTTCTTTAGGTTTGGATGTTTTTCTTCTACGAAGGTTCGTCCCGTTCTAGGAAGAATTCTTAGAGATGACGATGCTCCACGTGGAGTTTTGATTCTAGGAATGTAGAAAAAAAGGTAGGTCACATTACCTCTCACTCGGCAGAATGTCAGTTCAAATCTCCAAATGATGTGAACGAAAAGAATATATAAACGTCTGCCAAGTTGGGTGTGGAACATAGCTTCCTCGTTTACCTGTCATTGAAAAGTTTTAAATGATCTTGAAAAATTCTATAGCGGAAAAGAGTAAATCAAGGAGTAGCGTGAAAGGTCAAAATTGGTCAATTAAGAAACGAAAAAAAGATACTTGATGCAATTTACGTTTGCGCATAAGCAGAATGAACACGACAACACACACACATACACACACACACTTTTTTTTTTTTTTTTAGAAACCTCCCCTCAAAGACGGAGGGGGCACGCCATTAAAAAAAAAAAAAACTAAATTAAAAAGTGGGGAGGACGCCCAGGTTTACCCGACGCCGGCTCTAGGGATAAGGGAAGTTGCAGGCCACGAGAATAGAAGGTATCTTCTATTCTCGTAGAAGGTATCTTCTCGTAGAAGGTATATTCTCGTAGAAGGTATCTTCTATTCTCGTTGGTTCCAGCGTGGCTCGGAGACCCTCATGATTAACGGTGGATTAATGAGAAGTGTTCATGGCTAAATATCTAAGGCGGGGCTTACACCTGATGGACGGGGAAACACCTTCGCAGTGTTCGCGTCACACTTGCGCGGGCCCGTCGCTCCCACTCTGCATACCTCCATTTTTCAAACAACAAAATTCAAACAAAAACGCTGCAAATTATTTCACAAAGGTTTATTATTTTTTCAATTGAGTATGATCGTAGTTTTAGTTGGCTAGCGTACGTCATAAGGCCCGTCCAGACTCCTCGGCGTGTCCTATTTCGAGTTGCCACAACCTATACTTCTATAATTATATACGCATGTTTATATTTCTCGATTTGAGCTCCTATCTATTCAAATAGTTATTGCCTTAATAATATCATTATCTAAGTACGTACGAAAAGTCGAGAGGATATGTTGTTAAATATGCGTAGGAAAAGCTTTGGTATTAACACACAAATATGACCTTGAAAAAAACATACTCATGCCTCGAACGAACGCCGGCGCCGTACCCACCACAAGCCGCGGCGCCGGCGCCTCCTCTCACTCCACCTCCCCCCCCCCCCCCCCCCCCCCCCCCCCCCCCTCACCACCCACCGTGACCCCCTGCCAAGCGTGCCAGGCGTGCTCGCGTCGAAAAAGACAGGTTTTTGCCCGTTTTTGGCCCATAGCATCTATGCGAGTAAAGCGATCGGGATGGTTAAACGTTAGGACCAACTAGACCCCAAATGGAGTCTATGTGCGAAAGAACGGGTTTTTTAAGTCAATTCTTAGGCCTTTTATGGCCCGGACGGCGGACGGCGAACGGCGGACGGCGGACGGACATTTCAAATTTGGATTCTACGTACCTTGAAACGTAAAGTGACAAAGTTTGAGGGGGGTTATACAAATTTTTTGCTACACGATCACATAGGCTTATTATTGGAAATAATAAACCAATAACCGAAAAACGCCCGTCCCCGTCGGCGGCAGGTGTAGGACTAGAGATTCATTTTAGCGAATTTTTGAAGAAAATTAAGCTATTGCTCTCGCCTCAAAATTTGTAGAATGTGAATTTTTGAAGAAAAAAAAAAATATGCAGAAATCCGTTTCAGGCTATTCTGAATCATATTCTGAAGTTTAACGCATTTTTTTATGTATGTATATATGTATGTATGTATATATGTATGTATGTATGTATGTATGTGTCATTCCAGACGATAACTGTCCGTAGAATTGTGCTAGAAACTTCAAACAAATTTTAAAATGTTAAGGGCACAAAACGAAAGTTCAAGTTCGTTGGCCAGCTTGATCGGATTACATCTTCGGATTGAAATTTTCAAAAATGTAGTCAAAAATTTCAAAATAGCCTGTTTTTTGCGATTTGTCGTACGAAATAATTTTTTCAGCATACTAACATGTGGTATATTCGGAATCAGCGTCAAATTTCCTATAAGAATATGTATCAAGTTTTCAAAAATTTCAAAGTTGAAAAATCAGTCAAAAATCGAAATAATGCCGTTTGCTGGTTGTAAAAATCGGTAATATTCTTCAAAAATTCGCTCATGGGGTCATGCTGCATGACTGGACTTTTTTTCTTTCTCGCCGGGCCCGCCCCGTCGGACGGGCACCGATCTCCCCGCAACATTCTGCGGGCGAAATTTTCCCCGTCGCGGGGATCGCCCCGCTCTCGCTCAGATGTAAGTCGATACACTTATTTCTTCGTGTTCTCCCAAAATGCGGGCCCGCTGAAAGGCGCGGGCCGGGCCTGCGTCCGTCAGGTGTAAGGCGGGGCTAAGCTCCCTACTACTCTGAGTAGGCAGCGAATCAACCTGTTAAGCCTTGCACTACATGTATATGTTTCAAATGGTATCTTTTGTACATCAATCGCTTTACATTTTATTATTTATTACTTTTGCGTGACACAAGCCCATATTTCGCGCCCCCCCTCGTCTTTTCTCGTATTGATGGAATGAACATAGTGAATTTTGAGTGTTCTTGTTTTCTTTTGTCGCCGATGAAGCACCATCATTGCTAATTAGTACGATTTAGTGCAATTTAGCACGCCCTATCAAGCAAGACGGTCTAGGAAGCAACTGAAAATAGTTTGCTAGAGATTTCTGTTTGATAAATTAGTGTGACGAATGAGCTAAATACTCTTCTGTTCATCCCAGGAAGCTGAAATTTGATAAAGAGCCTCTGTGGCACACCAAGAAATGACGGGGTCCATCCTGATCAGCTGAATGAGCTTATATCTCTCCCGGTCATTAAAGGAAGCTAAAATTTGACAGGGAGCCTCTCTAAGACAATTAAAATCTTCATTTCTACCAAACTTTTCGTAGAAAAAGATAAAAATCAATTTTGAGTCTACGGTTCTTTTGATGCTAGGTTGTGATGCGAAAATAGTGAAATTCCAAAGGTAAAAGTGCTGATGTTGTTAATTAAACGTTAGCATGAATTTATCAAAATTTATTAGCATACGTACCTGCCGAAGGAAGTTTAACCCTTCTGCACAGTTTGTATCCACAAAAACACCAAGTCGGTGCTGCGAAGAGTCCAAAACAATTTGTTCGTTTCCTTCAGAAAAAACTGATGTTTTGAATAAAGTGAGAGATGATGATGTTTTTCGTTTGAAAAAGGTGGCATCTACAAATAAGAATGCACTGTTCATACTTTCTATTCAATCACAATGAACCTATTCAACAGCATGAAACGAACAGTTGATTAAAAAAATTAATAATTGACATTGCAGCGAACTAAAACTAAAACTTAATCACTAGTGACGAAGTTGTGGAAATCCATTTCAAAACGGGAGCTGGTGGAAAAAACGTCTATTTTCAAGACAAATTAAGAGTTACAATGTTAAATCGATTTCAACGGTAAGGCCATCATCAGTAACAAACAACAACTGAAGACACATTAAAACGCTGCAAATTATTTCACAAAGGTTTATTATTTTGTCAATTGAGTTATATCGTAGTTTTAGTTGGCTTGCGTACGTCATAAGGCCAGACTCCTCGGGGTGTCCTATTTCGAGTTGCAACAACCTATACTTCTATAATTACTAGCCGCTCCGGCTCGCTACGCTCGCCTCCACGTCCAGCCGGGGGGCAAGCGCCCCGGACCCCCCATTAAATTGCTCGCTTCGCTCGCAAAGTGTGGCATGTAGGGAATGTTGCTCGCTTCGCTCGCAAAGTGTGGCATGTAGGGAATGTTGCTCGCTTTGCTCGCAAAGTGTGGCTGTATACATGCGATGTATTACAATTGAAACGTGTAGGGGATGTTGCTCGCTTCGCTCGCAAACGGTAGATCTCTAAGGGTAGTTTTAACTTCTGTAGGGGATGTTGCTCGCTCCGCTCGCTTGAGGAAGTTATACTGCGTTATACTGCGCTTGAGGAAGTACGTACGAAAAGTCGAGAGGATATGTTATTAAATATGCATAGGAAAAGCATTGGTATTAACACACAAATATGACCTAGAAAAAAACATATATTCATGCCTCGAAGGAACGCTGTACCCACCTCATGGTGCCGCGGTGTATTATATGGGTATAACACGTAAAAGTAATAAATATCCATTCTCCTACACCCCTCTGCTACGCCCCTGGTCACTCCAGCCACCACAAGGTGCCGCGGCGCCTCCTCTCACTCCACCCCCCTCACCACCCACCGTGACCCCCTGCCAAGCGTGCCAGGCGTGCGTCTAACACGTCTAACACCCAAAGCCTCGAAAATGATAATTTTTCGCCCGTTTTTGGCCCATAGCATCTATGCGAGTAAAGCGATCGGGATGGTTAAACGTTAGGACCAACTAGACCCCAAATGGAGTCTATGTGCGAACGAACGGGTTTTTTAAGTCAATTCTTAGGCGTTTTATGGCCCGGACGGCGAACGGCGGACGGCAGACGGACATTTCAAATTTGGATTCTACGCACCTTGAAACGTAAAATGACAAAGTTTGTGTCAGGAATTAAAAAAAATAGACCATACGAATTCCTGCAAATACTTAATTTATTCTAATCTGGTCAAATGATACAATATCGGAACATCACACACACGAAATCGACGGAACAATGATTTTCTAATACAATAGTTTAGCTGTTGCTAAGTGACAAATAGTGCCAACGTTCATATCCGAAAATTGTAAGCTGACTAAAAAAAGTACGTAACTTCAGACACGAAATTTCTCACACACTCCCACCAAGCCAAATTGAATAGTGTCACTTGCAAATTTGGCTTCCAACACTTATTTATAAATCCAGCCTTTCGGGTCGATGGATCAATCTGCCCCCACGAGTCTTCAAAGGTTGGAATTTGGTTGAGAATCTTGAATTTCATCAGCAATCTCCTGGTCTAAAATTGAACGAAGGTGATCTGAAACTTCATCGCCTTGATCTAATTGAAAATTCAGCTCCAGCGGGTATAGTCTTTCGATGGGTCGAGTCAAAACACCACGAGAAGTCTTCAACTTATCTACTCCAATAATCCCATCTGTGCCTCTAATGACATCAGTAACTCGCCCCAAAAGCCAATCGAGACACGAAGTATTGTCATCACCAATCAACATTATTTCACCAATCGAAATGTCTCTAGGTGTGTACTTGGAAGATATTAACTTGAGTTGTCCGAGATATTCGTTTCTAAATCTATTTCGAAGCGTTTCAGTTAGCTCCTGCCGGTATTCGTAACGTTTCCGTAACGATTCACTGGCTTTAATGAGGTCCAGATCTGGTGCTCCGATCTCTTCTATATCTTGAAGGAACATACTTGGGGTTAGATGAGCTAGATCATTCGGATCGTTCGATAAGTACGTAATCGGGCGAGAATTGATCACAGCTTCGCAGTCGCATAGAATAGTCTGCATCTCTTCAAAATTTAGGGATGCACGACCCAAGACTCGCCTCAAAAGCTTTTTGAGAACACCAATTAAACGCTCCCACCATCCTCCCCACCACGGTGAAGCTGGAGGATTGAATCGCCAATCAATTTTCCTCACTGAGCTGTACTGAGAAATTTCATTCCAATCGAGATTTTTCAAAGCATTGAGCCCTAAGAAGTTTGAGCCTTGGTCACTATACATAATTGAAGGACGCCCTCTTCGACTCATAAATCTTCTGAAGCCTTGAAGAAAACTATCAGTGGATTGGGATGAAAGCAATTCCAAATGTACAGCTCTGTATACAGCGCAGGTAAATAGACAGATGTACGCCTTTTCTCTTGACCCATTCGTAGTTTTAAGATACAGTGGCCCTGCCAAGTCGACGCCACTAACTTCAAAAATTCGTGCGTTGCGTACTCGAGGCTCTGGAAGAGGTATAGGTTTGCTCTCTATGCGTTTAGCACAATAACGTTTGCATCGAATACATGAATTGATCACGTTCCTGATCGCTCGTCGTCCTCCTAGTAACCAAAACCATTGTCGCAGAATAGACATCAATAACTGAACTCCAGCGTGACAGTTCTCGAAGTGAATGTCCATTACTAGACGCTCAACAACAGGGTGTTCGGTTGACAGAACGATAGGGTGACGGAAATCATTATCATCAGCTCGGTACGAAATTTTCGTCATTATCCTTATCAAACCATGTTTATCAACAAATGGAAGGAGTGTAGACAACTTAGAGTCAAACACACCGTTCAGAGTTTCTTCTTGGACCATTGTTAGAACCTTGTATTCGGCAAATGTAAATTCTTTAGCAGTCAGGTCTTGATGTATTCGCTGATCTTTCTTTACTTTAGCGTTATTTTTATACCGATATATCCAACAAATGGTACGCACAATCATTTTGTAATGAGAAAATCGCTGCTAATACCAATTGTGAGTCATAGCTGAAGTCACCATTGACGAAACTACACCCTTTTTCTTTTCGAGGTTGATTTCTGCTTCATTAAACTCCAAGCAGCTTCGAGGCCACATATCATCAGAACTTACTAGCCACTGAGGGCCCTCCCACCATTTAGAGTCGAGGAACTTTTTTGGGGAACATCCACGTGAGAGTAAATCTGCAGGGTTTTGGATACCTGGTACATGCCGCCACTCACAACCGGAAGTCAATTCACGGATTTCTCTGATTCTGTTCATTACGAAAACGTCCCAAGGTTCGCTGCGTTGAATCCAAGCTAAAACAGTGGTGGCATCCGTCCAAAAAATAGTAGTTACATCGGAGAGGTTGTAGTCTTTTACTACTGATGCGTAAAGACGAGCTCCAATCGACGCTGCTAACAACTCCAAACGAGGTATAGTCACATACCCTTACTTGATTTTGTCGTAGGTGCCACTCGAGCCTTTGCAGCAACAAGTTGTACGCTCACATTCCCTTCAGTTTCCACTCGAAGAAAGATGGCAGCTGCATATGAAGTCTGACAGGCATCAGAAAACACATGGAGAGACCAATTGTTGTCCGTTGTATTGCTGTTCGCTACCCAACGAGGAATCTTCACTTGAGCAAGTTGGGATACTTCTTCAAACCAATCCAAAAATTTTTTCTTGATATCTTCATCAACTTCTTGTTCCCAAGCGAGTCCAAGTTCCCATGTTTGTTGAATCAGAAGTTTAGGAATTAAAGCAACGGCACAAAACAAACCAATTGGATCAAAAATCCGGTGCGCTGCACTCAGCATTACCTTTTTAGTGATTTTTTCCGTGTTGACTGAAAGCAAGCTGTCAAAATTCACTGATAATGCGTCCTCTTCTTTGTACCACAAGAGACCTAAGACATTGGATGGAGAAGGTGAATTGTTCTCACCTGAAATCTCCCACCCTCTTAGCTCGAATTGTCGATCAGCCATTACTTTAGATGCGACATCTATGAAAGCTTGGGCTCGGTCTTCATCTTCTAGACTTGCAAGGCAGTTGTCAACATAATAGCTGTTGGCGAGAAGTTCGATGAATGAAATTGGCCAATTTGACTTTCCTTCTTCACATAGAGTCTTGACATTATTAAGGTGAAATTTTATACACGATTCTAACAAGAATGGGCTTGGTGATACACCGAAAACCACACGACGATGCCTGAAGTGCTTCAGTACTCCATCCCGATCAAGCCAGAGAAATCTCAGGAAATTTCTGTCCTTTTCACATACCCCAATTTGCAGGAAAGCTCGCCTTATATCACCAACCACGCCTACTTTTTTTGAACGGAAACGCGCCAAGACTGATGGAATTTTTTCTAGTAAATTTGGACCTTTCTCCAAGCACATGTTGAGACTAGGATTCCTATTCTCTCGAGATGAGGCATCAAACACAGGCCGAACAGGGGTGGTAGAGTTGGGTTTAATGACGTGTCTGTGCGGCAGATAGTGACAAGGAAAATTCAGTTCATCCGTTGGCACTTCCTCAATCACCTCTTCTTCTAGCCATTCGTTCAGGAGTCCTTGGTATGCTTCATAATACCCTTCAGCTTTCAATTTTCTAACGGTGGTGTGAAGTCTCTTCACAGAAAGTTTATAGTTGTTAGGAAGTTTGGGATGGTTCTCTATCCAAGGAAGATGTACTTCAAACCGTCCGTTCTCAATGACTGAAACTGTATCCACAAAATGTTGTTGAACAGCAGCTTCTATTTCCATCTTGGACGACTTCTCTGATGGATCCACTACTCCTAGAGTGTCCAAAGTCCACAAGTCAGTGATTTTAGCTTCATTGGTCAACATACTAGTCACCACTGTTGCTAAATTTTCTTGAGTTTGGCTTGATTTGACCTTGAGGGATGAATCCGGTATTCTTCCTGACAAAGTCCATCCAAGATTAGTTTCCATGGCTACCAGACCACAGCTCAATGGTATTTTCCTACCAGTCCAAAGTTTCGCTGCAACATCAGCACCAACCAAAATTTCTATATCAGTAGCCATGCCAGTGTCACTGAGTACCACATTGTGATCTGCAAGTTCACGAATCCAAGGACCATCAATCACAGGTGAAATTTGTCCACAAATTACGGGTTGTCCCAAAACCTCAAAATTACAGTGGTAGGTTTGGTCCAACTTCGAAAGGTACAAATGAAAAATGTTGTGGTTGACGATTCCAGTAGTCGCTCCTCCAAATAATGAATGTTGGATTGCTTCCTGTCTACATGGTTTATAACCCATTTCTATTGCCAATGAGGAGAGGATGTAAGATCGGTGAGATGCCGAATCAATTAGTAATCGAGCTGTGCGAGTATATCCATTTTTACTCCTCACAGAAACCACCAAAGTTTGCATAAGCACACCACAATGATTCGCAACAGCAGCGAGTGTCTCGTCCTTTGTTACTCTATTTGAAACATTCTGATGAGTATGTTTCGAATCAATGGGTTTTTCGACTTTTGGTGTTTTGTCACACATCAACACAAAATGTCCTCTTTTGCAAATTATGCATTTTGGTCGATTTCTGCACCGATTAGCAGTATGATTTCTTTGGAGGCAACAGAAACATGCTTTAGAACTAGCTACTCTCTCACGTCTTTTCTCCAGAGTCATATCTTGTGCCGTTTTGCAATCCTGAGAGTTGTGGTTTCCAACACAAAATATAGAGCTAGAAATGCCACTGGATTTAGTTGTAGTTAGTAAATCTGTAGCCGTAGGTATATTGGATACTCCCTTTTCTTTTTTCTGTACACATGGCTTTGTCCGTGCTCCATGACCTGACTGTAACAATCCAAAACCAGTGCGTGCCAACTCGACCTTTTGTTCTCCTTCCACTTCCACTTGTAGGAACAACAACAGATTGTTGAGGTAATCCTTTGATGTGGCTTCAGGGTTAGTTCTCTTGACGTTAGGTGCACAGTTCCTCTCCCATATCTTGAGCATTTCTTGAGATAAACAAGATGACACAAGTGGCATTAGTATTGGGGCACAATTCTCAGATGTGACACCTAAAGTTTCTAAGTTACGGAGGTGAGATTGCAACCTATCATACAACATAGACACACCAAGTTTTTCTTTACACTCCGTATTTTGAATGATTAGTTTGAGTAGCTCTCGAATATAGAACTCAGTGAGAAGGTCTTCACGTCCGAAACGCTCTTTAAGGGACCTCACTACAGAAGCGTACATGTTTCCTGTAGCAGGGTAACTATCTACAAGCTCCTTGGCGGGCGAATTTTCGATCATGCATTGGGTTAGGTAGCCAAGCTTGTCATTGTCATCCATGGTAGAATCTTCGTCAAATTTCGAAAATTGAGACCAAAAGGGTAACCAATTTTTTAAATCCCCACCAAACTTCTTCAGTTGCAATATAGGTAATTTATACTTGCATTTGCTTCTATTTACAGAAGAACCTTCCGAATTTACACTACCTTGTACTGATCGGCCATCAACTTCTTGAGGAGGGTTCACGACCTTATCTACAAGTGCCTTATACTTGAAATAACTTAAAAGAATTTCATCAATTTTATCCTGCTCATCATTAAGATCCGATTCTCTCACACCTTCAATACTCTCCAATGCTGTCATGATGAGCGCATTTCTCTCTTCCATTTCCGAATTTTTAATCGTGAGTAGCTCAATAAGCGAAGTCAATTCAATAACATCCTGCTCGGTGATCTCCTTCTTCAGCAAAATATCAATTTTCTTACAGATGTTAGTGAAAGAACGCCGAATCCTCGAACGCTCGCACTTCAACTTACTAAGATCCGACATGATTCAGTTCACGAACGATCACTAGAACTCGCGAGAATGTTTTCAAAACGCGTCACGAACCGATTTTGACCAGATTAGCTTTCCACACGGTCCTGTCACGGTCGCCAGATGTCAGGAATTAAAAAAAATAGACCATACGAATTCCTGCAAATACTTAATTTATTCTAATCTGGTCAAATGATACAATATCGGAACATCACACACACGAAATCGACGGAACAATGATTTTCTAATACAATAGTTTAGCTGTTGCTAAGTGACAAATAGTGCCAACGTTCATATCCGAAAATTGTAAGCTGACTAAAAAAAGTACGTAACTTCAGACACGAAATTTCTCACAGTTTGACGGGGGTAATACAAATTTTTTGTTACACGATCACATATAATACACGATTATTGGAAATAATAAACCAAAAGGACACAGCTTTTATAGTCACAGGTGAAGGGAGATTGAATCCCATTGGTCAAGAGAAAGGAAAGGGGCAGGAGGTACAACCAATTAAGTGCAAACAAAGTGAAGGGAGATTACAGCTAATCAAATGAAGTGAAAGTGGGAAAATAACTCAATATGGTTTTTTTGTGGCTACGAATATTGCGGTCAAACTGGTAGGATAGACAAGCATCAGGAGGATTTCAGGGAAAATAAGGGTAGGTCTACATTTACGAAACATCTTAAGGAATTCAATCATAGTTAAAATTTTGGTTTGACAGATAGACAGTTTGTAGAATGTCTTCATTTTTGTCCAAAGTATATGGAATGTACTTGAAAATTTCGAAATGATCAAAAGTGACAGATCTGGTAAATGTTTAAATGAGATATCCCTCAATACATTTCACTATTGATAAGTCCATTTCTATAAAGCTTGGAATTATCCCATCACACTCTTAAAGTAATTCTTGCTCTCCTTTCACTTCATCTGATTAGCTAAAATCGTCTTCACTTTGTTTGTACTTAATTGGTTGTACTTCCTTCCCCTTTCTTTTCTCTTGACCAATGGGATTCAATTTCCCTTCACTTGTGACTATAAAAGCTGCGTCCTTTCTAATGTGTCTTCAGTTATTGTTTGTTACTGATGATGGCCTAACCGTCGAAATATATTTAACATTGTAACTCTTTATTTTTTGTGGAAATAGACAACGTTTTTAACACAGAATGTGTTTTAGCCATGGACTAACTAGCCGAAAATGGAACGCGGGATGGGAACGAAATGTGTGACGGATGATTTTCACGTACAACCGAGCCGTTGGTAGGGAAATGGAATTTCCGCCATTTTAATCGCACAGAAATCGTTCACCATTCGTTGGAAAGCTCTTGATTTATCACGAATTTATTTCGTATTTTTTTTCGTAGTTTCATACTATAACTATATAAATTGATGTTATAAATGAATAGTAAACAATGACGCTTGTTTGGTTGTCACTTGGTTGCGCGACAACGCAATTTTCGTAGTTTCATACTATAACTATATAAATTGATGTTATAAATGAATAGTAAACAATGACGCTTGTTTGGTTGTCACTTGGTTGCGCGACAACGCAATTTTCGTAGTTTCATACTATAACTATATAAATTGATGTTATAAATGAATAGTAAACAATGACGCTTGTTTGGTTGTCACTTGGTTGCGCGACAACGCAAACACATTCTGTGTTTCAATAATTTCGTCCGAAGTATGTAAATAGAGGTAACCGGGGGTCCAGGGGGCTTGCCCCCTGGCGAGGCGCGGAGCGCCGAGTTTTCACTAACTTTTGTTTTGACATTGAAGTCTAAACTGAAATTGAATAGCGCGGTTTGAACGTTGAGCAATTATTATAAACAATTATTATACTTTCTTGAAGTTGAAAACCGGATAAGTCGAAGCAGAACTTACCTGCTACATTACAGAAATATCCGTTACAATTCCCAATAGAGTCGAAGTGTTCCATAACGATCCTGGGAAGAATGGAGGGTAGTCTTGACGTAGCACTTATCTTTGAAATGAACATATAAATGATAGTAGCTAACTTCAACATTGAAACAGCCATTATGTATTGGGTATATTGTGACTTCGAGTGAAGGTGGCTTTCTGCATCAGTTGATATAGAAATCTGGTAGTTTGTGTAGTTGATCCTTGTATTAACAGAGTCATGCCAGTTTCAGGTTTAGTCATCAAAAGATTTCCACCATGAATTTTGAATGATCTGTTCGTTTACAAACGGATATAATATAAATTCTGTATGAGTTCCTCTGATCGATTATTCTGAATGACGTTTGAAGGGCAACAATATATTGTGCCATGTGACTGGCCTAAATAAATTATTTACCACACTGGATGCTTCGCAGGCGAAGTCCGAAATTAAGAATACACACCATTAATTTGTAATGAACTGGGATGGGCTTTATTGATATTATCTCGCCAAATATTATTATGCATAATATACTCAGTGACTTCTCTCGATCGTTTATATTGAATATTTGCTCGAGAAAAATGAGTAGTTTAGCTATTTATGTTTCTGTTATAAAACTATTTCTTATATAAATTCCAAATGCAAATATCTTATTTATGGAAACTACCTCACTTCGAAAAATACGGGCGACAAGCAGTTTTTTCTCACAAGTCTCGTCTAGTGTCTGTGCGACATTTGGCCTAGAAATCATTGCACCATGCATAACTTTTTAGGAAGTCCCTCTGAAGCAGTGTCTTATAGGGAAGGCCTCGTAAATAAGGGGGACGCCTACTGGAATTGAACCAGAGGGGTATGGGACAACCCAAGCAAGAGAAAATAAATAAATAAATAAAAATAAGAAAATAACTTAGTACAAATCCATTTCAGACCACTCTAAGGCCGAATCCGCGGAAGAAAAAAATCCATAGGTACATGTCAATGTGCGTGCGTGTGTGCGTTTGTGTCAAATTTTAACGAGTTTTGTAAAAAAGGCCTTCTGTTCTTAAATTGGTTTTTCTATTAAACTCCAACGTTTGTCCTCAGGAACTGGGGCTTCTTCAGGGAGATTAATATTCAAATGTGTAAAATATCTACTTATCGGTTAAAAATCGAATTTAAAGTTTTTTTTTTTCTAAATTCATTTAATGGTTTTCTACACATTGTACATGCACCAGAACTGTAAGGCTATGAGTTTTTAGTTAAAGTTATGAGTTTTTTTTGAATCCCAAATTTAAAATTGTTTACGTTTATGTAGGTAACGATGTTTTTTCGTATGTTTTACCTAGTTCGCTGATGATGGTAATTATAAATTTAGAGTCCATCAATCAAATACGAGTAGAGTTTGCTCAAGTTTTGAGTGTCTTTTTGGAAGTTAATTGAAATTGAATTTTGACATGGATATGTCTTTGCTCTGGGGGGTCAACCAAAAATTTTCGTGACGCAAAAAATATGTCACAATTTCTAATGATGTTCACGGACAACCAATCCGTTGCTAGGCGAATGGAACTTCCGTATTTTTCATCGCACAGAAATCGTTCGCCACTCGTTGGAAAGCGCTTGATTTATGTGATAAATCATCCTCTTGACAACAGTCGACTGTAAACAACAACTCATTATAGTGACTTCTCTCCACAGTTATTTTCAACATTTCTATAAGTAAACCGTTGTTTTGTTGGAATTAGTCGGGATGCGGCCCAGGTAAAATGAATGAAATTATTTAATTTATTGTTTTATTTGATAAAGTTTCATCCTCTTACTGAGGACATCTTCAGATCTTGGTGTGTCCAGGAAAAAATTTATTTTGGATTTGTCAAATAAAACAGTGGTTCACCAAGTCAACTCAATGTCAAGAAAGCAAGATCTGAAGATATCCTCAGTAAGAGAACGAAACGTTATCAAATAAAACAATAAATGATATAATTTCATTTATTAATGAAAAATCAGGCTATCATGAACATAAAAATGATAGCGCCAGTATTGAAGAAATAACTTTAATAGTATGTATAGTATGCTTATTGTGTCTCCAAGAATAATAGAATAAATTCGTTATCCTACATTTCGTTGCCTACAGTCCAAACCGTTATGAAATCCCCAATCAAAGACATATCCATGTAACATGGTATCTGCTTGTAAAGCAGATAGTGGAACTCGTTTACGAGTTTATAAGTAGGTATGTAGTTCCGTACAGTTTTTTTGTTCCTTTTTTACTAACTAAAAAGCAGGCATCAGGTAATTTTACTGTGTGTATGCGTTTCCAAGCAAAAAAGCTTCATGATAGGCTGGTTTGGAGCTTAAAATCAACCATATCTCAGTAATTTTCGTGCGTTTTTATGCGAAAAAACAGCTCCAGGATGATGACGTCAATTTTAATGAGCGTTCGAATGTAAGTGTACAGGTTTACACTACTGTACTCAGAGCGTGGTTAGGATTGCGCAACGGTCATTACCTAGTAATCCGATCCGCTATTTTTGAGAGCTAAATGTTTCAGAAGAAACATGGTGCCCAAGGATTTCAGAAGGAATCCTATTCCTTTTTCATATTTAAACTGGTAAGGAAAAATAATAATAAGGAAAAATAATCAAGAATATTTTCGAACGATCCTAAAAAGTACGGACTTTAATTCGATTCAAATGTATTTAAAATGCACTATTACAAATGTTATTATAAAATTACATGGCATAGTCCAAATGAATCTTATAACCTATTCTAATATACAAGTCCTTCAATTCTGTTATAAACACGCAATTCGTGTTTATTATAATTTAGGTTTAATGTACTACTACATTGGTAAACATAATAGTACAAATTGGTCCACGAAATCTCAACAAGCGCTGAGAATACCTACGTCACAATGATACTTTTTAAAATTCGAATGAATTAATATTTTGATAGCATGGTTGCATAATGTACAAATTAACATAGTATGACCATAGTGTAGTGACGAAGCTTGTAGATGCAGAATATAATAGAGAGTTGCAGCGTATTTCGTTTATGATGTAGCTGAAAACTGTACATCTTACATTAATTTGTCGATTAGATTGGTGAGTTTTGCAAGTTCAGACAGTAAGGTTGCAATACGATATCACATGTAGTGGTTATTACTTATTCAAGTAATATTCGATGGCAGTTAACAAGTTCAACCTATTTTTATTTCTTCATTTTGAATCTAATAATTCATGCTGAAATGTGAAAGATGGTACTAATGCGCTTAAATGTTAATAAAAGCGTTTATGTTAAAAACTATAAATCGTGGTTGTATAAAGCATTTTGCGAATCTAATTTGCAATTATTCTATCTATGAGTAAAAGCAATTTGTCATTATCACAGTATTTTTTTAAAATGTTTCTAATATATTAACGAGAGTTTACTGGACCAAAAAGGGGGGGGGGGGGGACAATACATACGTAAAAATTATCATGTTAGAATCGTGATTTTTAATGGCATGGGTTCACATGGCAGTGACTATGTTTGTATCTATGACGTTAAGCGAAAAAGAACCGATTTACATGGAAACCTACGTGAAGAAACTTGTGGCACAATACTAATACTGTATGTAATGTCGTTTTTATAATTTTAATTTTTGAAAGGTATGAATTTAAGATGAATGGCCTGGCCCACAACGTCAAACCCGACATCAAAAGTGACAGCTTCGTATATTAATAGTACGGCTATCAGCTATTAACCTTCTCGGTTGTTCGAGGTCGGGATATCCCAATGACAGCATTAAATAATCGAGAATAGCGCGTTGAACTCCACGATAGGTCATTGGGTAACGTAACGGTAGACGAATAACGTAAGCACACCCAAGCGACGAAAGGCAGGTTGGTAACGCGAGTACACCTAGTGGGGAGAAAGTACCCCGTTGCCAATTTGATTTCGGAGGACATTAAGAAAGTTGTCAGAAGAAAGACGGTGACTGAATAGAAAGCCAATGAAAAACTATCACATACAGGTGAATACTTGAAGTTATTTGTTAGCCTCTTCAGCTCGCATCCAGGGCAGGTAAAAGATGCATTTTTAGATAACTTACAAGAACCAGATCATTTTCCCCTTTACACTTTTTTACACCTTATAATATTATTTTGTCGACTGGATCTTGTTTGCTGAATGAATAAACGACATTGTTTCTATCCAGGAATGGATAGACTTACTTCTTTTTCGCTTAATGTCATCCAATTTTTCAACTAGTAATAGCATACTAGTCCTGCGTTTGAATAACGGAATCGCCACTTCGGTGAGCTCATGAACACAATAGGTACCTAGTCACATTTCTCTGACAAACTAAGGAACGAAACTAAGGAACGTAAATGTCCAGTATACTCTCCTTTTTCTATTTATAAGAAATCATATTTTCACCACAAATTTTTGCAAGTGTAAAAATTACAGCATCTTTTCAAGACATTATATATCGTTATATGGTGACTTCAAAAAACTCAAGCAAGTAGCGTTATATAAGCGATACCATGCAAGTATAAAAATATTTAATACGAAAACTACCTATTTAGGAAATCTGGGTCTTCAGTAAATCCTTAGGCTACGTCTCTAGATACCGTCATTATCATGGTAGCTCTGATTGGATTTATACCGAACTCTACAATTTGTTGAAGTGCCTAGTTATGTATTCATATAATGTATATACAGGGTGAGTCATGAAGGACGGACGGTTTTCAAAAAATCAGTACATCGTTAATTTTGCTAAAAAAAAATTTTATTTGTTATTAATAGGTTCTCATAGTGCTACCATTTCGTAAAATTAATGGTGGAAAACAACATCTGGCAGGTGATGGCAGTTTTCATTGATACACTGCTGTAATCTCTCACAAAAGTTTTCCTCCACTCTCACCAACATCGCTCTGTCAATTTGAGCAACTTCCGCTCGAATTGCAACCTTCAAATCTTCCAGTGTACGGGGTTTGTGGTCGTATACCCTTGCACAGTCCCAAAGTGACTGTACGGTGTGCGGTAGCCAGTTCAGTTGTTATCGGTCCTTACTTTCTTGAAGATGACAACGGGATACTGTTACTGTCAATGCAGAGCGCTATACACACATGATAAATAACTTTCTAAGCCCTGCACTACGCAGAAAATGGGTCCCTATTCGACGGGTGTGGTTTTAACAGGACGGGGCAACAGTCCACACAGCAAGAGCGACGATGGATGTTGTTCGCCGACTTTTCCCACATCGCGTCATTTCCCGTTTTGGCGACATTCATTGTCGCCTCGTCGTTCCCCCCACTTGTCTATGTGTGACTTTTTCTTGTGGGGTCACCTCAAGGGACGTGTATACGACTACAAACCCCGTACACTGGAAGATTTGAAGGTTGCAATTCGAGCGGAAGTTGCTCAAATTGACAGAGCGATATTGGTGAGAGTGGCCAGATGTTGTTTTCCACCATTAATTTTATGAAATGGTAGTACTATGAGAACCTATTAATAACAAATAAAATTTTTTTTAGCAAAATTAACGATGTACTGATTTTTTGAAAACCGTCCGTCCTTCATGACTCACCCTGTATATGTACAAAAGTGTCTTGGTACTGCTTCACAGGGAATTTAAAGTACTTGTCCATCCGCTACAGCTTTATGAATTCTATAAAAGTTGAATCATTAAAACGCCTACCGAATTGGGCGTGGCATAACGCTTCATTATATCCATAATACGATTGAATAGATCACTGAAATGTATTGAAGACATATTATAAAATATTGATTTATAAAAAGTGGAAGATGAACATAACGTGAAGAACTGCGAAATATGGACCATTAGCAATCACCCTAAAATTAAAAGTACAGAAGCAAAGTTTTAGAGTTTTTTTACCATTGATCTGATAAAAATCCAACTCCTAAGGAGCTAATTTGACACCAATTCGCCTATTCCCTGAGAATTACATCGAAATCGGATGAAAACTATAGAAATTACTTGATACAAGAATTATATGTTTACTCTCAAAAAGTTGGCTACTCGTAGCGGACACTCTTGTCTCTCACTCGCACATTAATTGATGATTTACTCGAAATCAGATTCAAATTTCAAATGTTATAGTGTTACAAGGATCATATATCTGCGCAGTAGAGACGACTATTGAGAGGAGATGGATGAATGATAAATTTTTGGCTCATAGGTAAGTACAACTATGAAAGGATTAACCAAACCTCAGATAATCAGAAAACTAGATATAATCCTCAAAAAATCAGACAATCAAATGAAATTCATCCATCATTGTTGACTGTCTAGTTCTCAGCCCGCACAATAGCTGAAAATTTCATCGCAATCTGATAAATTTAGGTGTTGTCCGTTCCAGAGATTTCTGGATTCACAGTCAAACCCGGCACTAATATTTTCAAAAGCGTCAAAAACGTGCAATACTCGAATAAATTATGATCTTGTTTTCGTCTTCCAGTACTGAATACTGTGATTCTTCTACCATAGGTTGACTTGGCAACTAGATTTAAAAAGTACGCAGATTAAAAAATTTAAAAGATTTAGCATCCTCATTGGTGTCCATAGGCGACAAAATAAGGGCGATTTACGCATGGAGCTACCACCGAGTAGAGTGAGAGCTACATTTTCTTCATGGATCGACTATATATATATAAACCTGGGTCTGACTTTATTCCCACATTAGTGTCCATCATATCATCAAGTTCGGCAAATAAGATACCACCACATTTTTGCCGTTTGCTATTTGCTTCATTTCTAGAGAGAGAAATGCATATAGGAATGCGACATTGCAACCCGAATTACTATGAATGAATTATTGTGATCAGTAAGTTGTGGACTTAATGTCATCTTCGATCAGTGTTAGAATGTAAAGAACGTGTTAGAATGTAATACGGTCTTTTTTTCCATTCAACGAATTATGCTACGATAGAATCTTCGCCGTTGCTGCTATTTGAAGACAAATCAAGACAAACATATCTGTTGGAAGGTAGACGAATGAAGACAATCAAACTTGAGATTCAAATAAGAGTTTTGTAAATTAATAAACTTGTTTGAGGTTCTAAATATTTCATTAACCTTCAGTTATACCTAATTGTTATCCAGCCGTCCAGAGACCAGATAAATTAAAACGCCAGATAGGGTTTAACTAGGGATGGATAAACACCCCCTATTGTGTTAACTGGAGGATAACTCTATCCCTCAGATAAATCTCCCTTATTCATTGGGTAAATGTGATTGTTAAAAACCGGCTACCGTATACGGGATAAGACAACAACCCCTAAATAATATGATTTAAAAATCCATCTTTAGTTATTGGAAGTCGAACTGTTTCACTAACTCTCCCTGACACCCCCCTCCCCCCTCCCCGTGAGCCTTCGGATTTTGGCACTGAATTAGCGAGTATTCCTAAAGGTAATAATTTATCGAATACCTCGGTCCTAAATGTGGTGCAGAAGCAACAAAAATTATCACAGGCTCGAAAAAGTTTGTAGAACTTATTCGTCTGGAACCAATTGCATGAAGATATTTTAATACATTCAGAAAAATGTTATTTGTATTCATACAAATATCTTCAAAAATATTAAAATCTAAAAAACGAGTCGAAGTAAACATTTCCAAGTAAGTCTTACCTACAAGTAAAACCAGGAACTTCTACACATTTGGTAATGGCAATATATATACCCCCAATATATATATAAACTCCCTTTGATTAGTTTGAATACAGTAGAAATGTACCTATGTAATAACTACAATAAATTCAGCATTATAACATATATGCAATTCAGGGGCCGCACTGATTGAATTTTCTTAATATCAGTCGTGGTTTTTGAGATCAAATTTGAGGTTTTTAAATCCCATGACTATTAAAACTCATCCTTCTTGATTGGTACGTCGAAACAAGAAGCAAGTTGATAAGGATAGGATTTAATTTAGCATAGTTTTTGCTACTTTCAATTCCTACTTAAACAATAGGTACCTTAGGCTTATACCAAATGAATGGACGGTACCTGCATTTGAAACTCCAGAGAATTAATGACAGAAAACTGGAAAATTTCTTAATTACGTCTGCAACAGCGTTCAACATTACCCCTTTTCAGCATAGTTCGTTATACTACAAACATAGTACATGGAATCCCATCGATATACATTCCTGCGATCTTTTACAACTCGGTGTGTTTAGCTGGAAATTTCTTGAGTATAGCGAAATAAAGGTTTTGAAACGCGTAAAAGCTGACTCCAACTATGAGAATGAAGACAATCGCAAATACGGCGCTCAGAAAGTTCCCATCGATCAAAGATTCGTATCTTTGAGCAGGTGCGAAGCTGTAAATGTGTAAATAAATTGTTATTTTAAGGCAGAATTCATGTTGAGGTCGAGTTTTTAAATTAAAAAAAAATTATAATGTTCATTTCTCTAAAACTTTTGTACAATTGACAATTCATGCTGAATAAGTTAATATCACATTTAGTGATGTGACGAGTCGGGTACTTTCATGACTCGAGTGACTCGACTCGCAAACTGCCGCGATCTCGAGTTACGATTCGAGTCAGACTCAACTCGAAACTCAATCCCTACTGTAGCTACCTAATGCGGGTCCACGGCGATTCGGAGTCGACTAATAGGGTTATAGTTTCGCGAGTCAACTCAACTAGCTTTCAGCCAATAGCGTTGAATCTTTGCGAGTCGACTCGTGAAACTGCAACGCTATTGGCCGACTCGACTCAGTCTCCTCTTACCGAGTTGACTCGAGTTTCATCGTCGTTTCATCACTCATTCGCACGCCAAAAGTGCAACACTTTGCTTCTACACTCTGGGTCAATTAAAGAATGTAAACAAACAACTGATACCACCTTCTCCGAATCTCCACTAGGGCGAACTAGCGTCATTTCATCACTCATTCCCACGCTCCAGTCCATTGGTCCATTACTCATAAATAGGATAAATTCGCTAAAAACTGTTCCAGCTGTACTGATTTCTATTGTGTTCGGCAATTTAATCTCTATAAGAGTTCGTGTTTACTTCGTCTTAGTCGCTTTGTTTCGGATATCAAAACAATAAAAGAGTCTTTTGTACTCGAGTTACGACCGATTTTTCTCGAGTCGACTCGAGTCTGCTCCAGACTTGAGTCAACTTGACTCGTCAACTCGACTCGTCACATCACATAATCACATTACGTCCCCTCTCTGACAGAGTAGCGTGACTTTTTTTTCTCCCACAAACTCGCGTAACTGCAAAAACGCAACTTTTCAGTAGAACAAAAACAAACTTTGATGTTGCATGCAAAATCTAATTTACGGTGGTTTTTTCTGTTAAAAAACAGCTGATCAACTACCTTAACCTTTTGAAGGTATAAGTCGATTTTAGCTGATTTTGCAGTTTCGCGAGTTTGTGGGAGGAAAAAAAGTTACGCTAGTCTGTCAGAGAGCGGAAAAATTTTTGTTTCATGAAGTGCGAATGGTTTGGGATGAATATCGATTCTTTTTTACCTATCAACTTTATCTGAATAAACAAGTATGTAGAGGAGAGGTGAGCAAATATTGATTCTGCAGATAGCATGACTCCCTAATAAAATGGATGTCGAATTGAGTCACCATTAGGGTAAAGTGGGGGAATGGGATACCCTTTTAACTTCTTCATTCAATAGTATAATTTAGAATGGTCATACAGATCTCAAATTGGCCTCATTTTACCAAAAATGTATTGAATTTTTATAATTCGGACTTGTTCTTAAAGGATAGTAAACCAAGAGATCTCTATTCCTCTCTAAAGCAAAAATGTGTTTTGGATACCATTTCCCCCTAGCGGGGAAATGGAACCACACCAGTGGGGTAATCAGATCTGCAGAACTGCATTTGCAAACTGCTTCGAAAAGAGAATACTTCACCAGTTTATTATTTATTTCATGAACACATATGGTAAAACATTCACTTCTAGGCTTTACCTGGGTGCCTGGAAATAATTAGGCTATACTACCTAATTAGGCTATACTAGAAACAGCAACTGAAGAATTCCTAGGAATCGCTTACGTATCTTCATAAATAACACATTTAAGACTTAGAAGTATTTATTTCATCTAAATAATGATCAACTTTATCAGTTTTTATATATTCGTTATAAGAATATTCATCCAATCATAAAGGCGCAAATATTCAGAAACTATATTAAAGTAAAAGTTTTGGTAGTAGAAAAAAAAGGACTTGCCTATCCGTCGTTCGACTCCGGTTTTTGCTCTGACTTTCTGCCAAAAGTTTCTTCATAGACTCTAATCTCTCTCGCAGCTCTTCTACTGACTCAGATATGTCTTCAGGGTTAAACATCCCACCTGCAATGGATTTTGTACATTAATAGCTATTGGCATCATTTATACATTATTTTCTTACAAAACTAGAATTCTCTCTAATCTGTATAAATTGTATCATTTTGTGTTAGCTTGGGCTAAATACAAAATTTCTAAATCTAAATTTTCAATCCTGGTAGTACCTTGCTGGTTGAGCAAAGTGTTTTCCTCGTATCTTACAATTAAGGGGAAGCTGAACAACCCCCTTTCTGACATTACCATACGGTATCAATGTAGGTACTCGTAAATTTCTCGATATCTGCTTCAATTTCGGTCTGATACTGATCAAACAATTTTTTCATGAGGAGAACGGAGAAACGTAAACTAATCGTAGCTCACTTTTTGTGTTTCATCACTTAAGAAATTTTAGATGTCTTCTGAATCAGTTCTTTTTTGTTAGTCCCTTTTCAGAAAGATCAATTAGAGAAAATATCTCCCCTTCGAATCATAGGTAGAACCAATAAAATCGAAACAGTTCTTACGCAACTCTTAGTTGAGAACGACGATACGTATGATTTGACCAATTCTCAACCTATTTTCACGATTCTTTCTTTTTTGACATGGATATGACTTTGCTCGGGGGGGGGGGGGGGGGGGGGGGGTCAACCAAAAATTTCCGTCACGCAAAATTGATGTCACAATTTCAGTGTTTTTCACGTACAACCCAGCCGTTGCTAGGGAAATGGAACTTCCGCAGTTTTCATCGCACAAAAATTGTTCGCCACTCGTTGGAAAGCGCTTGATTTATGTGATAAATGTTCACATCTCAAGCTACCAATTTCCCCCTCCTTACGTACCTGGCTACATTCCTAAACTAAGTTGATTGGACTATAAACAATTTTAATAAGCCGGTTACAATATTCTTAACGTAAAGCAATAGCATCATTTACTCCACTCCATAGGAAACATTTTCATCCCCTGACAACAGTCGACTGTTAACAACAACTCATTGCGTCTGTATTGGAGAAATAACATTAATTTACAAGTGGAAAAGCCCGTGTCACCACGGGATGCAAGTACAAACTTTAATTATGCAAATAAAAAAGCAAAATCTTTCTGTTTCAACTTAATTTTTATTTATTCAAGTTGTATTAAAAAAAGTTACATTCATTCAGTTACAAAATTTATTCTAATGCTTCAGGAAATATAACATTGCGGGTGTATACTAAACCATTCTGATGCTGTCCTTGATTTTCAGTATTCTTAATTTGAACTTTAATTGCACTAAAGCGACGAACTCTTGAAAATGCGACGTATAATTGTCCATGGCTGAAAACTGGAGCAGATAGATAAAGTCCAATGCTAACATGTGTTTTGGTTCGTCACTTTGCGCTCCCTCTACCGGCAAATTCTACAACTTTCCCTCGTTTTTGCACTTTTTCTTGTTTTTTAACATGAAGGAATCTGATTTATAACTTGGTAGAATTATCTGCACCAGTTTTCTTCATGCCGGTCAGTTTAAAAAAAAATTTGAAGAGAATCGGTGCAGGCGTTCAAGCGTTATCACTTTGTATGTATCCTATTATTATAATAGATAGTATCCTTCTTGTGCCTCCAAGAATGATCAAATAAATTCTTTATCCTACATTTCGTCCCCTACAGTCCAAAGTTGAAGGATTTGTTTACAACTCTCGAGGACGACCGTTATGAAATCCCCAATCAAAGACATATCCATGAGACATGGTATCTGCTTGTAAAGCAGATAGTGGAACTCGTTTACGAGTTTTGAAGAATTTTATTCTAATCTAAGTCTAAGTTGTGCAACAAACCTTGGGAATTGGGGATTTGCTGTCGAGGTGGGGGGATAAAATTAACAGTTTACAATTTCTTTGCATAAAACGGTCAAATTTCAAAACACTTCAACATTATACATTAAGATAATCAACGAATTTTTTTAGAAAATGAACTATTGCAATGGCTCGGACAATTTTAAAATCAAAATTTTTGAAGAATTTCATCATTGGAATTCGTTTTGAGGCATTCTGAAACTGTTCTCTTTTTTTTTTTTAACTCAAACCGAAATGATATACAAACCCTTCATAGCCCATTCATGATACTATTCAGATTAGTTGTCACTATCCTTAGCTTCTTAGGGAAGAATGAAGATGCCTCTTCAATAACAAATAATCCGGTTAAGGTGTTGTCTCAGACACTTCTGCGGCTTCTTTCTTTCAGGTGACCTGCTCTTCAGTTACCTACACTTTAACCAGTAAACAGCAGGAGAAACTAAAAAGGTTAACAACACCAAGTTGCTGGTACTTACAATTATTAAGTGCTGAAGTTAGACATTGATTCTTAAATGCTTCAAATAAATATTGTGGACAACAACTGGTTTTACAAGGGGAAACAATGTCTGCTACCTACCTTATTTTGTTTTTTCATCGCCGATTTCAATGGGTTTTTTGAGGATAGGTCAGAGTCGGGTATTCGAGTAGACTCGGAAATAGACATTCTTTCAATTGAATATGCTAATGAACAAGCAATATTAGCTAATTGAGTACCTGATCTTGAGAAAAAATTAAAAATTCTGAGCGAATATTGTGTGACTAATAGCCTCTAGTTAAAAACAGAAAAAACTAAAGTTCTGGTGTTCCATCGTGGGAGGTTCAAGTATGGAAATCTAGTGCTTGATGTTGATGTGAGACCGATTGAGATAGTCAAGTATGCAAATTATTTAGGTGTGACCTTTAGCAACTCATCTTTGTTTTGCGAAAATTCAAAAGTAATGTGTTCAAAAGCTATTTCATCATTTGTTAAATTCAAAGTGGCCTCGAGGAACACTGGAACACTACATATCCAGTTATATTTAGATACCTAATGTATAATCAACTTCGTTTAATAATTATAGTCAGGACTTCTGGGTAGAGGGACTATACAATACAGAAATAATAAATATTTGTGTCATGACTTGCAGCGTTTTGTTATGTCTCATGAGCTGAGGGATAGTAAAAAGTTCGGAATATTAAAAATTGCCTACGCTTTAGAATGTTCGATGATTATTATGAACTCAAAAGAGACTGAAGGTTACAATGAAATAATATAGGTACTTATCTACTATTTACTGATTGGTAGGATGTAAAGGTTATCCCTCATATTACCTTCGATCCAATGTTTTTTTTCAGTAGGGATAACATGTGGTTGTTATATGGAATAATGTACCATTTTAAAAGTATGGTATCTTCTGTGATCAAAAAATCTGTACAGGCATCCCGGTCCCAGTGAACCCATTTCTCGGGACGTTACCCATTTTTTATAACTTTTAAAGTTTCACCAACTAAAACATCAATTAACTGACCTAGTAAAAGAATTGGAATATATGACGACAATTATACTAATTTCACTGTAACGTTCTAATGGTCTAATAAAGTGAGAGGGATTTGGCGGGTGATTGAGCCTTCCGCTGATTTGAAAACTTCTATAAATTTATATTATACCTTCGGGGTCGGGGATGCTCGTGAGTCTTTCCGTGGAAGACATGACTGGGCGTGCGGATGCTGTCCTACTGGACCAGTTCGGCGGTCTTATATCGATTCGGCGTTTTCCCCCTCAGGGCGCATGATCGCACCACTGGCACGCTTCTTCCCTACCTGTTATCGCTCACTTGCGTCTCCGTGGAGCTCACATATAGGCCCCTTTCACACAGTGACGGATTAATAGAATTTCGTGGGTGGGGGCGGTTCTCTACCGGGATAACCCCCCCCCGGAGAAATTTTTTGAAAAAAGACCTTGAGAAACTAGCAGTTTTAGAGGTTATAGACCCACACTTTATATCAGGTATGTAAAAATTAACATGAAACCCCAGCCGAAAGACATATCCATGTCAAAAGCCACATTTTATCGTAAATCCTCACGATTTGTTGAAGAAACGAGATGTAACCTAACGGTATAAATCCGAAGTAGAAGTAGTTTAATTTCTCCCTTGATGGGAAAAACAAAAGATCATGGATATGTCTAGTACCTACTGCTTACCAGTTGGTACATACTACTCAATTTTATATCAACCATGTAGTGCCTTCATTTCTCAAGATTATTCCATTATGGTTACAAAACAATATGGAAAAAACTGGATTCTAGAGCCACTCAGCTGATCTGGGATCGGTCAGTTGTGTTCAGAAGTCCCTCAAGGGCCCACATACCAAATCTCAGAATCGTGGGATCATTAGGGAAAAAATTGGATTCTAGATCCACTCAGCTGATCTGGGATCGGTCAGTTGTGTTCAGAAGTCCCTCAAGGGCCCACATACCAAATCTCAGAATCGTGGGTTCATTAGGGAAAAAACTGGATTCTAGAGCCACTCAGCTGATCTGGGATCGGTCAGTTGTGTTCAGAAGTCCCTCAAGGGGCTACATACCAAATCTCAGAATCGTGGGATCATTAGGGAATCTCCGCGTGACGCTCCCCCGCGTGACGCTCCCCCGCGTGACGCTCCCCCGCGTGACGCTTTTTCATTTATGTCTAGTACCTACTGCTTACAAGTACCTACTACTCAATAGTACCTACCATATAGTGCCTTCTTTTCGCATTATTAGTTCATTATGGTTACTTATTGATATTAGTTTATAACTTAGCGTAATAAATCAGCTTTCCTTGACCCAACAATGGCTTAGGAATCATGAGATGTTATGATACAATTAGAGCATTCCAAAAAGTGGCGAAAGATTTTCCTACTATGAAAACTATGGGAGTTACTCTTCCCTAGTAACGCCTTGGTTGTACGTGAAAATCAATACAAAATGTGCCGGTCGGGAAAAAAAGTGTCGGTCGGGAAAACTCGGCGCTCCGCGCCTCGCCAGGGGGCAAGCCCCCTGGACCCCCGGTTACCTCTATTTACATACTTCGGACGAAATTATTGAAACACAGAATGTGTTTGCGTTGTCGCGCAACCAAGTGACAACCAAACAAGCGTCATTGTTTACTATTCATTTATAACATCAATTTATATAGTTATAGTATGAAACTACGAAAAAAAATACGAAATAAATTCGTGATAAATCAAGAGCTTTCCAACGAATGGTGAACGATTTCTGTGCGATTAAAATGGCGGAAATTCCATTTCCCTACCAACGGCTCGGTTGTACGTGAAAATCATCCGTCACACATTTCGTTCCCATCCCGCGTTCCATTTTCGGCTAGTTAGTCCATGGCTAAAACACATTCTGTGTTAAAAAGTGTGAACGATGGTCGGTCGGGAAAAAAAAGTGTCGCGAAAAATTCCTTGACCCCCAGCCAAAAGACATATCCATGTCAAAACATAATTTTTCATTTGCACAAATTTTAGCTTAGTAACCAGACATCCATGGAAACACAAGAAAAAAATTAAATACCTAAATAAAAACTAAAATTAACAAAAAATAAATTATTATTGGTAAATAATTTGTTTGGCAAAATTATATCGAAAAAGGCAGGGAATGAAACATAAAACACTGGAGAACTTAAGTGTGTGGAGAAGTTCCTCGTGATGTAATACAACCATTTAATAAACACTCACGTTGAAATTAAAGTACATTTTTGATTAAAGATGAAAATACAAATAAAATATTACCTTGTTAAACATTTTTTGTCTATTACTGGTTAGGGTGAAACAGTGAATAATTCACTTCAATCGAAAAACACTGGTTAGAATCAGTTAATAAAACACGATTCGTTTCTTTCTTCGTCGAAACAGTAGGTAGGTTGATTATATATAATGGCTATTTATTATGTATTGTTACCGTAACCAAAAATGGTAACCGAGAGACAAATACAGTAGGTTCCTTCCGTAACTTGTTAAATAAACTGATGAACACAAACATATCCCTATTAATTAAAATTGTATTCCTTACCTGCTGCCTTATGTTTTTTAAAGAAGAAAGATGTTAAAATCTTCCATGCTCGTTTCTTGACGGAGCTAAACTCAAATACTAAAAAAAAACTTTAGTTCGCATTTAACATGAAGTTTGGTTTCTACTGCTCTTCTACTGACAAAAGGGCCTATCATACCAGTTTCCCCACAGTATAAAGTTCCTTCATCTATACTCGTATTTTGTCAACATACAAGAGCGACGGCGTAATTCTATTCTGACGTTCCCTTGCAAAATTTTTTTTCTTCTGCCTCTCGAGGGGGGGCCAACCCCCCCCCCCCCCCCCCTTTAATCCGTCCCTGCTTTCACGCCAAACGAATCCTCCGAATCAATCGGGACTCCGAATCAAGTTGAATCTGATTCATCATCTCCAAGCTTTCATCCCAGCTGAATCAACCTGAATCTATAACAATCCTTTCATCTTCTTTTCGTTTTCCTTCTTTTCGTTGCTCTTGAGGTATCATCATGGGCGCAGTTGTTTTAAATGCAACAGTGTTTCGTAGGAGGCAACGGCGGAAACAGAAAACAAGAAAAGTGTGGATTCATCACATAAATAGGAAAAGGCTGGATTTTGGTATGTCTCATCATTTACATTATGACCTACAAAGTCCAATCATGCAGCATGACCCCATGAGCGAATTTTTGAAGAAATCTTCGACATTTCAGTCGCTATTTTAGTTTATGATTTTGGTAGACAAACATGGAATCAAATTCTATCTACAGCATGGTTCTAGATTTGAACAGCATGGTTCTAGGATTGTTTGCACAGGGATACTTCCATAAGAGTAGTTTAATCTGAATTTGGACAATGTTTTATGCAAATATTACCGATTTTTACAACTAGCGAACGGCATTATTTCGATTTTTGACTGATTTTTCAACTTTGAAATTTTTGAAAACTTGATACATATTCTTATAGGAAATGTTACGCTGATTCCGAATATACCACATGTTAGTATGCTGAAAAAATTATTTCGCACAACTAATCGCAAAAAAACAGGCTATTTTGAAATTTTTGACTACATTTTTGAAAATTCCAACCAGAAGATGTAATGTAATCGGATCATGCTGGCCAACGAACTTGAACTTTCGTTTTGTGTCCTTAACATTTTAAAATTTGTTTGAAGTTTCAAGCACAATTCTACGGACAGTTATCATCTGGAATGACACATACATTCATACATACATACATACATACAAAAATGCGTTAAACTTCAGAATATGATTCAGAATAGCCTGAAACGGATTTCTGCATAAACTTTTTTTCAACAATTCACTTTCTAGAAATTTTGAGGCGAGAGCAATAGCTTAGGTAATTTTCTTCAGAAATTCGCTAAAAGATACAGAAACTTATCCCCTATGTGGGCATAGCCCGTGGCAGGGAGATGAGTCGTACCTCAGCCAGAAAAATAACAAATATTCATAAGTGGTTACTTATTTTAAAAAGAGAAAAAGAAACACGCTTCTTTAAAATAAAATAAAAATACAATAATATTGTTCCAGCTGCAATGGATCAATGAAAACAAAAACATGTACCCATCCAAGATAGAAAAATATAATAATGAAGTTAAACAGCAGTATTATAGCAGATTAATTATAACATGATGAAGTGTTTTTTGAGTTTCTGGTACCGTTTTTATTCAAAAGCTCCGATCTCAGGGTTTCCGGAAGAGCATTAAACCCACGACACCTCTTGCTCGGTATGAGTTGTAACCAAGAGTAGTGCGAAAATAAGGAATAGTCATAGAATTGCAAGTATGGAATCGGGTGTAAACTAAGTGGTTAGGCGTGGAAAAACTTTTTTCTTTCAAGATCTGTTTAATGCAATGAAGCTTCATCAGTAAGGGAAATTTCAAAAATATTCAAATGTTTAAATAAGGGTTCAGTACGGTCCAAAAACTTCTTCTTACTTTTAATTCTTATTAGCTGTTTTTGGGTGATGATAATGGGCCAGAGGGTAGTGGGATAAGTGGCACCCCATGCAGGAATACCTTAAAAAAGCACTGATTGAACAAGTGCAAAGAAAATTTTTTAAAAAAGGCAATGATAGTATTTTATTTAAATATAGCAAAGATGTAAATTAATTTTCTTAAGCTAACGAAAATTGTTGCTCCCACTTAACCCGGCTATCAAACACAACCCCCAAATATTTCACCTAACCCCCCAATTTCACAACCCCCAAATAGTCTCGATAGTATCGATTCGGCCTCTTAACACATCGATGCATTCAGATGCAGTGATAGGAGTTGTTTCAGAGCGCTCAGGAGACCTCCCTCAAAAGCATTTCCTACGGAGCGGTGAAGTACTCTGATTGTATCCATAATCGGCGGTTACGGAGCCGAGGGTCGTGGGTTCGTATCCTGCTACATGGTCATTTTTTTTTGCTCTTAGAACTCCCGAAATATACTTCTAAAACGTCATTCTACCTGCATGTACAACTAATCTGCACTTTCACTAAGGGATTGACTTCTTGATGTTATGAATTTTTGAAAAGCGAGCTTGCAAGCATCCAGACCACCAAACTATACACTTTATTTTGACCTACATGTCCACTAATCTGCATTTTTACTAAGGGATTGACTACTTGATGTTATGAATTTTTGAGATGCGAGCTTGCGAGCATCCAGACCACCAAACTATACACTTCATTCTGATATACATGTCCAACTAATCTGCATTTTTACTAAGGGATTGACTGGAACTTTTTCAATTTTGGCGCTCAGGTCAGTTGATTTCAAAATGAGCAAATCGATGTGTTGGGAGGCTGAACCGATACTATCGAGAATGGCTATTCGATGGCAGTAAATAAGAGTGGGTGATCCCTATATGTGAGCTCCACTGGCACGCTTCTTTCCTACCTGTTATCGCTTCTGCTGGTTTTTTTGAACAATTAACAACAAACCATAGCCTCGGGTGGCGGTTTCGGACGAGAGGAGAAGGGACCACCATGTCCGACATTAATAAAATGTAGTAGGGTCCCCCTGACCCCCCCCCCCCCCCCCCTGGGAGTGTGTACCTGTTTTCATAAATCTATTTATTTTATTGAAGTGTAAACTTCTATAGGCATACCGCGTCGAAAAATTTAGCGGGGTGTGAATACGATTTTACCGTCACGTTTATTTCCATCACGCTGTTTTGACAACCAAGCCGTTGCTGGGGAAATGAAACTTCTATATTTTTCACCGGACAAAAATCGTTCTCCACTCGTTGGAAAGCTCTCGATTTATCACGCATTTCTTTCGTACTTGTTCTTCTATTCATGTCGTAGTTTTATATTTATTTATGTTATAAATGGATATAGTAAACAATGCCGCTTGTTTTGTTGTCACTTGGTTGAGAAGTTAATCTTGCTTATAGTAATTGTAGACGCGCACCATAACAGAAAATTACCTACTTAGGTACTCTGTTCTAATTTCGATTTTTAAAACATTTATGTCTTAGTTTTAAATTTATTTACATTTACGAATTAGCGGGAAGAAATAATGTTTCAGCGTTTTAGCCGAAGGCTCAAGGCGGAGGGACCAGGGGCGGAGCCTGTCCGCTTTTACTTTCTCAACATCCCAACAGAGTGGAAAGTAATGTCCAAATCGTCATAGAAGTTTACATTTCTCCCGTGTGGTCTTTAGCACACCTGGTTTTCTATTTATTTCTGAAAGTTGTATATAATCTTTCAAAACTGTGATTTACATAAAATTCAAGAACGTAGAAACAACATTATTGTGAGACATAGGCAAATGCCTGTGTCGTCTCGAAAGAGTTGTACCAAACAGTGAAAACAAAAAAATTAGTTAAATTCAGTAAGTCTGTGGATTTTTTTCCAAATTAGAAATTAAAATTAAATTATTACTTCACACAAATCAAATGATGTATAATCCAACTACGTATATTATACTGTATATTATATTTTCTGCCTCAACCACACCGCTCATAAGGAGTCATTCAAATATTTTCTTTTGACATTTTATGTCTTTACTTTGGCACATGAACGAAAAAAGCGTTAAAACAATGCGTTTAAAAAAAGCGTTGAAAAAAACGTATTAATTACGAATCAATGAGTCTGAATTTTTAAAATATAATTTCGACTCCTGAATAGATTTTAAAGCACCTGGGACCAGAAAAACGGGACGGGAATAGATTGAGTAGGGGCTTGGGAATGTACCTATTTATTATGTAGAAAAATATACTCCTCAATCCTTAATCGTTCACATACTGGAGAGGTCACCCTATTCCATTAAAATTATTGGCTTTAAATGTATAATGACCAAATTTAATTTGCTAAAACCATTGCCGTTGAAGTTAAGGTGATAACTAGGGCTCGGATCAACATGCAAAAATTTGAGGCCAAACATGCACTGAAAATGCCAAAACATGCAAAAACATGTATTTTTAAAATAATTCAAAGAAGACTTACTTTTTTGCCATGAATGCTTGTGAAACCCCCTTTTAACGAATATGTACGTAAAATGTTAAGACTATTTGAACGAAAAAAACCTTGAAAAAGTAGTTGATGACATTTATTGATAAATAAATGAATTTAAAAAATTGAAATTTTTTATATTATGCGTATATAAATAAATTTGCAATAATGAATTGCTGTTCATCAAGCAAAGGGATGGGTTGTAAGGAAAGAACAGTGTTTTACAAATTAGTATACTAGTTTTAGGTCAAATTATACAAAAATTGATAACGTGCTGAAAGATTTGAAAAATGTTTGCATTATATTTACAGGTGCATTATTCTTCTGGCTCACTCCGATCAACTTGCTGATTGAAATTGCAATTCACAACTAATACCTTCTTCAGGTTGCCAACCTTGAAACTACGCCTGTTCTCACTTGAAAATGTCTTTAGCGTCATTTAATGACCTTTCCATATCACAGGAGACAATGTCAGCCGAAACATTCTCCGTCAATTCGCATTCCAGACAGCCTGGTTTCCTGCATTATTTTGCATTTGAATCTTGAGTGAGACCAATCACCCCATTTCGGTTTGAAAAATTCTATAGAAAACCAACTACCACTAGTTTTAGTTATTTAAAAAAAAAAAAAGTTTGGTTTGTACCTAAAAATTTGCTAAAAAATCAATTTTAACACAGAATGTGTTTTTACGGAGGATTATTTGGTTTGAAAATGTCTGTCCAGTAAGATCCCCCCGAACCCCACCCCTCTGTCGTGTCTATGCACGGCCAAACGGCTGAGTGGGGGGAGTGTACGAGTGGGGGGATCTTCTTGGGATTTTCCGAAAGGGGGCATAAGCGAATTTAAAATTTTCTAATCCCACCCGAACCATGGGCCGTAGAGCGGGAGGGGGGTCGAAGTAACGGTTAATGTGCGCTTTTTGGACTTCCCCGCTTTCGCACCCCTCTAAACGGCCGTTGAAAATTCCGGAAAAATACCGGTTTCGTAGGTTTTTCTACGAGGAAGACGACGGCGCGATCGGATCGCGAAAAAAGTATCGGGAAATACGTTTAAAAAAATGCAAGAGTACGGACCCGTTTTCTCGAAAAGTCCGACGAAAAACTTGCGTTTTTTCTGATTAAAATATACCCCATAAAGGTACTTTTTTCGGAACGGTTTTCGCGGGCGAAATAAAGGTTTGATCCCGACGAATCTGAATCCGAAATCAGATATCGAAAAAAGTGACGGGAAGTCGGTCAAATTGCGAGGGGGAGCGAGGCGAAGCGATTAAAAGTGACGTGGAGGTTAGCGAAGCGAGCCGGAGCGGCTAGTATGTTGATAATGGTGAGTGGAAACGCTGCTCAAGTGTTCTCTACGGACTGGGCAATCAGTTCCTACTCACGTAGCCCTGCGACCCATCATTCGCACGAGTGTGTGTATAAATGGAAATATATAATATAATATTCATATAATATAATACATAGTGGTAAGCAGTATTATAATATTATTATAAATAAGCCGGTAGGTAAGAAAGACCGGTTCGTACTGCTCCCATTTCATTGACAGTTAGTATTCAGACTTTAGTTGGATTGCTTGTAATCTTTATGATTATTTGACTAATTCATCAGGAAGTGGGTGTTTTCTTGTTTAAAGATCTCGTTTGAAGAAGTAAAAATCACTACTTCTATTAATAATAATTTTCCAATCGGACTGATGTTGTGATACTTTAAATGTACCTATTGTGATTAAGTAGGGTAATGTAACCCGTTCTAGTTCGGAAACACAAAAATTTACCTACCTATATTGCTTAATTGCTGCTATTGTATTGTTGAAATCCATCCACTATTGAAAAATTCATTCAGCCTCTTGTGATTAATAGTTCGAGTCTTAAAACCAGTTAGTTTGTCCAAGTTCAATAAACTTACTCCTCGAGGTGAAATGCAATGTTTTGAGTTTTACCTTCAATTCAGCTGAATACAATTCGCACAAAACATTTACGTTTTCCATGCTCTCTGTCCTATTATAAGCTCTTTGCTACGATCCAAGGCGCTGGATTCCAAGAACGCGGAATGAACTTCGGCCGAACTTACCAGAATGCCACCAGCCCTCCGGGGAATCCCCGAAATACACATTCTGTGTTTCATTGGTTTGATCCTTGATCCTAACATTAACAATCCGGGGGTCTGGGGGTGTTTTTCGTCAATTTTTTTAAATTGATGGGAAAAACATGAAACATGCGCCAAACATGCGAAAATATGGAAAAAAAGCCACAGTTCCTTTGAGCCTGACGGCTAAAATTAAACAACATGAATATGCTTTAGCCGTACACGACTCACTCCTCGTCGATTCTCTGAACCCGACCCCCCATCGGCCTCTGAACTCTGTTTATCATTCTGCCATCAATCCTAAAACATGGAATCATGTTTTAGCTCCTCGCTCTCACTTTATTATAGAAATGATCACGACCATTGAGCTCTTGTGAGATGATGATCTCCTAATAGAAACTCGCGAGTAAACATTCACTTCAATATAGAAATGATCACGACGATTGAGCTCTTGTGAGATGATGATCTCCTAATAGAAACTCGCCAGTAAACATTCACTTTATTATAGAAAGAGGCTAAAGAGGCTACATACGAAATTACAGCTTCCTATAGTGTAAAGTATAGAAATTACCTATTAAAATAATTTAACCACCGCTTCACAAATCTAACCGTTCTCGCAATATTCGGATCACCTGCTATGAATCACATAATCGAAACACTAGCTCAATGAAATCATCAGAAATTAACAAGCGGTTGCAATCATGTTCACAATATCAATAATTGAGAATGATCACCTGTGTGTAAACAATTATTCATATAACCATGCTCATAACTCAGCTTGTTGGCCACGCACTTCGCAGTAGTTAATATAGTATGGTTGGATAAATCGAGAGCTTTCGAACGAATGGTCAACGAATTTTGTGGGATGAAAAACGACGAAGTATCATATCCCTAGCAACGACTCGGTTGTAAGCGGAAATCATCACAATTATTGTCGCTACTTTCGTTGCACTCTCGTGGAACATTTTTCGGTAGTTGGTCACGGCTAAAGCATATTCATGCTAAAAAACCCCAAAACATGCAAAGCATGCACAATAAATTTCGTTTTTTTGGGTTGCAAATGGTCTGAAAACACTCAAAACGAACTTCTATGAAGGTTTGGGGCTTCAGAAAAAAACATGCAAAACATGCAAAATCCGAGCCTTAGTGATAACATATGAAGAGTAAATGAATGCACTGTTGTATGGGTCAATAATATAATTCAGACATTCATCAAATTAACAAATTTTTTCCCTGATGAGTTGTTTTCTTCGTCGATGAATCATTTGTTAAAAAAGAGAGCGTAATTTAGTTTCAGGGTAACTTCCGTTTTACCATCGATAGTGACTCTCGTTCTTTAGCAGCAAGTAAAGGCAAAAGAAGAAGAGCAGAGTAAGTATCACACTGTAAATAATTAATGAGCTTGACGTAATGTATGGATGCCACGTGTGGTATCCCATCCATATCACCCAGCAGCTGTTATTTTCCAGGGATTCGTAAAATCCAAACGACAAGCCTTCGAGGCCATCTGGGGTGTTGACGTAGAGGAAGGCTTGGACAGAGACGTATGAGAAGACCAAAGCTACCGCGTATGGAATGCTTATAAAGAACGTGTACGAAGCACTCATCTCATTCTCATCCACCATTATGTCTTGATGTAATCTGTGGCTCGTGGGCGTTGAGAACAGTACGATTATATAAACCCCGCCTTGACCCAAAAAAATTCTGCGATTACCTTTCAGAATCGTTTCGTCAGCTTTGATAAAATATACTCCGGCTGGTAGCACGAGATTTCCAGATTTCCCTTCATCAACCTTTATTTGGTAAGCAATGCCTGAATATTCATTGTAACGACCGGTTTTACCTTTATTAAGACCAAGAAAATTCAACGTACAGTTGGTATGCCGTATCAAGTTTGATAGAAACAGCCTGGCTTGGTATGGTGCATTATAACCTGGAGGACTCTCCCATAATGGTAGCAGTCCTTCAACTCTCATCACTTCGGGTGGATCAACTATTACGTACGCAGAGGGTTCGTTAGGGGCCACTGAAATACGAGAAGTGAAATTTATACCGTTTTCGAATCGGAACATTATCTTATACATCGTGGCGTCATGTAAACTGATAGCCACCATTATTCCACTTTCAGGTTGGATGGTGTCACGGTAAATCATTCTGGGATCACGGCTGATCACATGTAGAGGTACATTTCCTGCGTTGAGCAACCTTATAAGCCCTAAGCCGAACGGAGGCATCGTTGATTCAAGTGCCCACATAAGAGAGGAAGTGGTGTAAAAACACATTAGCGCTGATAAATAACCAATCACGAATTGACATAAGAAATTCCTTTTGTAACCAAGTCCTTGAAGAACCGGTAAAATCACTAGCGAGAGTAAAGCCATAGTCGTGATCGTGATAATTCTAGCACCGTTGATGATACCCGTGACTTTGAACAAAGAATATGGTTTCATTTTATGCCAAACTGGTGTGTAAAAATCGCTTCGAGAAGCGACGAAAAACAGTAATCCCACCGTTGGGATCATCATAACATATATCCTGAGGAGCTGTTTTGATTTATTAAGGTATACACCTTCATATTTTGCTGGAGCCTTGTACTTGACAACTCCACGAAGCTTCCACTTAGTCCACAATACTGCTATGATGCATTCGATAATTTTTTTCCCAAGGCCTGAGACGAAATTGGTTCTACTCGGATCAGGTCGAAAGAAGAACAAATACAAGCCAGAAGCGATACCAGTTATGATAAATGAGATTCGAATAGAAGCCATTTCGCTGAAATGGAACACACTTATCACCAAAACCAAAATGCCCCCGCAAGATCTCTCACTCAACCACACGCTTAAAAACACATACAGGATCACAGCCTTCATATTTTTCTTTCTTATATTTTCCAATCCGAAGACCATCCTGTGAACAAAAGAGCAAACAATATAAATAATACAGCATGATTAGTTTTTTGTTTGAAAGCATTAAATATACAAATAATGTGGTAACTAATCCTAACAGCTGAGGACCCTCGAAATTTGAAACCGATCCTACCGTCACTAATCGAAAAACAGTACAACGATTTTTGGTGCCAGGACACCAATCTGGTTTACAGTTGCAGATTTAATATGTTCTATAGAAGGATAGCCGACTATTAAGGTAGGCAGAAATACTTGGGAATCATTCAAAATGTCCAGTTTGAGAGGGTGTTGTGCCAGTTGCGTCTGTTTTCAAAGTTTTTCGTAACTGTTTATTAGTTTATTATAGAGGTACTTCTCATAAGTTTAGAAGCGAGAGCTTATGCAATATGAAAGAAGCTGACACCCTCTGCCATTTTTGTCTACGTTGCCCGATCTTAGAACCGTAGGTACCGAAGGCAATTCATTGCGAAATACATCTGTGGGCTCCCAGTGGTTGAGGATGAGGATTGTCTGGCTAATTTGCTCGATTTTGGTGATGATAGGGAGAAAATATTAAATTTATTTCATTTTGTTACTAGTGCACTAGCACTTCGATCAATTGCGCTCACCGAATAGGTGTCTGATATGTACAGCATTAGCATTGTAGTGTACAACAGGATAGGCTTGTTGTGGATATTGTACGAGTACCACAGGTATAGCGTGGATGTTATGGATTCATAACGGATTATTGTTATTTATATTAATTTCATATCGATGACCTCGTTTATTTTGCATGTACTTCATTAAGCTGTAATGCCCTGTTAACTAGATTAGGAAGAAGATATTTGACTTATTTCTTAGCTATTATATATTTTTCTAATGATAATGTGTAAGTGGACCTGAACTCTTTGTAATAATCATTGATTTAATACAATAAACAACTTACTACTACTTCTACTACTACTACAAATAATGTGGTAACTATTGTTTTCGTTTACAAACTGATAGACAGTCCTATTAATTTATGAACCCTAGATTTCGAAAAATAAAGAATACCTAAGGGAAACAGAGTTGAATCAAATCCACAACGTAGATCAGAATAGTTCTAATTATAGTTGACTTTATAGAGGTAGAGGGACCTTACACGACTCACTTAAAACTTTAAAAGATGAGCGCTTTCGCGTGAATTTCTTCAGAAGGAAGAAACAAATCAATCTGTATTTAATGTGGTGTATTGCAAAAATGTGACATTAGCTACGTAAGTGCTCTAAATCATATATGGTGGATAGCCAATTTTCGAAAACATTTAAATATGTGAAATAATAATAGAAACAATGCTTTAATCGACCAAATATAGCCTGTGCGCAATTTTTTTTGGTCGAGTTGAAGGCTAGTAAAGCTAGATAGCGGAGGCGGACTTCAGATGGCACATTCGGTTTCTTCGCGACTTGAAACGTGAAATGACCAAGTTTGACGGGTGTTCAAAACCTACCCGCTACATCAACATAATTAGTTGGTAATGAGGCATTGGAAAAGAAAAACCATTATTATTTACTTCACCAGTGTTCTAGTGATTATGAGGTGCCCAGTAGTGTTACATTTACAGGAAGGTTAGGCTGGTGTCGTGTGTCTTTAGGCTTGTCCCTAATGATTTCTAATCCTGCAATTACCACCGTGTATATTTTCGAGCGTGTTTCAATGCTATTGTTTAACTTCTTGGGGTGTAGATACAGTAACTATAATTTCTTCACTCATGACCTCAGCCAACACTCAAAGTAGTGTAAACAGCATCGCAGCCCATGATTGTCATGTCGTTCTAAGTGACATGATCAAAAATTAATGCACTCAGTTATAATTGATGTGACTAACAGCTATGAGTGAATTTAACTTACTCACCTCGCAAAATCCGTTGCTTTTAGAGGAATGAACGACCAGCCAACTGTCTGCAAAAAAGGTGTTTACAATGAAACGCAGATTTCAACGTATGCACATTAACTATAATAATTATCGTCGTAAGCCACTGCTACGCATGCGTAGTTTGCCAAACAACGAGCACTGGTTTAGTGCTGTTTTAGAAAGTTCTGCGCAGAAAAGATCCCCAATACATAAATAACAAACCTTTGTGTAATAATTAGCAGCATTTTTATTTGCTCGGACACGTTCGTAGAAGACGAGTAGCTGAATAATATGAGACCAGAATGAATAATAAGGGTAGTTTGTTTAAAATGTGTACATGAAAAATGTGTACAAGAATTTATGTGTACATAAAAACTTGGATTTTCACCCAGACCTACGAGGCCCTTTAATATATTTTTTTTTTACAGTATATTCTGTGTAACAACTTATTCATTCATCACATATTTCAATACCAACTACTTAGTAGATAGTGGGGGAGAAATAATTTTTTGCGATTTCTGAGTTCTTATTTTTTTAACTAGTCAGACTTGATTGGTTTCGAATTTTCCTCATTTTTAATAGTACTAACGATAGTGTATAAAACTACAGGGACCATAAGTAGTTTTTAACACTATCGATATTATCAATAGTACCGATAGGAAACACTACCCATCAGCACAAAAAGGTGAGTTACTTATTGGTAGTCATTAATATTTGTCCATCTGGCCACACTAGTAAGTTGGCAGCCAAGACTAACAAATTTTCTCCGTTCAATGGCGAGCACACACTTTCATGTGTGGCCAGCGCAAATGGTGAATATTTGTCTCCTTTGAAGTGGCCAAAAAACCGCCTCCAAAGCGAGCATCCCCGAGCAATAGGTACCAACTACTTATTAGATAGTGGGAGAGAAATAATTGTTTGCCATTTCTGAGTTCTTATTTTTCTAACTAGTCAGACTTGATTGGTTTCGAATTTGACACATTTTTAATAGTACTAACGATAGTGATAAAACAACAGGGACTATAAATAGTTTTTAAAACTATCGATATTATCAATAGTACCGATACGAAACACTATCCATCAGCGCAAAAATGTGCTTTACTTAATGGTATGTATATTTGACCATGTGGCCACACTAGTAGGTTGTCAGCCAAGACCAACAAATCTTCTCCGTTCCATGGTGAGCACACACTCCCATGTGTGGCCAGCGCAAATGCTTGTGACTTGGTGAATATTTGTCTCCTTTGAAGTGGCAAAAAAACTGCCTCCAAAGCAAGCATCCCCGAGCATCTGATTAATCGGTGCTCGCCTCTTTACAAATACTTGGCAAATACCGCATGTGTGGCCAGCGCAAATGCTTGTGACTTGGTGAATATTTGTGTCACCTTCCAGTTGGGCCCTCCTATGAAGGGGCCCAAAAACCGCCTCCAAAGCGAACACTTTCGTGCACCCGATTAATCGGTGCTCGCCGCTTCACAAATATTTGTCCTTCTGGCCACGCTAGTTTGTAGGCAGCGTAGACCAAAAAATCTTCTCTGTTCCATGGCGAGAAAACACCCGCACGAGACGTTCGCGAACAATCAATTTGAGACACGTAACGCTAAGCCCTGACCAACTAATCTAAATTTTACTAAGGGATTAACTACTTGATGTTATGTATTTTTGAGATGCGAGCGTAGCGAGCATTCAGATCACTAATCTAAGCCATAACAGGGACCATAAGTAGTTTTTAAAACTATCGATGTTATCAATAGTACCGATAGGAAACACTACCCATCAGCGCAAAAATGTGAGTTACTTATTGGTAGTCATAAATATTTGTCCATTAGGCGACACTAGTAGGTTGGCAGCCAAGACCAAAAAATCTTCTCCGCTCCATGGCGAGCACACACTCCCATGTGTGGCCAGCGCAAATGGTGAATATTTGTCTCCTTTGAAGTGGCCAAAAAACCGCCTCCGAAGCGAGCATCCCCGAGCATATGATTATTCGGTGCTCGCCTCTTTACTAGTACTTGGCAAATAACGCATGTGTGGCCAGCGCAAATGCTTGTGACTTGGTGAATATTTGTCTCCTTTGAAGTGGCCCAAAAACCGCCTCCGAAGCGAGCATCCCCGAGCATATGATTAATCGGTGCTCGCCTCTTTACAAATACTTGTCAAATACCGCATGTGTGGCCAGCACAAATGCCAGTGACTTGTTGAATATTTGTCTCCTTTGAAGGGGCCCAAAAACCGCCTCCAAAGCGAGCACTCTCGAGCACCTGATTAATCAGTGCTCGCCGATTCACAAATATTTGACCTTCTGGCCACACTAGAAGGCTGCCAGCCTAGACCAAAAAAACTTCTCTGTTCCATGGCGAGCTCACACTCGCATGTGTGGCCAGTGCAAATACTTGTGACTTGGTGAATATTGTCTCCTTTGAAGTGGCCAAAAAACCGCATCCAAAGCGAGCATCCCTGAGCATATGATTAATCGGTGCTCGCCTCTTTACGAATACTTGTCAAATACCGCATGTGTGGCCAGCGCAAATGCTTGTGACTTTGTCTCCTATAAAGGGGCCCAAAAACCGCCTCCAAAGCGAACACTTCCGAGCACCCGATTAATCGGTGCTCGCCGCTTCACAAATATTTGTCCTTCTGGCCACACTAGTTTGTTGGTAGCCTAGACAAAAAAATCTCTGTTCCATGGCGAGAAAACACCCGCACGAGACGTTCGCGATCAATTAATTTGAGACGCGTGACTGTAGGCCCTGACCAACTAATCTAAATTTTTACTAAGGGTAGCGAGCATTTAGATCACTAATCTAATCCATAATAGGGACCATAAGTAGTTTTTAAAACTATGGATATTATCAATAGTACCGATAGGAAACACTACCCATCACCGCAAAAATGTGAGTTACATATTGGTAGTCATAAATATTTGTCCTTCTGGCCACACTAGTAGGTTGGCAGCCAAGACCAACAAATCTTCTCCGTTCCATGGCGAGCACACACTCCCATGTGTGGCCAGTGCAAATGGTGAATATTTGTCTCCTTTGAAGTGGCCAAAAAACCGCCTCCGAAGCGAGCATCCCCGAGCATCTGATTAATCGGTGCTCGCCTCTTTACATATACTTGGCAAATACCGCATGTGTGGCCAGCGCAAATGCTTGTGACTTGGTGAATATTTGTCTCCTTTGAAGGGACCCGAAAACCGCCTCCAAAGTGAACACTCCCGAACACCTGATTAATCAGTGCTCACCGCTTCACAAATATTTGACCTTCTGGCCACACTAGAAGGTTGGCAGCCTAGACCAGCAAATTTTCTCTGTTCCATGGCGAGCTCACACTCGCACGAAACGTTTGCGAACAATCAATTTGAGACGCGTGACTCTAGGCCCTGACCAACTAATCTAAATTTTTACTAAGGGATTGACTACTTGATGTTATGTAGTTTTGAAATGCAAGCGTAGTGAGCATTCAGATCACTAATCTAAGCCATAACAGGGACCATAAGTAGTTTTTAAAACTATCAATAATATCAATAGTAAGGATAGGAAACACTACCCATCAGCGCAAAAATGTGAGTTACTTATTGGTAGTCATATTTGTCTATCTGGCCACACTATTAGGTTGGCAGGCAAGACCGACAAATCTTCTCCGTTCCATGGCGAGCACACACTCCCATGTGTGGCCAGCGCAAATGGTGAATATTTGTCTCCTTCGAAGTGGCCGAAAAACCGCCTCTGAAGCGAGCATCCCCGACCATCTGATTAATCAGTGCTCGCCTCTTTACAAATACTTGGTAAATAATGCTTGTGTGGCCAGCGCAAATGCTTGTGACTTGGTGAATATTTGTCTCCTTTGAAGGGGCCAAAAAACCGCCTCTGAAGCGAGCATCCCCAAGCATATGGTTAATCAGTGCTCGCCTCTTTACAAATACTTGGCAAATAACGCATGTGTGGCCAGCGCAAATGCTTGTGACTTGGTGAATATGGCCAAGTCCCCCTTTGGCCCAAAGTCTCCTTTGAAGTGGCCAAAAAACCGCCTCCAAAGCGAGCACTCCCGAGCACCTGATTAATCAGTGCTCGCCGCTTCACAAATATTTGACCTTCTGGCCACACTAGTAGGTAGGCAGCCTAGACCAAAAAATCTTCTTTGTTCCATTGCGAGCTCACACTCGCATGTGTGGCCGGCGCAAATACTTGTGACTTGGTGAATATTTGTCTCCTTTGATATGGCCAAAAAACCGCATCCGAAGCCAGCATCCACGAGCATCTGATTAATCGGTGCTCGCCTCCTTAAAAATACTTGGCAAATAACGCATGTGTGCCCATCGCAAATGCTTGTGACTTGGTGAATATTTGTCTCCTTTGAATTGGCCAAAAAACCGCCTCCGAAGAGAGCACTCCCGAGCATCGATTACTTGGTGCTTGCCGCTTCATAAATATTTGTCCTCCTGACCGCACTAATAGGAAATCGTCAAGCATTTGCTCAGTGCTCAACCAATACCACATGTGTGGCCGCTATAGATACGCACTTCGATATATACATGCAATTATATTAATTCTTATTTATTATGGGGTAACCTATGCTCTAAATCCCCTACGCCTTCCCCTACAACGATAACAATAACTTAATTGTATTGCGTGACAGAATTTTTTTTTCGAACCTTCCAAACAATCGTGTGATAAAAATCAAAATCTTCGTATTTGATTACTTCTTCCATCAAAAGAATGGCAACCACTAAGAAATGAAGAACGATATTCAAGACGGCCACCGGATAGATTCCAACGTAGGTGTCAGCAACGTAGCCAGCAAATACAGCACCGAAACCTGAGAGGCCCCGTACGAGGTACAAATCCATTAGTTCCATGCGAACTGTGAGTTGCATTTCTAATAAGTCAACTGGTTTTAATCTCCTGCAATAGCAAAAAATAAAAAATAAATAGAATAGCTAAAATGAAATAAAATAAAAAAATGAAATAAATAAATATTATACTGATTAAACAGCCCTACAAGAGCACAATGTACAATAAATACAATGGATTGTATTTATCATTGAGACACAGAGAAAAACAGAAATGGACATCACTAATTAGGTAGGTTTTTATATTTCTGCTTTATACCTTTCTCAAATGTAAAACTAACTATGAAAAAGATTTTGGAAAATCGGCGTTGTCAATAAATCTTAATCATGAAATATGAGATTTTTTTTTTTTTTAATGGTGAGGAAAACTATATAGATTTATTATGTGTAAAGAAATTTCATAAAGTTCCAAAATTGATTTTGTTGTTGGTGATCATAATTTGATTTCTCTGTTTTCACTCGTCGTACCATACCTGGATTGTCTTCTGTTCCCACGCTCCTTAGCTTTTGGCAAGTACCTCTGATTCTCAATCCAACAGCTCGTATGATGGCAAATTTAATTTTGACCCTCAACCACGCTACAATGATGGGGTTTGCTCCACTTTTCAGCTACTACTATGGCTGTTTGCTCGAGGAATTTTTTAAATTCTCCGTGTGGGGAGCCATCACAGGAAGAGAGGAGAGGCGAAGGAGAATGATCCTCTAAGGTCTACTGCTGCTCTGTCATATTTTGCGTGCTTGCTCGAAGCTGCATTCTGGGCAGTTACAGACCAATCAAGGTGAGCATAGGAGGCAGCGTTGGCGATTACCACCCGTTGATCGAAAAACGCTTGCCTTTCCCTATCCCACACCTCCTGCACCTTTAGGTCTGCCTGCCTAGGCCCAGACTGCCATCATTGCTTTCTTGCAGAATGGGCTCTATTGAGACACCACCCCTTGCCATGTTACACATTTTGGCACAGGTGTCTCTGAGATTGTTGATATGGGATTCTCTCTTTTTTTACTAGACCGGGACAACCTATATACAGGGTGCACATAAACAGGTCTGCCAAACTACAGGAGTCAATTCGAGAGCTCATTTCTGATCGAAAGTTCCTCCTAGAGCTTTTTCACCTTTTGTCACTAAAACTATCATAACTCCCTTAATTTGCTGTGTAAATTCAAATTCGAGGATACGTTAGAAAGAATATTAAATTTTCTATCGGATAAATGCCTAAACCTATTGAAGAATTAAGGTTTGAGACACGAAAAAGCCATCTGAAAAGCAAATTTGGGAAACCTTGAGTTTTTTCAATCGGAAATTGAACTATGAAAACCAATATTTTTTCAAGATGCAAGAACGGTAAAATCTGCACCAAGATCTCGCGTTTTCAACGGTGTTGTCAACTTTACTTTTATTTAATCAATTAGGGGGAAAAGGTATGTTTAAAACAAGGTTTTTTCTATGAAATCTAGGGTTTTTGTAAAAAATGACCCCGTAAGAAAAATAATAGTTTAGGATCGGTTTCAACGTATTTTTTCATGGTGAATTGAATGGTAAAACTCGCAGATCTCTCCAATTCCATTACACATTACAACCGAGTATTATACATATATATATATATATATATATATATATATATATATATATATATATATATATATATATATATATATGTATGTATAGTTAAGGTAGATAATGACCAGGCTAGTCGGTGTTTTTGAATGGTTTTTGATTGTCCTGCGACGTTTTGGTCCTGGAGATTTTACATTTTGTTGTTGATAAAGTACTTTTAGTACTTTAGTTTAGTAGTAAACTACTTAACTGCTGTTGATAAACCAAAAGTAGTTTATCAACAACAAAAAACTGTACTTAAAATCTACTACATTAGTATCCACTAATGAAGAACTATTGTTGGTCAATCTGCATGAATAGGGTCCAGCTCCAGGATCGAAACGTCGCAGGACAATAAAAAACCATTAAAAAACATTAACTAGCCTGGTCATTATCTCATTATTTACCTCAACTGTACAATTACAACTAGTCAGAATCTCACCACAATATATATATATTAAAAAGTGCAAACTTCAGGGATCGTTTCAGGATGCCTCAAAACGGATATCCATTAGGAAATTTTTCAAACATTTTTATTAAAAATTTTCCCTAGCCATTGCAATAGTTCCATTTTTTACGAAAATTCGCTAAAAAATATGGCTTTGTGCGAAAGACTAGCAAATGAGTGGAAAATAGGAGTTTACTCAAATTGTGTCAAGTTCGTCAGAACGCGAATCCATAGTACCTAACCTACCCTTAGCCTAGCGAATGTTGTTGACATTGCCATACAGATTACAAAACATGCACTTACCGATTGTATATTGTGAACCAGGCGAATGAGATGAACATTTCGATGATGAGCAGCATGTACTCCCTGAATGTAAATGACCGATTCTCCAAAAAGCTTGTGATCATTCTTGTACTGACCCGACTTCCACCTCCACCGCTCGCGAAGCTCAGGTTTGTCTGTATCGTCTCACGGCCTTCTTTCTCAGTGTTGGAGGATCTAATGCGGTAGACCAGAACATCCACCAGGCTTGGGGAGGGCTTCAACGAGCTACCCCCGGGGTCGAACTTCACCAAATCCTTGACGAACTCGTCGAGATTTCCCGAGTCATTCTCAGCTGCTACCGGGATTTCTGACATTGCGTTGTAAAAGCAATTTTGAATAGACTGACGAAACGGCTATTTAATCTCCACCGATAAAATGTAAGAACTTCTTGGTCAAATGTATACCAATTTATTACATCTCTTGATGGTTAAAAAAAAACATGTTTAGTTATATGAGTCATAGCCACAACAGTGACCATAACAACACTATTAAGTGATATCATAGTAATGGTAGTAGCTAGGTACCCGTAAACATGTACCAGTAAGTTGTAATTTAACTAGAGTCCGAAGACTTTGAAAAATTCGCTAAAGAAGAAAAAAGAAAACTCGGCGCGTAGCGCCTCGCGTGAGTTTTACTTAGAGCCTTTGTTGTTGTGAGAGTTTTACAGCATACCAGCGCTTGTATCACTGTACTCAATTATCGTAAGGCCAATAATGGAGTATTGCTCAATCGTATGGTCACCATATTATCAAACTTACAAGGATCGGCTAGATTGAGGTCAGCGGAGGTTCGTGAGATACCTGGGTTATAAATTACGCATACCACAAGAAGAATAAAGCTCCAGAACCCTAGCCGATCGTTGCGGACTCACCAGCCTTGAAGAGCGTCGCATTGTATCTGACATGTTGTTCCTTTTCAACTTGTTGAACAACCGGATTGACTGTCCCGAACTCATCTACGAAATCAACCTACATATTCCAGCTTTTTACTCCCGTAACCAACCCATTTTTCATATTCAATTCTCCACAACTAATTACCTGTATGAACAGCCTCTCAATAGAATCCCTCGTCAGGCCAACCATATACTCCAACGAAATCCAGCCTTAGACTTTTCCCATGATCAGCCACCTCGAACCTTCCGCTCAAAAATATTACGCACCATCCACCGTCCACCATGAAAACTTCTGTCCACATAGCCCTAAACTCATTTCAGCTACAAGAAGTGTTTGTGATTTTGACCTTATATATACACGTATACCTATACTGTTATTTTCTTTCTTCTGAAACACCGATTTTGTTTCCTCATCAAGAGACGAATTTATTTTGTTAATAATATTGTAATTGGGCATCGCCCGTTTTGTAAATAAATAAAATAAATAAATAAATAAAAGAGCCTTCGGCCGAAATTACAAAACATGAATATGATTTAGCCTAGAACGTCAAGTATCGATCAGCCATCGATCAAGGAACGTTAATTATCGATCGGTGACGTTGAACCGTCGATGAGGAAGGTGCTTATGCAATAGTTTATCGAGCAAGTAATCATACGCATCAACGAAGCTACTCCATCAAACGAATTTGCCGCTGCAGCTCGCCGATTTAGCATCAATGATATATCAGAGTCAATTAAACGGTTCAAGCAAAAGCTATTTAGTGATAGCAAACTAACACATAATGGATACACCATTCTAGCTCTATTCGGAGTTAGAATATTCACCCCAATGTACCATGCCTCAAAAATTGATATTGACTTGATGGGAGCAGTTGGGGTAGATGAGGTGCAGGATGGAAACTGGAAAAACCTCCTGAAAGGCACTTACTTGCACACAGCCATCATTGTCCAGTTTACCGGATTCAAACTTACCCAGCGTGGTATCTCTCATGAATGTGAGATTTATGCTGTACGAACGCATAACTACGTCATCCCCGTCACGGAGGAAATCACTACAGTAGAGAGTTTTTGGTGACCACTAACGTACCCTTAACGTCACCCTACCGTACCCAAAGAGTACGTGACTTTGAGGGGACGTTAGCAACGTCGTACGTTAGAATGGCTCATTTAACGTCACCCGTTTGGGGACCTAAAGGCACACGTCACCAGCCTAACCTTCCTGTAAATGTAACACTACTGGGCACCTCAAAATTACTCGAATACTGGTGAAATAAATAATAGTAGTTTTACTCTTCAAATGCCTCATTACCAACTAATTTTGTTGATAGCGGGTAGGTTTTTGAACACCCCTCAAACTTGGTTATTTTTCGTTTCAAGTCGCGTAGATAGAAACCGAATGTGCCATCCGCCGTCGCGCTTTACTAGCCTTCAACTCGATCGGAAAAAATCCGTTCTTTTGCGCACAGGCTCTATTTGGTCGATTAGAGCTTTGTTTTTATTATAATTTCACATATTTTAAAAGAGGAACCTGAGTTTTAAGACACTACTTCTTCGCAGTATTGTTCATAGTTAGCCTGATCTCAGCTGTTTTCTCGTGAACATTGCGTGAAGTGCTGCCTCCACTGATGATTATCAGGTAAAATCCTGGTTCATTGTCATAGAGATGTACACTTTTTCATACTTCTTGATATTACCCAACCGAAAACCCAAAAACATGAAGTTTGTAACGACTAAAGACCTAAAAGTGCAACTAAATCGCGGTGTTTCCCACTTGAGGCTTACTATCTTTGCGTTAAATCCATGTCTTGTTTACGAATTGAAAACTAAAAATGAGTAACTATCCCGTATTTCTACTGAGACTAACATGAAATTCGAATTTAGGATTGAAAATCGGGCATTTCACATCAAAATAAAGAAGTCTATTAGACAACCAGTACACAACAAGATAGCTGACAAAAAATATCGCGTTACCCTACCACCGTTAACGTGACATCAAAATTAAGGCAACCGTTCTCCCGGCTCCTTTTGGGTTAGCATCTTCGTTTGCTCCCTCAAGACTACGGTAACGGGTGACGTTGAGTTGAAGTCGCCAAAAACTCTCTATTCTTTTAAGAGGAAACCCGCATCTGAGACGATGTTCCGTCCCTGTCACATCAATTCATATAGTCACGTCACATCACTTCATAATTTCGTCACTTTCTTCGTTAACTTCCCATTCACTCGCATTCGTCCGGGCATTATTTATTATAGTTCATAGTATTTGCATTATTGAATTTTCTTTTCTTATTATTATGAGTGTGTTATACCAGGTCGCTAGCGGACATCACTCCCTAGCAATGGATGTTTATCGGTATCGCGCTACTTTCGTTCCAATCGCATATTTTTTTTTTTTTTTTTTTTCAATATTCTTTATTGCACCAAGTATTACTTATTAACAATATTATTTTGAAAATATGGACTTTAATTCAAAACTAAGATACATCACTGAGTTTTGTTGATTATGGTGGATGTTTCACTTCACTGCTTCACAAGTAAGCAAGGTCGAGTGGTTTGGTACGCTTCAATCTTCTGATGATATCACTTGTATCAAGGAGTTGGACAGCTTCCTCGTTGATGTGACATCTTAACCGCTGTAGGTGTCTCACAGCTTGTCGCTTTATAGCATCGTTTATTGTTTCGATCCGAAGCTCATGATGGAGACGTTCGTTTCGAAAGTACCATGGTGCATTGACCACCGTTCTTAGCACATTGTTCTGGAATTTTTGGATGATGTCTCGATTTGACTGAGCCGTACAGCCCCAAAGCTGAGCTCCATAAGTCCAGACTGGTTTAAGGACTTGGTTATACAGTGTTAGCTTGTTCTGGATTGACAACTTCGACCGTCTCCCCATTAGCCAATGCATTCTTCTGAATTTTAGAAGGAGTTCTTCCTTCTTTTTCTTGACATGGGCTTTCCATCTAAGTTTGGCGTCCAGTGTCATGCCTAGGTATTTGGCTTCATTAGCATTCGGAATAACTTTTCCCATGAAATGTACCGGAATATGCTCGATTCTCTTGTTGGTGAAATCGACATGTACCGACTTAGTTTCATTTATCTTGATTCTCCATTTTGCTGTCCACCCAATCGCATATAACGTTTTTCGGCAGCCAGGTCCCGGCCAGAGCATATTCATGCTAAAACTTTTCTAATGCTTCAGGATTTTTCTTAATGAATTACATAGGTATAGGTATGTAACCCCATGTACCCCTATGTTCGAAATAGAATACGCTGGACTAATAAAACGCGCACTAATAAAACGCGCACTAATAAAACGCGCTTTAATTATCATATAAAGTTGTTAGTTAATAAATTAAGAAAGTTATTTTCTTTTGTTTAGTGAAGCTCGAAATTTTTTGTCTGTCGTGCAGCTGAGAACCATCTACTTTGGTCTGGTTTATTCATTACTAGCCGCTCCGGCTCGCTACGCTCGCCTCCACGTCCAGCCGGGGGGCAAGCCCCCCGGACCCCCCATTCAATTGCTCGCTTCGCTCGCAAAGTGTGGCATGTAGGGAATGTTGCTCGCTTCACTCGCAAACGATAGATCCCTAAGGGTAGGTTTAACTTCTGTAAGGGATGCTGCTCGCTTCGCTCGCTTGAGGAAGTTATACTGCCCACCCAACTTGGCAGACGTTTTTTTCTGTTGGAAATTCTTACAAACAAATTAAATCTTATGAAACTACGTGGAACCACAAAAAGTTTATTCGGGGATGTTGCTCGCTTCGCTCGCAAGGTATTGCTGTATATTTGTAGGAAAAAATCCGAATTTATTCTGTTGACATGGCTCTCGCTTCGCTCGCAAGGTATACCTGTATACCCTTCAAGACGTAAGTGCGTGTACCTGCTCGCAACCCGTTCCAGTCAGGTGCAAGCCCCGCCTTATCGAACCCCTTGACGTCTTCGTAGAGCCTTCTCGCGTCCGGGGCAAAATTAATTTCTGCTATTAATCGTTTCGCCTCGCTTCTGCTCGCAATTTGACCGAGTTCTCGCCACTTTTTTCGATATCCGATTTCAGATTCGGCGGGATCAAACCTGTATTTCGCCCGCGAAAACCGTTCCGAAAAACGTACCTTTACGGGGTATATTTTAATGGGAAAAAACGTAGTTTTTCGTCGGACTTTTTGAGAAAACGGGTCCGTACTCTCGCATTTTTTTGACGCATTTCCCGATACTTTTTTCGCGATCCGATTGCGCCGTCGTCTTTCTCGTTCAAAAACCTACAAAACCGGTATTTTTCCAGAATTTTCAACGCCCGTTTAGAGGGGTAGGGGAAGCGGGGAAGTCCAAAAAGCGCACATTAATTCTTACTTCGACCCCCCTCCCGCCCTACGGCCCATGGTTCGGGTGGGATTAGAAAATTTTAAATTCGCTCGCTCCCCCTTTCGGAAAATCCCAAGAAGATCCCCCCACTCGTAGACTCCCCCCACTCAGCCGTTTGGCCGTGCATAGACACGACAAACAAACAGACAAACGGAGTTTCATTCTTATTAATAGTATAGATTAAAATATGGTATTTTAGTGTGGGGAAGTGCCTGTAAATCTTTACAGGCTTTACAGCAAGTAGCACAATAGTACTACTATCTTTTGCAAGTAGCACATAATACTATCCTTAGGATTATACTCAGGAAGAATGCTAGATATTCAACTGTTCTGCTCCACAATGAATTTTAGGTGCTGAAAGTTAGGCAAATATTTTTGCTACAAGCTTGTCTATTCGTCTATAAGACGAGTATCCATCCTGATCATAGAAGCCGTATCTCTAATTCACGTACTGCAATGTCTTCGAATATTCAGCTCCCAAAACTTAATACTGAGCGTGCAAAGAATAATTCTTATCATAAGGTATATCAAGGATAATTCTTATCATTGCGCTTCCTCTATGCCTGTAAAATTAACCCAGACGATTTTAGTGAGTTAGGGAGCTTTAAGAAGGAGATTTTGAATAAAATTAAAGAATTTATGGAATAAATTTATTTAAATATTTTAACGTCAGTTTATTTGAGCGTTGCTCTCTAGGTGTTTTATATTTAGTGGTTTTTTGTTTTGTTTTTTCTCTGAGATTAGCTCCACCAGCCGCCACAAGTTCGTAAGAACTTAGTAGGTTGATGGACAGAAGAAAGAATTCTTATGAGACTATTGTAATTTCTGTGATTTGTTTTTCATTCTGTCAATAAATTGATTCTATTATAAAACCACCAATAGTGATCATCCCTAATTTCAACAGCACAACTACCTATAGAGAAGCTGAACACGCATTGATGGAGATATACCATCGCCAAGGACCATTTCGTAGCATGATATTCACCGATGGCTCAAGAACAAGAAGCGGCGCAGGATGCGCAATATTTGACGGAAATACTGGCCTTGCAACAAGGCTTCTGTTTATTCAACAGAGCTCATTGCTGTTGTCAAAGCACTCGACTACGTCGAGCAGTTGGTCGTTCCACCGAAAACTGTGCTGATTGTGTCAGATTCGAAGAGTGTCATGCAGGCCTTACAAAAGCGTTTTTGTAAAATAGCATTCTGCTGTAGCTCCAGTCTCCTGAACTGTGAGCGTGAACAAGTGTCCCAAATATTCATCGCATACGTCCAAATCGGTGCAATGAGCAACTTATATATTATTAATTTATTCTCCACAGTGACGTTCTTACTATCTAATAGTGACTTGAGGCAAGTAACTCGATTTCGGACTCTCTTAATTAGTTCGGTGATATGCTCATTGTACGTCAATCGTTTATCTAAGAAAACTCCAAGGTATTTGTGGCCTGTATCAAGGATCTAGGTAGCCCCCCAGAGGTGCAATGGGGCCCTAAATCCTCGAAAAAGAGTTAGAGGAGGATGGCAGTATCCCGTCCGAGAGATACTCACTCCTACTAATAGCATTAATGAGCTATGTTCGGAGTAGATTGGATTTCCAGGTCCTGGATCACCCATCCAACGCCAAACTCAGCTTCTCAAGAACACGAGAACATGGCGACGCCCGTTGTTTTCCAACGGAGCGACGGCAGCGCTTTCTCTGGGATTCTGACGGGAACTCTGTCACACTCCCCCACTTAAAGACATACTTGATTGAAGAGCAAGTATGTAAACCAGGTGGAATAGTTTACTGGCTGAGAACTGATGCTCATTAATAAATAGCTGCATTGGCGATTGAGGATGGGTGAAGAGAAATTAAAACAGGATGGATTGTCAATGAATCTTCATAAGAATTATTCATTAGGTAATTAACCAATCAAAGATTGGAACAATCGGCAATAAACGGTGGCTCAACTATGGAGACTTATACCTTAAGGAAAATAAAATAGATATAAATTAATATGCCCATATTGGGGACTTAAATTGGGAACTAAGCCCTGGAAATTGGGAACAATGCCCTTGAATAATTGGAAACAATGCCCTTGAATAATTGGGAACCATGCCCCGGGTATAAAGAATAATAATAAAAATGGCAAAGGCCAGGTATACCATAGGTATGAAATTGAAAATATAAAAAGGGGAATAAAAGAGAAATTATAAGTCAAAGACCAATGAAATTATTTATATACCAAAGTAGATTGGATTTCCAGGTCCTGGATCACCCATCCAACGCCAAACTCAGCTTCTCAAGAACACGAGAAGAGGCGTGCGACGCCCGTTGTTTTCCAACGGAAAATCCCAGCTTTCTCTGGGATTCTGACGGGAACTCTGTCACACCTGTCGCATTTCGTATGGGCTGTCCGTAATATAGATGCGGTTTTTCATATTTGATGTTGTATGTAAATGTCACTACGCAGGATTTCAGTGAATTTATTTTTACTCAAACTCAAACCTACTCCCAGCCGTGATGTCACGAGAATATGGGCTATAGTGTGATGTTAAAGGTAGAAGGAACCAAACATTTAGTGGGAAGATAGCTGTTTCTATGAAAAATTTCTTTCCACGAATTCTACTTTTTCCTATTTTTTGCTAAGTACCTAATTAAGTTTTTTCTATTCTATAAATTACCAGTCACTGAAGTTTCTAGCAAGACTCGTATATTCATGGCCATACAGGGTAAAAACACCTGTCATAATAACTCGGGCATAGTTGTTCGTTTCTTAAATAAAGTTTATGGACAATTTCTTTCCATAATTTCTACTTTTTCCTATTTTTTGATAATTAGTTTTTTCTATTCTATTAATTACTAGTCACTTTAAAGTTTCTAGCAAAACTCGTTTATTCATGGCTATAGAGCAATCAATTAATGGTAAAAAACACCTGGTATAATAACTCGGGCTGAGTAGTTCGTTTGGAAAATAATTCTGAACTTTAATAATAAATTAGTACCCGTTAGGTAAACAAACAACTTAAAACTCGCAATTCTGCGACAGTTTCTGCGAGTGGATTGTGTAAATATATCGTGGTTTGCATCCGGGATATTAATTTTCTGTAAAAAGTGATTAAAAAAACGGTTAAAATTCGGAAGTATTTATATATTTGCTGAATACGTAAAAACTGATGAAAAACAAGATAGCCATAAAAAAAGAATACACCATAAACGAGTGTCCAGAAAAAAACTCGTGCCACGTATGGTATCCAATGTAAACTACCCAAGTTGCAATATTGTCCAAGATATAGATGTAACTGAATGACATTCCCATAAGACCAGGGGGTGCAATCGAGAGGACTGTTAATCTCAATCCAACGTAACCGAATGTAAACCCAATGCCATAGAAAATCGCGAACGGTATCAAGATGATACCAGTGGCTGTATTACCCTGTTTCGCCTCATCAATGATGATCGACCGAGTTGTAGAGTTTGAAAAAGCAATTATTCCATATATTCCTCCAGGATCAACCTTCTTAGTTATTGTTGCATCAATATCTTCGATTGAGAAATCGTATTCACCTTCAGGCAATTGGAAAATTATAACAAATCCTGGACGAAGAACGTATCTTCTCAAAACTGAGTAATCTCCTTTTGCATTTACTATAAAGAAGTTATTAATCATACTTTGTGCCGTGTTGAACATAAAAAATCTCGGCCACACTCCTCTGTTGGTACCAGGCGGTCCTTCTCTTAAAGGCAATTCTCCAGGAATTCGGATGACATCTGGAGGGTCTAAAATCACGTATCCCGTCGTTTTCCCTGGACTCACGGATAGAAATATGGAAAAGTTGGTTCTAGCAATGTCATCTACAATTATATCTGTCTTCAACAGAGTCTCTTCATCTACTGCATAAGAAATCATGACAGCTTCTCGTCTTCTTAGTACGTGAGGGCTGGATATACCCTTGCCATCATCTGTTTGAAATGTCACGATATGTTTAGCGGTATTGAAAACTCGTAGATAACCGTTGCTTTTTGAATACTCAATAGCGCCTACACTATCGAGCGCATACGAGCAATAGAAAAAGGTGCAGGTTGCAAAAAAATATCCAATAAGATAACTTCTCGTGGGACATCTCAAAAAGCCGACTTTTCTTAGCAAAGGTAACATACTCAAGTACGTAAATGCTGATGAGATGAGCAATATAAGCCTTATAATGTCACTGGTCTCAAAATTGCTTTGAGATTCCACATAACCATCAAGATTATCTAAAAACTCATTAAAAAACAGTTTAATTTCGAAAACTGTGAACAAACTAAAGCCAAATGTGGGTAGTATCACACAATACACGTAGAGCATTTGCTTAGATTTCATAATGGTCACTCTGTCACACTTGCTCTCCGTCTTTTCCAGCCATTGTTTGTTTTTCCTTCCAGTCGAATGTTTGAAATTTAAATAACAAGCCAGAATTATACATCTCACTACCTTTACACCGAGTCCCCAATTCTCTTTTACCTTTGGCACAGGACGTAGGAAGTAAAGATAAATATACAAACAGATACCGGTAGTGACGAACGAGACTTTCAAATGCTCTGTATACTGGATATATCCACTGAATGCGTTCTTTATGATTCCTCCTTTAGAACACTTTTCTCCTGCCCATCCAACGAGGAAGATGAATAGCATGACTGCAGATTTATTCCGGTTTCCCATGCCTTCCAGCCCAAAGACGATTCTAGAATCACGAAACACCGTTGTATCAAATTTATCAAAAAAGATAAAACATACAGGTATAACAACAATGATTGTATCGACCGTAGCGAACGAAGTGCGTTCTGTTAAGAATTGGTTCGACTTCATTTAAAGAAGTAATGTGCGTTTTTAATGTTCTGTGTACTTCTGAATTATAAAATTATCACCACATTTTTTTTGTTTAAATAGAAAACTCGCCTCAAAGATGGAAAGGTCACATCAGAAATTAAGGAAAGAAAAAAATCAATAAAAAAAGTCCAGTCATGCAGCATGACCCCACGAGCGAATTTTTAAGAAATCTTCGATTATTTCGATTTTTGACTGATTTTTCAACTTTGAAATTTTTGAAAACTTGATACATATTCTTATAGAAAATTTTACGCTGATTCCGAATATACCACATGTTAGTATGCTGAACAAATTATTTCGCACAACAAATCGCAAAAAACAGGCTATATTGAAATTTGACTACATTTTTGAAAATTTCAACCCGAAGATGTAATCCGATCATGCTGGCCAACGAACTTGAACTTTCGTTTTGTGTCCTTAACATTTTAAAATTTGTTTGAAGTTTCTAGCACAATTTTACGGACAGTTATCGTCTGGAATGACACGTATATACATACACACATATATACATACATACATACATAAAAAAGTTCCATTCATGCAGCATGATCGTATGAGCGAATTTTCATAAATTATCGTATTGTATAATGTTGATTTGTTTTGAAATTTGAGCTTTTTGAGTGCAAGGAAATCGTTAACCATTAATTTTATGGCAAAAAACGTATTCCAAATAATAACCTGCCATTCAAATAGAGGTTCTGAATTTTTAGCTTTTTTAGCAGGTTTTATCGATTTTTTAGCAAATTTTGATGAACTTTAAGTACATTTTTCAGCATAATTGTGTACATACATTTTTGAATGTTCTATTTTATAGTTAATAAACTTTATTTGGGCAATATTCTACCAAAAAATATAAATTCAACGATTTTTAGCCGTTTTTAGCCATTTTTAGTGATTTTTTTAGTACATTTTTTGAAATTTGACCAATTTAATGTGCTCAAAAAGTGTTGTCCAACGAACTCATCCTTTCTTTTGAAATGCTTGATTTTTTGGCGAAAGAACGAAGTTTTTATCTCAATTCTATCGAGAGTTATCGTCTGGAATGACACATATATATATATATATATATATATATACATATATATATATATATATACATATATATATATATATATATACATATAAAAAAGCGTTAAAATCCAGGAATCATTTCAGATTGCCTCAAAACAGATTTCGATGAAGAAAATTTTTGAAAATTTTTATTTTAAAATTTTTGGAGCCATTGCAATAGCTTCATTTTCTAAGAAAATTCGCTAAAAATGCGTTAAACTTCAGAATATGATTCAGAATAGCCTGAAACCGATTTCTGCATAAATTGTTTTCAAAAAATCACATTCTACAAATTTTGAGGCGAGAGCAATAGCTTAATTTTCTTCAAAAAGGGGAGGACGCCCAGGTTTACTCGACACCAGCCCTTGGGATTAAGAAAGTTGAGGAAGGCGGAGCACGCTGAGAGGGATGATAGGAAGTGCATAGATAAAATGACCACCAGTTGAAGTTAGAACCCCGAAAGACGCGGGTGGTGATACCACAAAGCACTCCTGCCGAGATGCTCAACTCGAATAACTTCGTGGCACTTTTCCCACACCTCGACACGGTTGCGGCCATGACCTTGATGTTATTTGCAACCACTCCTTTCAGCTCGGATATTGCTTGTCGCAGGTAATTTCTATCATACTTATTGATTTTAGCCTGCCACGTCTACTCTATGTCCATCCTGCCACTGACCACCTGGACATCCCGCATTATGACAGGCTCGTCGGGCTTAGTGGCTGTATCTGGCTTCTCGCTCCAGTCACATGCAGTAGTGCATGTGATATAGTCTCTCCCTTTTCTCACCTGAACTGTTGACTGACAAACCAACTACTATCTGCCTGGCAACCGCTTTGTGACGTAGGAAGCGGCCACCATGGGTTTCTTGGACACTGCTGCTTCGAGATACAGATTTTCTTTTTTATCCCGACAGGCACGGCAAAGGATAGCCACTGTCCCATGAGTAGCTCAAGAAAGCCTCATTGAGGTGGCTGAAGTTACCACCCAGACGGCATGAAAATGTCGGAAGTTGCGAGACCCAATGCCCTCTGAAGACCATTCCATCCACTGGGAGGAAATGGGTGATTCAGAGCATTGTCACAATTGTTTATAATCCATTGAATTATGCAGAGCAGCAACATACAGCTGACAAGCTGGGTTTGGAGCAACTAGTGCTGCTCGGCTGGAACTTTGTATGTTCGCTTATTATTTCCGTGAGTTTCCTTCCAGGTTGAACAGAACATCTCAAGAACATTTGAGTTGATAAACCCCACTCTTAATCCATCCCGAGAGGGCGCACAGTGGTCCAGAAAGCGATTCTGTCCGATCCCAATTATTTTATTGGCTATTCTTATAGGAAAATTTGCGTTGATTCCGAATATACCACATATTCCTATACCTAAAACTACTCCTTCAAGTAAAAAGCACCGTAAATAAGAAAGTTACTGAATTTCAAAGTTTTACATGTCCGGGAAATATCGCTTATTGGCTTGATTAATGATTCAGCAAGGGCCTCCCACTTATCTTCGAAACTTTACGAAATTAAAAATTGTTGTTATATGTTCGGGAAGGTCCCCAAATGAAAAATAATAAGAATTTCCAGGTTCTGTTAGGTTCCGGGTGAACAGTGAAGTGTGAAAGTTGAATAAATGTTACGATTAAGTCTAAAAACACCATAAAACCCCTCATTTACATGATATTTTGACATTTTTGGTGACTTTTAGGTTGTTGGCGTAGAATTTGATTAACCACCACTTTTATTCCTTAAAGAACTCGATTTAATGTCAATTTTGACCTCTCTTATGCTGATAAGCGATATTTCCTGGTTATGTAAAACTTCGAAATCCAATAACTTCCTTATTTTCGATGATTTTTACGTTTTCTGGTGAATCGACGCAAAATTTCATTCTCTATAGCTTTGTTCTTGTACACTAATAGTTTTGAACGTTATTTATAGCTGCTAGAACACAAAATATGTTGAAAAACTTGTTTTTTAAAGGTTTTTTTTAAAGGTAATTACCTGAAGGAGCAGTCTTAGGTATAGGAATATGTGGTATATTAGGAATCAGCGCAAAGTTTCCTATAAGAATAGCCAATAAAATAATTTTGATACAACAGAATCGATTTCTGGACCACTGTGGGGCGCTAGCAGGGATTTGCTGCTTTTGGTTTATTATTTCCAAAAATAAGCCTATGTGATCGTATAGCAAAAAAATTTTATAACCCCCCCCTCCCCCCCCAAACTTTGTCACTTTACGTTTCAAGGTGCGTAGAATCCAAATTTGAAATGTCCGTCCGCCGTCCGTCGTTCGCCGTTCGCCGTCCGGGCCATAAAAGGCCTTAGAATTGACTTAAAAAATCCGTTCTTTCGCACATAAACTCCACTTGGGGTCTAGTTGGTCCTAACTTCTCGCCAGCTCGATCGCTTCACTCTCATGGGTGCTATGAGCCAAAAATAGGTGAAAAAGTGTCTTTTTTGTTGTTGTATATTTCAAGTTGTACAGAAATTGGAGATTTATGAGTGAAAAGAAAATGTTAGCTATTAATTTTATGGAAAAAAAAGTATTCTAAATGATACTCTTCTATTCAAAAAGAGATTTTGGATTTTAGGCTATTTTTTGCAATTTTATAGATTTTTTAAAACAAAATTTAATAAAGTTCAAGTTTTTAGCATAATTTCGTACAGAAATTTTTGAATGTTCTATTTCATAGTTGATAAACTTTATTTGACCAATCTTATGCTAACAAATTTCAATTTAACAATTCTTAGCCATTTTCAGTGATTTTGTCATCACATTTTTGGAAATTTGACCAATTAGATGATATCAATATACAGTATAGGGAACACTTTTATGTGTTAAAAAGATGACTTGGTAATAAATTGTTTTGTTTATCAACTATATTAAAAAGCGTAAAATTTTGAGATTCCGCTGCTGTAATGGATTGAACCCATTTGTGAGGTCCGAAGCTCCGAGTTCCGATACTAAATATACTATAAGCGGCGTTTAGTAATTATGGACCAGAGATCTACGTAGAAGGGCTGTCTAATACATAAATAATAAACCTTTGTGTAATAATTTGCAGCGTTTTTTGAATAAAACCATGCCTTTGTTTTCGAACCGTTTCACCACCGTGTTCGAAAAACTTCTGAATGCCGGCACTCGTTTGCTTGTTCGATGGAACCTCGTCTCATTGCTCTGTATGCATCAGTCAATGTTGTTCTGTTCGCCTTTTCTGCTGGTTACTCTGCGCGATGGTTATTTTAATATCTTTCTGCAGTCGTTCACATAACGATATTCATCTTTCTTATTTACATTACTTATTCCATTTAGTCCTTTGTAACCTACTAGGTTTCAGTCTTATTTTCAATAAAAACCTACTACGAGTAAGTACCAAAATGAGTAACAGTTGGGATAGAGCAGTGAGAAGGAGTGGGTGCGTCCGACGAAGTAATACTCTTTTCAAAAATTCCAACGAATACAATAAATTAATGTTTACTTAGATTTATAAAATGTTAATTTATTTTTGAAAAACTGTTATCCCTATTTGTAAATTGTTTATGTTCATCTGGAAAATGATTCAATCTATTTGGAAAATGTTTAATTTGGAAAACATTACATTCAATTTGGATGATGATTATTTTCATTTGAAAAAGCAATATCCTAAAGTTGAGTCGTGACGTTGGTGAGTATTTTTGGAACTTATTTATACAGTAAGTATTCATACAATGTTTGTTTAAATACCTTGTGAATTCGGTGGACTTCAGTATCACCATTGTAATAGCTGTGATCTGGAAAATAAGAAAATCCCTGTTCAGTGGTTAAATCACGGTGTTATTTAAGACATGATTATTTACATTCTGTAATCTGCCCTTCTCTTTTCATTACATCTTCCGCAATTTATTGTGTAGTAGTAATATTAAGAATTTCCTTACAATAAAATAATTAATAATAATTAATTAATATTCCAATTAATATTCACCTGATCTTTGGAGAAGATACAGGTTTTTATCAACTAATAATGCTGTTGGTACTCCTATTTAGGTACCAAAAAAGATTCGCTTGCCTGCAGGGGCCTAATTTCCATGGGTTCATCTCAATACTCTTAGTATTTTTGAAACTATGCATGATTTTGAGCTAAAACTAGTGTAGGTATGGACAGATTTTTAAACGAAGGTGATTCCAAATTTGAATGGGAATTCACCCACAAGTATACGAACTAAAATAACGGTCAGTCATTCAGGACCTGGGGGAAAAAAAAAATTTGCCAGATCACCTCGAATCAGATATCCTGCAATCTGAAAAAATGGTGTAACTGCCCATATTTAGAGAAACATGTTAGTCTTACATGTGCATTAATTTTAAGTTTGTATAAAATGCTAGCGGAAAATGTGTGTCCGTTGTTGGAAAAATTCTTAATAATTTTTATATATTTCTTTATCTTTGCATGTTTTACGAAAAGAAGTGTTGTTTTGAGATTTTACCAATAAAAGATTCTACCTACATGATTTTGGACATTCTTTGCCTTCAGTAGGTATAGCTCTGTTCATCAGTAACTTCTAATACTTGTGAAAAAATTCTCTTTTTATCTTAGTAGGGTCAAGATTTGTGTGAACCAATACAAACACGATCAAGGCTCACGATTTCGATTCGAGAGGAATTTCTTAGATATTTCCCTTTTTTCATGGCACCCATAATCATGAACCCTTTTTCCTTCTATGCATCAGCTTTGACAAGTGTCAATTAGCGATTTTTGTGGGTATACAGTGTACAGGAGACACCCTATCTTTTCTTGTGGTAGTGCATACAGTGTTTGTGGGACACCGCGCTTTTCATTCATGCATTTTTAAAATTTACTTCAACAGATTTGGAACACATTTGAAGGTCGCTTCCCGCTCCATAGGAATGAGGGAAAAGGTACTGAGAATCTGCAATTTATAGCCTAATGTAGAACTGCCAACCAAACTAGGAGAATTTCGGTGGGTTTCTGTGAGACACTGAATACACATGGAGGGTTAAATAGTCAGCCCCTCAAGCAATTACATCGTAGCCAGATCGTGATTACCTTCAGTAGTCACACATTACCAAGGTAAAGTTACTGTTCGCTAATATCCCTCCCCTTAGAGTCATTCTCTTTTCCCATGAAGAACCAGCTTACAATACAATATACGGCTATACAATTATTATGATCTTATCCAATCGTGCAATTAGTTCGTCCAATGACGCAATCATAAAATTGACGAATGATGGAAAGTTAACGCTAATGTCGACGTTAGGTACATCTAGGTTGAAAATAGATGCTAATAGGTTTGATCCTCGAGATTATATTTAATCTAGTTTGGCCAATCTTCGCTAGGTACATAAGTTGTTGGTGAAAGTGGCCCTAAGACGTATTGCTAATGCGTTGGCGTTACAGCAAAAACATTCCCAAAGAATTAGGGGATACGTTCTAGACGATACTCTTATTCCTATGTGCTACTAAAACTCTCTATTAATTATGAATTGAAGTAGGTATCGGAATTTCAGCAAAGTGTACTAACGTTATAGATAAGATTGGAGTAGGCACTCGATCTATTCGCTCCTTTGAGTACATTTTCCATGTAGATAATGCTGACATTCGCGAACTGCAAGGCGACAGTGAAGAGTGAAATGGTGTAGTGTCCAACGTACGAATCCGATAAAACACCAGTAAGCCAACATCCGATGGATGCCCACCCGTGCCAGTAGAGATTGTAAACGCTGTGCTGACGCCTGGTCATATTGATTCTTAACAGTTCAACTGTCTGGTCATTTCTAAATGCGCAAACAAACAATGTGTTAAGCGCGAACAATTCTGTTAGTAGTAGAGATGAGTCGATACCTAAGTCCTAATTGGACCAAGATCGTACGAGCGTGCGTTGAGCCGTGGTCGGGCGCTCATACGAACGAAAAAAAGTTTCAGTCATGCAGCATGATTGTATGAGCGAATTTTTGTAAATTGTAATATATAATGTCGAATTGTTTTGAAATTTGAGATTTTTGAGAGCAAAGAAATAATTGTCAACTACCTATTATTTTATGGCAAAAACGTATTCTAAATAATAATCTGCTACTCAAATATTACCGATTTTTACAACTAGCGAACGGCATTATTTCGATTTTTGACTGATTTTTCATCTTTGAAATTTTTGAAATTCCGCATATACCATATGTTAGTATGCTGAAAAAATTATTTCGCACAACAAATCGCAAAAAACAGGCTATTTTGAAATTTTTGACTACATTTTTGAAAATGTCAACCTGAAGATGTAATCAGATCATGCTGGCCAACGAACTTGAACTTTCGTTTTGTGTCCTTAAAATTTTAAAATTAGTTTGAAGTTTCTAGCACAATTCTACGGACAGTTATCGTCTGGAATGACACATACATATATACATACATACATTAAAAAATGCGTTAAACTTCAGAATATGATTCAGATTAGCCTGAAACTGATTTCTGCATAAATTTTTTTCAAAAGTTCACATTCTACAAATTTTGAGGCGAGAGCAATAGCTTAATTTTCTTCAAAAATTCGCTAATAATTTTCTTCAAAAATTCGCTAATAATTTTCTTCAAAAATTCGCTAAAACTAGACTTTGCAAACAAAGGAAGATATCCGAATTGAACCGAAAAGATGCTCGTGCCAAAATGGAACTTAGTGAAAAGCGTTGTCTATTTCCACAAAAAATAAAGATTAACAATGTTAAATCGATTTCGACGGTTAGGTCATCATCTGTAACAAATAATAACCTTGTTTGTTACTGATGATAGCCTAACCGTCCAAATCGATTCAACATTCTGGTGATGGCCTAACCGTCGAAATCGATTTAACATTGTAACTTTTAATTTTTCGTGGAATTAGACAACGTTTTTGACTAACTTCCGTTTTGAAATGGGTTTCCACAACATCGTCGCGAGTGATTTAGTTCGTAGATGCTCGTGCGATGAGGGGGAACGAGCAGATGTGTTTGATTTGTAAACACGTCGTCCAGTTCGTACGAACTCCGCATGAACGCACGAGAACAAACTTTTTCAGAGATGTGTCCTAATTGGTTTAGGAACTCCAATCGTGTTCGCACGATCCGCATTCGGATGGACGAGTGCGGACAAACCAGTTTGATTTTGGTCCCCGCACGCGGAAACTAAGTTATACCAAGCTTCATTTTCTTACACCCTAGTCGTCCGATTTCGCTCAAATTTGGATTATAGTTGGGGATGACAATTTGATCATGTTATATCAATTTTGCCATGATTGAATTATTAATAGCTACTGCGCATGCGCCAAAATGAAATCGTTGTAACAAGCTTATTTCCCACAGTTTTCATCCAATCAGGGAATGTGCGGGCTACAGGGTGGACGGTCAGTTTCATTGTTGCCAAATTAAGACTTCACACTGCGCATGCGCAAACATAAATTCCATTATGCTGCTCCGTTGCCCTAGTTGTTCGATTTCGCTCAAATTTTAATGATAGTTGGGGGATGAAGATTTGATCATCCCATATAATTTTCAAAATTATTGTAACATTAATAGCTTCTGCGCATGCCCTGATGTGAAATCCTTGTGACGACCGTAATTGCCTTTGTTTTCGTCCGATTTCGATGAAATTGTTTCGATGATGTTGTTTGTAGATGGTCCCCTATCAGTAGTTTCATAGTTGCCAAATCAATACTTCATTTTGCGCATGCGCAACCTAAATTCCATTATTATCCATTTTTCATACTAGAGTCGTTTGATTTTGCTTAAAATGCGGATGATAGTTGGAAGAAGATGACTTGATTACTTCATATCATTTTCAACACGATTGTATCATCAATAGCTACTGCGCATGCGCCAATGTGAAATACTTGTAATTGGCTTTGGGTACAAAGGGCGTAAGTGCCAATATCGACTTTTTCCATATTATATTTTTTTCTGGACCTATATACCACTAGCTATTTTTCTAGAAAGGGCTTATGCACCAATCATTTTTAAATGAACCGCCACGTCGCAGTGTTACCAACGACCTCCGTCCAAAATTCACCGTTTTTCCGTACCTACTACCTAAGTCCATGAGGTATTTTCAGTAGGAAGGGCGTAAGTGCCACGGTGCAACACTGTGCGTTTGTAACCTCCAATGTACGGTTGTGTTTGTCATTCCCGTTGTTTATGGTTAGTGGGTTGTTCGTTTTAGTTTCATGTTTAGTTTTTACTGTTTACAAGTTTGAATGGAAGGACTTGAAAGAAGAGGTAAGGGAAGTGGGAGATGGAGAGAAGAACAGGCAAAGAAGAGAATGAAAGGAGAGTGCTACAGCACAAGAGAGTCGAAACAACCGATGCCCTTTTTTTTACTTAGCATGATTGACTACCTACCGGAAGAGGCCCACAAAAAATTTTACTTGTAAAAGTTAGCATAATGTAATATTGCATTGTTGAGTTCTAGTCACGTTTCAAGATGGCTTGTAATAATGTAATGTACCTACCTATCTTACTTTAGATTACTTGAAAAATGTGTTGTTTGTACTTGAAAGAAAATGTTACCTACTTAAACTTAAATGGGAGTTTCCATTCCAGTCAAAGGAATAATGTGTTATAGTTTACAGAATTTACTGGGTTTTGAATTTTGTTAATAAAAAGTTATACTGGAACTGCAGATCACTTTCGTGAGAACATCTTTTTTCTTCTAATTCCCCTATGAACTCTGTTAGATAGGTACCTTCCTATGTGAAAAAAGATTAGCAATGTTTTTAAAACTGTTCACTTGGAGAAAACTTGAAGAATTAGGTCGGTATGGCACTTAGGCAGGTCGTAAACAGAGGTGGCACTTAGGCCGTTGTCATAGAATTGTGAACAAAATCTTTTTTTTTTAATCTTGGGAAGATCGTTATGAACAAATCCACCGCACAAATAAAACGAATTTCAGCAATATTCATTTTAAAAAAATCATCTCTTTAGAAGGCATATTGTGAAAATGACAAACAAATTAAAATTGAAACAGCGATAACTTTTTTTGGGATTTCTGGCACTTACGCCCTTTGTACCCAAAGCCCTTCAATAGCTACTGCGCATGCGCCAATGTGAAATACTTGTAATTACCTTAATTTCCACAGTTGTCATCCGATTTCGCTGAAATCGTCCGCGAATGCGCGGTTTAGGTTGTGGATGTTCCCGTACCTATTTCATTATACAATTATGACATTTCACGCTACTTCTTGACTTACTCATTTCTCCTATGGAATTTTCCAAGATGATTTAAAACTTTTCAATGATCTATACATTCATGATAGGTAAGGGTCGTTCTCAAACTAGGGGCAACTATTGAGTCCCACAGGCCTTGCTCACGTACAGTAACTTTTTCCCAGAAAATTTTTTCTTCCTGGGATTCCTTGCAGGCCAGTGTGTTGGAAAAAAGTAATTCAAGTGCCATACCTGCACATCTATACAAGTATTTCTGCGCATAAAAGGCCAAAAATGCAATTACCGTGGGTGTCCCAAATTAATTTTTTCCTCTACAATGTTAGTTTTACCCACAATATTGATTTATGTGTGGCAAAAAGGTCTTCGTTCTCCAAAGTTGGGTTGTAGAGCATCACGAAATTAATTGAAAGAATGTGCTAATCAACTTTTCGATCCCTTCAATATATCGCCAAAAAGTGTCCCAATGTTTTGGGATATTACCATGGTTGGAACTGAAAACTCCAATTCTGACCCCAACCAACCGAAATTTTGGTTTGAATCTCATTCTGTTGGGAAGCTTGGGATCTGTTAGGGTGGGGATAGGACCCTTTCCCCTCACCCAACGCTGTTGCTGGTGGACCGCCAAGTCGAAAGGAGTGCAGTCAGGAGCGTACCTTTTCATTTGCTATTACCATGTGTGTCAAATTGATGACTAGGGAACATTTTTAGCATATTTTTTTTTCCTCCATCCTCTTCCTTTCGTTCTCCTCTTTCCAAATACGTCTAAGTTTTTGTTACTGAAGTTATTTATAGGGTTGAAAATCGATCTCAAACAACGATTTTCAATTACCATGTCTGAAATTGAGCTATTACCATGGGTTTATTAAAATCCACAGTAATTGCATTAGCTACATGGTAATATAATTCCACTGCATTTTCAAACTTTTCAGCAATAATTATACCTTTCAGTGTTTTTATCCACACCATCTAGTGCATATGTATGAGGGGAAAATGTAAAACAAAACATTTTGCATGACCATCAAATTGGGGAAGCATTTTAGTACTAATTCGCCATCAGATGGGAGGGTTCTTTCCACATGTGGCAATTTGCTTGTTGGTAGTTTTCTATTGACTAAACCGCAAATAAAAATAAATTCGACATTGTTTCCACTGGAAAAACATGGCTTGTGGTAGAAGGAAGTCAGGCATTTGGCGTGAAGAGGTACTTAAAAAAAAAGAGAGAGAGAAAGAGATGCAGAACGCGAGAGAAGAGAGAGGCGAAGAAATGAACCCGAACTGAGGGAGGAAGATTAGCTGAAAGAACATTCAAGGTACCAGCAACGGAAAAAGGATATAAAGCTTTTATGTGACTTGAATGAAAGGGATAGGAGGGCCAAAAGTAGAAAACTGAGGAAAAATGGTTTGGCAACAATGAAACTGATGTGGGACCATCTACAACCTAACCCGCACCGCGCACTGCCAGACAATTTCATCAAAATAAGATGATGAAAACTGTGGAAATTAGGGTCGTTACAAGGATTTTGCATTGGCGCATGCGCAGTAGCTATTAATGATACCATAATGTTGAAATTTATATGGGATGATCAAATCGTTGTCTCCCAACTATGATCCAAATTTGAGCGAGATCAAACGACTAGGGCGTGAGAAAATGGTGCTTGGTAGAATTTACATTTGCGCATGCGCAAAGTGAAGTATTGAGTCAAGAATGGTGAAACTGATAGGGGGACCACCTATACGAACTAAATCACTCGCGACGAAGTTGTGGAAACCCATTTAAAAACGGAAGTTAGTGAAAAACGTTGTCTATTTCCACGAAAAATAAAGAGCCTATACCACCTATACTTCATACACCCTGTCTACGCCCACATAATCCCTTAAAATTTCATCCAAATTGGATGAAAACTGTGGAAAATAAGGTTGTTACAAGGATTTGCGGACACAAGATAGACACGGAACCAAAGTTATTCAGAATGGTCTATAACGTAAAATGCAAGTGGAAATTTTGGTTTTCGAGACCAACAATTTTTTTTCTCCTGAAAGTGAAACAACAATGCTTCCGCCTCCTTTAGGTAGACTAGGAATTTTTCATTTTTTTCGAATTTTCAAGTCACGTTGGTTCTTTAAGTACCAACCTTTTTTTTACTAGGTATTGAATGTTAGGAGTATTAGTTTACTTTCTATTGCTTCTTAATTTTATATATTTATTATAATAGTTTATTACTTTTATTTAATGTTATTTGAATATGTTTTCAAAATATGATTAAATTAATGAGAAATATCTTTCAAAATCCCCTTGTTGTTTGCCTTTCAAGCTTTATTCTACGAGTATAATTTTGGTTCTACTCTCAGGTTTCCCAGTCAATATTTTTGCTTCAGAGTCTCCCTGGGTGATGTCATAAATGTACCTACCAACTTCTTTTAAATCTAGTACATAATTACACAATTTAAGCATAGCTAGACAGATAATTTAGTTTCGGTGTTGGGTTCCTGTCCAACGATGGTGGACCATACCTTATTACTAGTTAGATTTACTTTAAAGGAGATTTTCCCGTAGTCACCATCTTTTTCCATTGACAGAACATGTCGTTAAATTTGGTGAATTTATAATTTCAATTCCAGCCTTCATAAAAGTACGTTAATAGGTACCTACTTACTTTGTTAAACTTGCCTACCTTATTTACATAGTTAGCTATTAAACAGCACGTACCTAGGTACCGTTCTACATTTTGAAAATAGTTTTTGTTGACTAGGTAAGCTTATTCATTCGAAAAAGTTATTTATATAGGTATCTATATACCTTCCTACATATACTGAACTTACCATCTCATTAACACTTTGCAACATTTTGTCTGATTTGCCTGGTATAGTGCAACTTGGGCGCTCTTTAGTCAATTACTTTTTTAATTTTGTTGGTTTGTTGTTCAGGTTTCGCTAATATGAACCCCTATGTGATCCTACGCCTAAAGACTAAGGTTACAAATAAAAACTAAAAGACTAATTAGGTGTAATTGACTATTTTACGAATGTTACCTACATATGTACGATCTTGTGTTCAAGTTTGGATCGTTTTTATATTATTTAAATTAGAGTTTAAATTAAAAAATTGCTGGATTAAAAACGTTTTTACGCTATTACCCACATACGTACCCCCTAGTATAATTATCTGTTGTTGAAAACACTGATGAAATTACCATGGCAACTACAGCTATTACCGTGGACACCGAATTTGAAATTTTCCAAAAACTAGGTTTAAATTTGAGAGTTGATCTGGGTAATATGTATTTTTGCAATCAGTGTTGACTAAGGAACCACCCTGAATTTTTTCAAATTTTTTTGAAGACTTTTATTTTTTGAAATTTCTGTGTCCGAAAGTTGCCCCTAGTTTGAGAACGGCCCGTAAACGAGGAAGCTATGTGCCACACCCAACATGGCAGACGTTTTTATTATTATTATTATTATTATTTTATTAATTTATTTTTTTATTTTTAATGATGTGCTGGGACACAAAACGCCAAAATACAAGTACCTACCTTAATTTCAATAGTTGCAGTAGTACCTAATAATTATGATAGTATTTATTCCTCTCAACGTTGGTGGTAGATCACTAAAAGCCTACAATATTACCAAAATAATCGCAATACCATTTTACCAAAATAAACGCAACTGAAATTGAGATTTATAACTGAAAATAAGTAGGTATAAAATGACAGCTATTGTATAATTATATTTGCACATTGATAAAATATGAACTGCTGTTCATGTAAATAACACTTCGATTCATTCACACCGGATATTCATATTCGTCTTTGATTTTTATATAAAAGTACTTGAAGAAATTTGAGTGGTACTAGAACAATTAGTGTCGTACGGAGGTCAATTACGATAATTGCCACTTATATACCATTAAATAATCTCTTCTTTTAGCGAATGTTTGAAGAAAATTAAGCTATTGCTCTCGCCTCGAAATTTGTAGAATGTGAATTTTTCCGTTTCAGGCTACTCTGAATCATATTCTGAAGTTTAATGCATTTTTTTATGTATGCATGTATGTATATATGTATGTATCATTCCAGACGATAACTGTCCGTAGAATTGTGCTAGAAACTTCAAGCAACTTTTAAAATGTTAAGGGCACAAAACGAAAGTTCAAGTTCGTTGGCCAGCATGATCGGATCACATCTTCGGGTTGAAATTTTCAAAAATGTAGTCAAACATTTCAAAATAGCCTGTTTTTTGCGATTTGTTGAGCGAAATAATTTTTTCAGCATACTAACATGTGGTATATTCGGAATCAGCGTAAAATTTCCTATAAGAATATGTATCAAGTTTTCAAAATATTCAAAGTTGAAAAATCAGTCAAAAACCGAAATAATGCCGTTCGCTAGTTGTAAAAATCGGTAATATTTGCAAGAAACATTGTCCAAATTCAGATTGAACTACTCTTATGGAAGTATCCCTGTATAACCAATCCTAGAACCATGCTGCTTAAAACGTAGGTAGTAGGTGCTTGTTAAAATTAAAAAAAAAAAAAAAAAAAAATGTAATCACAACTGTTGAGTTTACTCTGTGAAATATTCCGTCCTCCAATTCTCTCGGTCGCTCTCTTTAATGTTTTACGCTCAACTGTTTTTAACTATTTCATTTTATTCAGGTTACTCAAATTTCAATACAATTTAACATAAATACTATACACCTAATACGAAAGGTGGTAATTTAAGAAAATTCGCTCATACGATCATGCTGCTTGACTGGAACTTTTTATTTATTTTTTGTTGACTAGTTTCGGCTTATTAGGCCTCTACAGGACATCCTATTGCAAGACAAGCAACAATAAATGCCCATACCATTAAGTGGTCATTTATTAGGTAGCTTGTCTTGCAATAGGATGTCCTGAAGAGGCCTAATAAGGCGAAACTAGTTGACAAATATAAAAAAAGCTGCTAACTATTTCACAAAGGTTTATTATTTTTTCAATTGAGTATGATCGTAGTTTTAGTTGGCTTGCGTACGTCATAAGGCCCGTCCAGACTCCTCGGTGTGTCCTATTTCGAGCTGCCACAATATTTCTCGATTTGAACTCCTATCTATTCAAATAATCATTGCCTTAATAATATCATTATCTAAGTACGTTCGAAAAGTTGAGAGGATTTGTTATCAAATAATATGTGTAGGCAAAGCATTGGTATTAACACACAAATATGACCTCGAAAAAAAACGTATATTCATGCCTCGAAGGAACATGAAATTCGAAAGCAATACAAGTGTAGGAAGTTTTCCACGCCATCCTGGAGGTACTCCCTTGGTCTCGTCACCTCACAACCGGAGGTTCACCGCCCTATTACGCTTACACTATCATATCACTCATATTTTTCCATCAACATTCACTTGAAAGTTGTGCATTTTGAGATGAGTGAATTTCGTCCTAACATGAGAATAATAATTATTAGGTCGTGCAGTTGTGGTCGTGCATGATCTGGTCCTAAAGTGTTCTGTTGCGAAGTCCTACTGCCCATTGTTATCCTAACCGTGGAATATTAGCTTGCGCAGTTGTGGTTGAGCAGGTTAGAGTTTTAACACGTCAGTCTAACACTCAAAGTCTCGAAAAAGACACTTTTTGGCCCGTTTTTGGCCCATAGCATCTATGCGAGTAAAGCGATCGGGATGGTTAAACGATAGGACCAACTAGACCCCAATTGGAGTCTATGTGCGAAAGAACGGGTTTTTTAAGTCAATTCTTAGGCCTTTTATGGCCCGGACGGCGGACGGCGAACGGACATTTCAAATTTGGATTCTACGCACCTTGAATGAAACGTAAAGTGACAAAGTTTGAGGGGGGGGGGGGGGTTTATAAAAATTTTTTGCTATAGGATCACATAGGCTTATTATTGGAAGTAATAAACCAAAATCACACTTTTGGAAGACTCCTCAACTCCTTCCACCCTCAATCCATACATCCATAGAAAGTTTGGTTTTGTAATAAGCTAAACTTTTACAAGCTTTTACCCTAACTGGGGTATGATATATCCCCGACACAACCTTGGGTACCCAAACTACTACTTGGTACCCTTCATGATAATGGGATACTCTAACTTATTTCACTAAACTTTCGGTCCCAGTTGTATTTGCGATCTCAGTTCGACCTGCGATCGATGCGACACGTTGTCTGGACTCAGTATGCGATCTCACTTGGAAAATCGATAACTTGCTTCACAAAATGGGGGAAAAGGGGCAATCTTACCTTTCTCTCCAAAAATTAAGATCGTCGTAGATATTAGTGAAGATTGTGACGTGTGCAGCGAGCGCCACCATTCTTCGATAAACTGTCTGTCCAACATGCCCCCGGCTCCATTTACTTTTATATCATAACACGCTTTAACGTGCCTCCACAAGGATTCTATGGTGTGAGTGCCAGCTCCAGTAAGTGGGTCGATAACATTTTCTGAATGGATTACTGTCTTGTGGGTATACCCCTCGGCTAAGCGTAGGTACCCCTCGGCCTTCCACTTGTCCGAATAAATCACAGAACTAACTTTGATCCCGTTTTCGATGATTAGCAGCAGCGTCCTTCTGTCCCTTTTCTCTACAATGAAAACGCTGCAAATTATTACACAAAGGTTTATTATTTATGTATTATACAGCCCTTCTACGTAGATCTCTGGTCCATAATTATTAAACGCCGCTTATAGTATACTAGCCGCTCCGGCTCGCTACGCTCGCCTCCACGTCCAGCCAGGGGGCAAGCCCCCCGGACCCCCCATTAAATTGCTCGCTTCGCTCGCAAAATGTGGCATGTAGGGAATTTTGCTCACTTCGCTCGCAAAGTGTGGCATGTAGGGAATGTTGCTCGCTTTGCTCGCAAACGGTAGATCCCTAAGGGTAGGTTTAACGTGTGTAGGGGATGTTGCTCGCTTCGCTGGCAAACGGTAGATCTCTAAGGGTAGGTTTAACTTCTGTAGGGGATGCTGCTCGCTTCGCTCACTTGAGGAAGTTATACTGCCCACCCAACTTGGCAGACGTTTTTTTCAGTTGAGAATTCTTACAAACAAATTAAATCTTATAAAACTACGTGGAACCACGAAAAGTTTATTCGGGGATGTTGCTCGCTTCGCTCGCAAGGTATTGCTGTATATGTGTAGGAAAAAGTCCGTATTTATTCTGTTGAAATGGCTCTCGCTTCGCTCGCAAGGTACCTATGTGTATCTACTCGCAAATGATAGATCCCTTAGGGTAGGTTTAAAGTCTGAAGGGGATGCTGCTCGCTTCGCTCGCTTGAGGAAGTTATACTGCCCACCCAACTTGGCAGACGTTTTTTTCTGTTGGAAATTCTTACAAACAAATTAAATCTTATAAAACTACGTGGAACCACGAAAAGTTTATTAAGGAATGTTGCTCGCTTCGCTCGCAAGGTATTGCTGCATATTCCGACATGTGAATAGCTAAAACTACCTACGAATTTGCACCGCTTGGGATTTGGAACCCCAAAGGGTGTTAGGGCATCATTAGCGACCGTTATGTGACCGTTATGAATAGCTCGCAAGAGGCCAAGAGCGAACTTTGAGTCCCTTCAACTCGCATTATTGTGAAACGGCGGCCCGGGTCGATTAAAAATGTAATTTTAAACGCTTCCCTCGCTTCCGCTCGCAATTTGACCGACTGCCAGTCACTTTTTTTGATATCCAATTTCGGATTCAGATTCGGCGGACCCAAAGCTGTATTTCGCCCGCGAAAACCGTTCCGAAAAACGTACCTTTATGGGGTATATTTTAATCGGAAAAAACCAAGTTTTTCGGCGGACTTTTCGAGAAAACGGGTCCGTACTCTCGCATTTTTTTGACGCATTTCCGGATACTTTTTTCGCGATCCGATCGCGCCGTCGTCTTCCTCGTAGGAAAACCTACGAAACCCGTATTTTCCCGGAATTGTCAACGGCCGTTTAGAGGGGTAGGGGAAGCGGGGAAGTCCAAAAAGCGCACATTAACCGGAACTTCGACCCCCCTCCCGCCCTACGGCCCATGGTTCGGGTGGGATTAAACAATTTTAAATTCGCTCGCTCCCACTTTTGGAAAATCCCAAGAAGATCCCCCCACTCGTAGATCCGGCCCACTCAGCAGTTTGGCCGTGCATAGACACGACAGACAAACAGACAGACAGACGGAGTTTCATTCTTATAAATCTATACTATTAATAAGAATGAAACTCCGTCCGTTTGTCTGTTTGTCCGTTTGTCGTGTCTATGCACGGCCAAACGGCTGAGTGGGCCGGATCTACGAGTGGGGGGATCTTCTTGGGATTTTCCGATAGGGTGTATAAGCGAATTTAAAATTTTCTAATCCCACCCGAACCATGGGCCGTAGGGCGGGAGGGGGGTCGAAGTAAGAATTAATGTGCGCTTTTTGGACTTCCCCGCTTCCCCTACCCCTCTAAACGGCCGTTGACAATTCCGGAAAAATACGGGTTTCGTAGGTTTTTGAACGAGGAAGACGACGGCGCGATCGGATCGCGAAAAAAGTATCGGGAAATGCGTTAAAAAAATGCGAGAGTACGGACCCGTTTTCTCGAAAAGTCCGCCGAAAAACTTGGTTTTTTCCGATTAAAATATACCCCATAAAGGTACGTTTTTCGGAACGGTTTTCGCGGGCGAAATACAGCTTTGGGTCCGCCGAATCTGAATCCGAAATCGGATATCAAAAAAAGTGACGAGAACTCGGTCAAATTGCGAGCAGAAGCGAGCAAAGCGATTAAAATGATTCTGCCGTGGACGAGAGAAGGCTCAAGAATTGACGTGAAGGGTTCGATGTCACAACGTTGCGAGGCGAGCAGGTATGCCTACATAGGTACCTACCTTGCGAGCGAAGCGAGAGCCATTTCAAATAGTAAATACGGACTTTGTCCTACACATATACAGGTATACCTTGCGAGCGAAGCGAGCAACATCCCCGAATAAACTTTTCGTGGTTCCACGTAGTTTTATAAGATTTAAATTGTTTGTAATAATTCCCAACTGAAAAAAACGTCTGCCAAGTTGGGTGGGCAGTATAACTTCCTCAAGCGAGCGAAGCGAGCAGCATCCCCTACAGAAGTTAAACCTACCCTTAGAGATCTACCGTTTGCGAGCGAAGCGAGCAGCATCCCCTACAGAAGTTAAACCTACCCTTAGAGATCTACCGTTTGCGAGCGAACTGAGCAACATATCCTACATGCCAGACTTTGCGAGCGAAGCGAGCAATATTCCCTACATGCCACACGTTGCGAGCGAAGCGAGCAACTTAATGGGGGGTCCGGGGGGCTTGCCCCCCGGCTGGACGTGGAGGCGAGCGTAGCGAGCCGGAGCGGCTAGTAGTATAGATTTAGTATCGGAACTCGGAGCTTCGGACCTCACAAATGGGTTCAATCCATTACAGCAGCGGAATCTCACAATTTTACGCTTTTTAATATAGTTGATAAACAAAACAATTTATTACCAAGTCATCTTTCCAACACATAAAAGTGTTAGGTACCTACCTATACTGTATATTGATATCATCTAATTGGTCAAATTTCAAAAAATGTGCTGACAAAATCACTGAAAATGGCTAAGAATTGTTAAATTGATATTTTTTAGCATAAGATTGGTCAAATAAAGTTTATCAACTATGAAATAGAACATTCAAAAATTTATGTACGAAATTATGCTAACAACTTGAACTTCATTAAATTTTGTTTTAAAAAATCTATAAAATTGAAAAAATAGCCTAAAATCCAAAACCTCTTTTTGAATAGAAGAGTATCATTTAGAATAGGACTTTTTTTTCCATAAAATTAATAGCTAACATTTTCTTTTCACTCATAAATCTCCAATTTCTATACAACTTGAAATATACAAAAAAAAAGACACTTTTTCACCTATTTTTGGCTCATAGCACCCATGAGAGTGGAGCGATCGAGCTGGCGAGAAGTTAGGACCAACTAGACCCCAAGTGGAGTCTATGTGCGAAAGAACAGATTTTTTAAGCCAATTCTAAGGCCTTTTATGGCCCGGACGGCGGACGGCGAACGGCGGACGGACATTTCATATTTGGATTCTACGCACCTTGAAACGTAAAGTGACAAAGTTTGAGGGGGGGTTATAAAAATTTTTTGCTATACGATCACATAGGCTTATTATTGGAAATAATAAACCAAAAAGCGAAGCTCTAAAATGTCCGCCTGCTTGCAACACATACCGAAGACCCATGGCCCTTGCACTCTTGTGCCATGATTCCGTTGAGTATCATACACATCATCGTCATGAGGTGTGTCTGAATCAGATGTGGCAGAGAGATAAGGAAGGCCGCCGTTTGGCGTTTTGTGTTGATATCGCATCCAGATGTTTGATATCGCATCCAGATCTTTGAGATCGCATATTGGAGGTTGAAAGTGCGCTGAGATCGCATATATACTATTGGTACCAAAATATCAACAAAAAAACATCAAAAAGGTGTTTAATGGTTAGTATGAATCGTTTAAAAGTAGGCGGGAAAACAGCTTTCTTAAATAAAAAATACTCAGAAACTCGTAAACGAGTTCCACTATCCGCTTTAGAAGCAGATACCATGTTACATGGATATGTCTTTGATTGGGGGTTTCATAACGGTTGTCCTCGACTGTTGTCAAGAAGATGAAAATGTTTCCTATGGAGTGGAGTAAATGATGCTATTGCTTTACTTTAAGAATATTGTAACCGGCTTATTAAAATTGGCCACATTCCAATCAACTTAGTTTTGGAATGTAGCCAGGTACGGAAGGAGGGGGAAATTGGTAGCTTGAGATGTGAACATTTATCACATAAATCCAGCGCTTTCCAACGAGTGGCGAACGATTTTTGTGCGATGAAAACTGCGGAAGTTCCATTCCCCTAGCAACGGCTGGGTTGTACGTGAAATAAGGCACTCACAGTTGAAACTTATTGAAAGGAAAAGCTTGTGTATATAAAGAGCATTCGGTTGTGATAGTCAAATTCCTAACGCTTGCATACGAGTCTGCAACGCATTGGGACATTTTCATGTGTTTACCTATGAATGGTCAACGTCATTTCTGATGGTCATAATCATCGTTGTGGCCACTTGGGACAATTTTTTTCGTGACGATTTTTTTGTTATGTGCCATATGAAAGACATGAAAATGTCAAAACACTGAAATTGTGACATGGAAATTTTTGGTTGACCCCCCAGAGCAAAGACATATCCATGTCAAAACATATATTTACCTACTGGCAAGGGAGGAGTATTAGAAATTTGTAATAAAAAGGACAGTCTGCCCTTAATTAAGTTTTCTTCCAACGTTTCTCCCCGAAATGGTTGAATGTCTTTTGGTGAAACCATTCCATTGTAGAAGTGCCTGCTGAACTGGTAGAGGGAGTGGCAGGCGGCTGGGTTGTAACAGAAGTGGCAGGTGCAAAGAACCACTGGGTGAACAGATGTGCCTGCACCCAACCTGATGGGTGCACTTTCCCAATAGCTCCTGTAGGAGCTCCTTTCATTAGTGGATCGGACCAGTATTTTCTGGGGAATATTATCATGGGATATCAAATGACATGTCAAAACAAATATATTTACACGAGAAAATCCCTCAGCTCGCGCATATGATGTTCCTGTTGGTTTTCTTATGGACAGTTCATTTTTATGTCGTCTGAGGAAATGATCTACTGGTTGACCACTTCAAGGGAGGAGTATTAGAAATTTGTAATAAAAAGGACAGTCTGCCCTTAATTAAGTTTTCTTCCAACGTTTCTCCCCGGGAACTGGGGCTTCTTCAGGTAATGCTAAAAATTATATTTAAAATTATAAAATCTCTAACAATATTTACAAAACAATTTTAAACATATTTAAACAAATTTAAAATTGTATTTTTGTAAAAAAAAAAATCAAATTTTTATAAAATTTATACAAATTTTGATTTTTTAAAAACCAGCAACAAACCAAACTAATCAGGTTTCTTACATTTTCAGATGCAGATGATTATTGTGCTGGCCTAAGCATAGGATTCGCTTCTGGAGAAGTTGTTGGATTCTTAGCCGGAATAATGCTGCTTGTGGCCGTATGGAAGGTATCTACCAGCACATTCTTAACTACAAAAATTACATCATAATACCTATGCATTCCTGGTTTATAATATATTCATAATTGAGTAAAGGCCCGTTTACACGAGCGATTTTTTCCGGCAATAATTGCAGAAAAAAGTATTGCACAACTATTTCAAAAAAGTTGGACAACTATTCTCTCCTCGAAAAAATTGCCGAAGATTGCACGCAATTAATTGACGGGAGTTGTACAACATTTCAGGCCCACGAGCCCTCTCGGCAACTGTTGCATCGTGTTGAAATGAAGTCCAAGGGGTTTGGAAAATTATTGCACTATTGTGGCAATTTTTCGGCCTTGGGTCGGGAGAGGGAACGAAACAGCCAATCACATTGAGAGTTTATTTGTGCAGTATGGCCTTATGAGCAAATATTGACGTGAAACTGCACTGATGGGGTGCAGCATTGCCTCATGAGAGAATTTTAACGTAGGAAAGATATGAGTTTATTTGTGCAGCATGGCCTTATGAGCAAATATTGACGTGAAACTGCACTGATGGGTTGCAGCATGGCCTTATGAGCGAATACTGACGTGAAACTGCACTGATGGGGTGCAGCAGTGCCTCATGAGAGAATTTTAACATAGGAAAGATAGGAGTTTATGTGTGCAACCATGGCCTTATGAGCAAATATTGACGTGAAACTGCACTGGTGGGGTGCAGCATTGCCCCATGAGAGAATTTTAACGTAGCAAAGATAGGAGTTTATTTGTGCAGCATGGCCTTATGAGGCCATGAAAGAGGCCTTATGACGTGAAAGAATTTCAGAGGTGAGAGCCAACCCACATTCTCTCTGGCTCAGAAACTGGCGCTGCCAAATTCCCCTCTTTTTCCTTTGGTTGGCAGCAGCAGCGACGACGACCACAGCAGCAGCGACGACCACCTCTTCACCGTCCATGGCGCGAACTGTTGTCGCCCGTGTAAACGAAAAAATTGAGCGATTTCTATTGCTCAACTTTTTGGTTCAACACAGTGCAATTAATTCCTTGCAACATCTTGACGCAACACGAGGCAATTTTATTGCTTCGTGTTGTGTACAACTTTTCTAGTGCAATTTTTTTGGAGTTGCGCAACTTTTGTTGCTCGTGTAATCGGCCCTTAAGGGCCATTTTCAGCAAAATCGTAAATGAGTTTAAGCTCGAAAAGATCGAAAATTAATGGAGATTCCAGCTCATCGTCATTTCACCAAAGCTTTTTTCGAGTTCAAGCCCCCAAAATCCGACCAGTTACACTTACTAATCTCCGTTAGAGGTGATATCACTATGGCCCCTTAGCTTCTGTGAGCAGCTGTTATTTCTACTTACTAGAATTCATATCGTAATGAACTAGTTCTATCCCTAAAAACAAATACAATTGAACATACCAAATAAACCAAAAATGTTATAACGGAATCGGAGGGAACAAGTGTAATTTTTCGATTCAGCGTGAAAAATTACGTAAAAACCGACCCTAAACTCGTCAGTTTCTAGTAACTCAGTTATAAAAACTGGCATACGAAAAATGTGTGCGAGCTAGTATTTTAAATTAATTATAATTATTGTTTGAAAACTATTGTAACACCAAAGTTATTGCCTAATATTGTTGTGGTACCTAGGTAATTGTTCATAGTAGATACCTATATCTTGCTAGAATGTTGGCAACCTCTGAATGATCTTAAACAACCTTAAAAGAACTTGAATGATGACTGGGATGACCTTGAATGATTTTACCCGACCTTGAAAGAACTTAAATACTTGAATGACCTTAAACGGCCTTAAACAACATTAAATGACTTTGAAATCGTAAACTACCTTGGGCGACCTTAAATGACCTTGATTAACCTTGAAAGATTTTTAATGACCTTGAATAGCTTTAAACAACTTATAACTACTTTGAATGACTTTGATCATAATTGAACGACCTTGATTAAACAACCTCGAATGACCTTGAATGATGTTGAATAGCCTTGATTTACCTTTAATGACCTTGAACAACCTCGAACGACCTTGAATGATTTTGAAAGACTTTGAATGACCGTGAACGACCTTGAACAATGTGTAACCACCTTGAACGACGTTAAAAAACCTCAAATGACCTTGCATGACCTTGAACTACCTTGAATGATTTTGTACAGCCTTGAACTCAACATGCCTGCTCCTCTTAATGTGATCTCTGGCATTCTGTCACAACAATATCAATTAAAACTATAGTTGTATAATAGAGCAATACAAAGAGCTCAAGAGTGAAGTTGAAACAGTATCATTACTTACACTCTGTTAAGCAGCCAAGCACACCAAGCACAACTATAAGAGAAAAAATTTATAATAAGTGTTGATAATAATGGTGGCACATTATGATGGGATGGTGAATAGTACCTATGCCCTTATTGAGCCCCCCCCCCCCTCCCCCCTCCCATTATTTGATTAAAAATTATTCAAACTTCCCGATTTCGTGCACGAAACTCTTAAATATGATATTATCTTGTAATTAAAATGGAAGCCGGACGATAACAGGTGGGTGGTGGTTGTGTTGTTGAGGCGATTTTTCGTCCCGGCTTCAAAGAGTCCAGCTAATTAATAGACAGTGTGCTCTAAACTCCGTTTATCCAAACGAGTTTTGGGTTGGTGAAAGACACCAAGGTTTGATCCTTGAGATCATTTTTAATAGTGTTTGGCTTCACTCCTTTACATACGGTTTTGTTGAAAGTGGCTCTAAGAACTTTTCGTAGGGTGAAACTTCACTACCAAATTAGAAATGTTTTTGGGAATCTAATTTTGATATATTTCAACCCTGAGGACTAAAAAAGGTGGTGCCCAAGATTGAGCACCACTCCCTGGCCAATACGTGATTTGTCGTCCAAGCTTCATCAATATTCTGTTCTAATAGTTAGGGAGAAAAGCTCGGGTGGCTGACGGGCGGATTGTTTGGATTATATATATATATATATATATATATATATATGGTCAATTAAATTATTATTAATCATTTGATTATATTATTGATATCGAGTCGACTTCACTATTATTATTATTATTAATGTAAATTATTATTTAGAAATAATAAATCAATATACCTAGTAGGTTACCTACTAGAGTCTGGGCGTAGCGCGACTAGCCGAGAAGTTCCGAGAACTCCCGAACCCTTCCAAAGAATCCTCTGTTAACTAGTCATAACTAGTGTAAGCCAAGTATACAACCACTCCTAGAAAGATTTTACACGGATCAGTTTTTAGCATAGATCAGTAGTCTGGATGCTCGCTACGTTCGCATCTCAAAAATACATAACATCAAGTAGTATCCCTTAGTAAAAATTCGGATTAGTTGGACGTATAGATTAGTAATAGGGTGGCGGAACGATAACAGTGGAATACGAAGCCAAATTTTTCGATTCGAATGGTGTTCAAACCCGTGATCCCCTGCACCGTGGGCAGATACACTAGCCATCCCGCTAGAGAGAACCTTCAATGCATCTACTCAATTACTGTACTTAGCTGCTGAGTTATAGATGATATGGCTAGTTGCGCTCTGCCCAGACGCTCTTGAATACCATAAACTCATCGACTTGGTGGTAAGCAACAAAATCGTCAACAAATATCTGAAAATTTTTCAGTAGGGTAACGGCACCAGTAACAGACAAGGGTCTAGTAACAGACAGTCACAACTTTGAATCAAAATAATAAGCATTTCAGACAGGTAAAACTGATGTTGCGTTGATCCATGAGTACAGTGTTGCCATCTAGTGTCTTCAGTGTGAATTTTATGAGCCAGTTCGTATTTAGAAGGCAGTGGTGGAAGGTTATGAACAGCCACCACGAGGTCAGTTGGATTCTGATGCTGTAGCTAGCTGGTTTTGTTAAGGAGGTGAGTACTTTCAACTGTCATTTTCCATAGTAAAATTTAGAGATGAGGGCATTCTGAAGGTGTTTTTTAATGTTTAAACTATGCTCTTTTTGTTTTTCACATCGTTTTTTATGAAATATTTAATTCTATTGGGAGTTTCATCTATGTCTGTTACTCATCCTCAGAAACCTCGTTTTTCTAGTAGGTAACAGACACCCATGTCTGTTACTAGTCCACTCAGCCATTTTCATTTTTTCCATTTTTTTCCCTTCAGACTAGGTTTTTCATTGATTCTAATGTTCCTTCAGGTTAAATATTGAGAATGGAACAACATGATTAGTGTTACCGGTCCAAAAGGGTGTCTGTTACTCATCCCATATTTTTTTGGTACCGCGAATCATTCAGACACTTCTCGTTTTCAGTTCAGGATGGCGCCCCCTGCCAGGAAATTCGCATACAGTGAAGAACAAATGCAAAGTGCCATATTAGATGCCAACAATGGTATGAGTGTCGCTGCTGCAGCAAGAAAAAATGGAGTTCCAAGAGTAACACTTTTGAACAAAGTAAGAGGGGTTTATCCTAGCGTAAGAAGGATGGGTCCAGACCCAGTGCTTCCAACTGAGGAAGAGAGATTACTGGTGCTCTGGATATCTTCATCGTCCAAGGCAGGATTCCCAATATTAAAAGACGAATTTTTGGACAGCATGCAGCTGCTCATAAAGGAACTGGGGAGAGAAAATTCGTTCACAGATGGACGACCTGGCAAGTCATGGTATTGTGGAATTCTGAAACGAAACCCTTCAGTAGCACACAGGATCAGCAAAAATCTGACACTATCGCGATCAACAGTGACCACAGAAAGCCTAGGCAACTGGATTAACACCGTGTACAACCACTTAAAGGAAAACAATCACCTAAGCATTCTAGGCAACCCAAACCGAATATTTAACTGTGATGAAACTGCTTTTTTTTTCTCAACCCTAAGGGATCCCGAGTGCTTGCTATTAAAGGGGACAGAAATGTATACCAAGTTGTGAATAACGATGATAAAGAGTGTGTCACTGTTTTATTTACAGCAAATGCTGAAGGACAACTTCTCCCACTGCATGTGATCCATAAGTACGTGAGAATTCCAGATAATGTAAAATTCAGTATGCCCTCTGACTGGGGATTAGGAAAATCAGATTCAGGATGGATGACTAGTAAAACTTTTTTTGAATTTCTGGCCAATGTGTTCCAGCCATGGCTGAAAACTCATAGACTGGATTCAGAACCAATCATTTTATTTGTGGATGGACATGTATCTCATTTAACACTTGAGGCAAGCAGATTTTGTGAAAAAGAGAAAATAATTTTTATCGCTTAACATCCGAATGATACTCATATTCTACAGCCACTGGACGTTTCTGTATTTAAGCCCTTGAAAATAAAGTGGAAAAAAACAGTGAATCGATGGAGAAGAACCTCTTCAGATGGACCTGTTGTTAAAAAAAATGCATTTTGCTGACCTGTTGGAACATTCTATAAGCACTCTAAGACCACAGGTAATTGTGAAAGGTTTTGAAAAGTGTTGATTCTGCAATGTGGTTCTGTGGATTCATGATGTACAAGGTTTAAGACTACAATGTTTAAGGCTGGAAAACTAGACTGACGATTCTTGTTTTTAGTTCTGCTTAGTTTAAGACCTACTGCAGGAACTAAAATGAAAGAGGGAATTACATTTCTTTCATTGTGATTAACGAGGCTAATATATCTGAATAGTTTGAGTAGGTACCTACCATCACAACTTAACCACCTACTAGGTCCTTTGTGATTTAAGAAGTTTATAATTTAGTTTAATTGTACCTGAAAATTGTAAGTAGATAAACGTATTTACCCACTCCATTTATATTGTGGTCTGAAAACTTGAAGTTACCCACATTTATTAGAAGTCAAATGTATTCAATTTGGAAGTTTAAATTTAGTTAATTGTTTCGTAGGTGCAACTTTAAATTTAGTTTACCTATTGTTTTTAAAAACCTCGCAGTTGCCTTAAATTCTCATTTTTTGGTGGTTATAATTTTTTTAGTTGCGTACTCACGTATTGTTTATATGAATTTAATACGATTTTAGTTCTGACAATAAAGAAATTTTGCATATTTTTACTAAAAAATGAGTTTTGTCGGTGTCTGTTACTCATCCTTTTACCCTGTCTGTTACTGGGGAACATCAGATTTTTCGGTGTCTGTTACTGGGGGTCGAAGCTCTTTTCATAACTGAGCAATTAAAAGTAGATATAACTAATTTAGAGGATCCAGAAGCCGCCAAAAGTTGAAGGAGATGTAGTTGCATAAGAGAAAAATAGTTGGAAAACGATGAACACATTACAAGAGACGGAAAATTAAGTTAATCTGAAAGTGATGTCTTAAGCATGTCTGTAACTGGTGCCGTTACCCTATGACTTCCAGAAAAAATAAAAGTGAATAAATATACCTATAAAAAATAAAATCAGAAAATCAAATAAAAAATTAAAAATAAATAGGTAAACGTTTCTAGCACATTTTTGAGTTTTAAACAGGTAAGATATCGGTTCTCATATTCGTTGCTTATAGGCCAGGTAATCTCACCTATGATTTTATCTTCGGACGTTTATAAAACAGGCTAATTTAATCTTAGAATCCCGTGTGTTGTTTCAGGACTTGTTGTATTTATTGAGAGTGTGGGTATACGTGGTGATACTGATGGTGTTACCTACAATCACGTTCTACGGCATTGCAATATACGCAGTGGTAGAATACAGGAGTGACGTCCCAGTGATTGCGGTGCCCAGTACCATCGAGCTGGCTTCTTTCGGTAAATGAATTACTTGAGCACAGTTCCTAGGTTACATTTTTATGTATTTGTTTATTCAAAACTGGCAAACCCGATACCATAGTAATACACTTGACGTTGGGTACACAACAAATCGGGAGAGTCTCGCGGGAGCACACCGAAAGGCACAACTAGCTCTTCCTTCTGGCATTCCGGGCTACTAGTCAGCTGATCGGGTGCCTAATGTGTGTATTCGCCTTCTTCCCGCTTACACTTGAATCTCGTTGCTTTTTAGTGAATCTGGTAGAAATCGTGAATTAGGTATCGAAATGGATCCAATACGAGTAATTTCGTTAAGCGGTTGGCAACCATCTCATAATAGAGTTAGGTACAGGTAGCATCAGAGATTTAAGTAGTGTTTAGCATTTGAAGAAGTACCTACATAGTTTGTACATACATACCTACCTAATAAGTGTTGAGTGTACATACATCTTGATGTTTCATTTTTTGCAGCTCTCCTCGCTGACACTCATGTCCAGCGTCTAGGGCAGATCTCTTTATGCCTCCATGCTATCAGTATTTTGCTCTTTGCGGAATAAAAAGTGGAAGCTTTGTGTTCGTGACGATTCTCGTACAATTCCTACATATTCGTATGTAATTGGCCGATCATTTGTTCCGAAAAGAGGAGAAAAAATAAAGTTGCAAATTTAAACCGATTTCGACGGTTAGGCCATCATCAGTAACAAACACAACTGAACACACATTAGAAAGGACACAGTTATAGAGTCACAGGTGAAGGAAGATTGAATCCCATTGGTCGAGAGAAAGGAAAGGGGGCTGGAGGTACAACCTATTAATTGCAAGCTAAGTGAAGGGGGATTATAGCTGATGAAGTGAAAGGAGGAGAAGAATTACTATTATTAATTATTATTACTAGAATTACTATTATTAAGAAGGGATAATTCCAAGCTTTATAGAAATGGACTTGTCAGTGGTGAAATATATTGAGGGACTCATTCAACATGTATCAGATCTGTCACTTTTGATAATTTCGAATTTTTAAAGTACATTCAACATCTCTTTGGACAAAATTGAAGAAATTCTACAAACTGTCTACCTATCAAATCAAAATTGTAATTATGATTGGATTCCTGAAGATGTTTTGCAAAAGTAGATGTTACGCTCCAGGAAAATAACTCTCACAGTCGAAGAGGTTTGGTCACCCTGGCCTCTTAGCTCTGGTCGTTAGAGCGTTGCAACTCCGAGAAATTAATAGGTAATAATTTCTCGTAGTTGTGACGACGCGAGTTCGAACTCCTGTCGAGGTATCAAATATTTTTAGCCCGTTACAGTGGCGCAGCCAAAATAGGACCCGAAATCATACGAAACAATAATTAATTAAATCCCTCTCGAGCCAAAAGACTGTAAACATCACATTTCCTGTTGTTATGCCTTGCATTTCCTCACTCACTTGAGTCAAAACACACCGCGACAATGACCTCGCTCGACTGCTGACTTGTTCCAGCGAGCATCTGCTGAGCCAGCGGCCTGCAGTTTCACTTAGTCATTCGTCCGACCCCAAACCAGCCGAGACGGCTGGTATTTGACTCCGGGGAAATGTTACGCTCCAGGAAAATAACTCTCACAGTCGAAGAGGTTTGGTCACCCTGGCCTCTTAGCTCTGGTCGTTAGAGCGTTGCAACTCCGGGAAATTATTAATAATTTCTCGTAGTTGTGACGACACGAGTTCGAACTCCTGTCGAGGTATCAAATATTTTTAGCCCGTTACATAGACCTACCCTTATTCTACCTGAAATCCTCCTGATGCTCTTCCATTCTTTCCCTGAATTTCCTACCAGTTTGACCGAGAAATTTGTAGCCGCAAGAACATTTTAATTTATAAACCCCTTTTATCCTGAACATTAATTATTATTCCTTATCATTATTTAGTTCGTGTGGATTTCACAAGGTAGCTTGCAAGAAATCATAACTGATTGGATTTACTGTAAGGTGGTCTTGTTCGGTCTTGTAGCTCAGGCGTCTGAACCCACTGATCTTTGGACCCTGGCTAGAAGATGAATGGTTATTTGTTTTGCTCTTGTTTCTCACTCGGTGATGGTTAGAAAATATTGTTCGCAGTGTACAATACAAAGGAAGCGGTAGCGGACTGTAGTTATATTTTTTCAAAGCTGAGTTAGTATGGTTCGGGGAACCAGAGGTAGAAAAATGCTGAAAGTAGAAATAGCGGAATTGAAGGAGAACCTTATTCGCACTGCTGATTTTACTTCCAAGAGCACCCGAGAGGCGGTTCTTCAAGGTATTAACGTAGGGTAGTTGCTCCAGGCGTTTTGATTCTTGGTAACGGAAAGAGGTAAGAAAAGAACCGATGAGGTCGGCTCACTTCGAGTGAATTTGACGGGAAACGAATGAATAACATGTTTTATTATTGAAAATCATATCTGAAGACCATCAGAGGAAAGTTTGTTTTCCAGTTACGTACCTTGCAGAATAGGAAATGAAGGTAGAGGGTCAATAGAGTACATGTTGACGTTTACTTATAAAAATTTAACTGGCCGATAAATCTGCAACACCAAGGGCCTATTTCTAAAAGCAACAAGTGACAAGTTACAAGCCGATTTTATGTGTAAGTTGTGAAAAATGAGTGTGCGCGTTATAAAGGTACAAGTGTAGACTTGTAATGCACAGTGAAAATTAGCAAGTGTACAGGCGAATTTGGACAAGTTTCCCTATCATTTTGCACAAGTCACTGTTTTACAGTTGTAAAAAATGGCCGATTTCTAACTTACGTCCATTCACCTGCAAACTTGTTATTTTCCAGCTTTGTGAGAGGACAATTTTTCGGTGTTTAATATGAGGGAATCATCTGCTAAAGAATACAAGAAAGAAGCACTCAGCATTCATTGGAAGGCGCCAACGATTTTTTCGGTCACGAATGAACGATTATTTCGTGGGTATTTTCGAATTTAACGAGAGATTTAGGATGTCTTCCAATACCCTTGAATGATTCAAATGCTGCGTGACCCTGTGCAATTTTTCTTGATCGGGTATTGAGGATCTTCACATCATTGATGAACAAAGTGAAGATAATTTCGGAGTTACGCATGACATTCCTAACCCAGCAGCATTAAAGGCCCGGTCACACAGGACGCGTTATAACGCGACGTTATGCGTTCCAGTAACGTCGCGTTACCACGATACGGTTGTATGACACAACATTGCATCACCCCCGTCACACACACGGCGGTACCCCTCAGCGATACTTTCAGTAACGCGACGTCAGCCAAGCGGGTTGTACAGAATTACAGAATATCGCGCGCTGAGGGCGTTCTCTTCCTTCTGCCATTGTCGTTCAATATAATACAATGAATATGAATGTGGAAACTAAGGCTCTTATTGAAGATGTGCGGAAGTTTATTTATTTGACAGGTCACATGAGCTGTACAAGAATATAGTGAAAAAGATGGAGGCATGGGATATAATAGCTGGAAGACTGGGTAGGTATTACAAGTAAGTAAAAAAACCAAACCATAGACGGTGGTATCCCCCAAGCTCTTCCCTCCTTTCATTGATTGGGTGCACCCAATAGGTACCGTCTATTCCTGCGATCTAATAGCGCTAGAAGAAGTAGAGCTTCTTCCTCATCAGAGTCATTGTCAGAAATCATTATAGATTAAAGACAAATTAGATAAATAGATTAGAATAGACGCTGGGAACCGCGAACCCCTTGAGTAGCACAGACAAGACTGGGTCTCGCGCCCTGATAACGCAAATAATAACGCGGTGTGTGTGACGTTGCTATATCGCCGAACGTCGGGGGGAACGCGCGTTCCTATAACGTCGCGTTATAACGCGTCCTGTGTGACCGGGCCTTAAGACTTGATGAACTGATTAATCATTTCCGCTGAATGAAGAAGAAAAATCCGATTATGCCAGCCATCGGAATAAGTTGAAATCAAATACACACTTTCTCCATTTTTCAGTTTATAATTTGTCTGTCTTCCAATCATTACACCTCCTCATGTACGATAAACATCTTATCGTGTACTTAACACAGTTTTTAGCGAATTTTTGAAGAAAATTAAGCTATTGCTCTCGCCTCAAAATTTGTAGAATGTGAATTTTTGAAAAAATTTTATGCAGAAATCCGTTTCAGGCTATTCTCAATCATATTCTGAAGTTTAACGCATTTTTTTATGTATGTATGTAGGTATATATGTATGTATGTATGTATGTGTCATTCCAGACGATAACTGTTCGTAGAATTGTGCTAGAAACTTCAAACAAATTTTAAAATGTTAAGGACACAAAACGAAAGTTCAAGTTCGTTGGCCAGCATGATCGGATTACATCTTCGGGTTGAAATTTTCAAAAATGTAGTCAAAAATTTCAAAATAGCCTGTTTTTTGCGATTTGTTGTGCGAAATAATTTTTTCAGCATACTAACATGTGGTATATTCGGAATCAGCGTAAAATTTCCTATAAGAATATGATGTATCAAGTTTTCAAAAATTTCAAAGTTGAAAAATCAGTCAAAAATCGAAATAATGCCGTTCGCTAGTTGTAAAAATCGGTAATATTTGCATGAAACATTGTCCAAATTCAGATTGAACTACTCTTATGGAAGTATCCCTGTATAACCAATCCTAGAACCATGCTGTTTAAATCGTAACTAGTAGGTGCTTTAAAAAAAAAAATGTATTCACAACTGATGAGTTTACTCTGTGCATGTGTTAATAATTTGATTCCATGCTTGTCTATCAAAATCATAAACTAAAATTTCTCAACACGATCAATAGCGACTGAAATGTCGAAGATTTCTTCAAAAATTCGCTCATGGGGTCATGCTGCATGACTGGACTTTTTTACAGATGAGATTTGCGAAAAACAGTACAGAAATGGGACTCACAGCCGGTTTAAAAAATTGCAATTTCTCATGCTCGCGGAAATTTCATGTTCAGGCAGCTTTTTCACCAAATAAATCCAATTAAAAAATTTCTATTTTTTGCTCTGAGAAGTTGTTAAAAGGTTCAAGATGCATTTTAGATAGAATATTCTTTAATTTTCAAACATATAGAGAATATAGAAAGAAGAAATCTATAGATTTAGACGTAAGTATTTATCCCTTTGCTGAAAATGGCACATTTCGAGTGCAATCATGCTCATGAAGTATCAGGATTTCGGCGATCACAAGCTTTTTTATATTATGATTCGCTGACAAAACTTCAATTCCGGCATCCCGATTGACGTTGTTAATTTCGTTAGTTCCCACTTGCCATTTTTTTTCTGCTACACTTCTAAACTTAGATTCTACAAGTATAACTTTTCACACTTGTGCTCTTTGTTTTGGTGAAACACTTGGTCTAGTTTACCGTGATTACAAGTACCTCTACTTGTTAACATGTACACTTGTAACTTGTTGCTTTATGAAATAGGCCCTAGGAGACTTTTTCATGTTTTGCACAACACCCATCATCATCTTCCCTGGTGTTGCTAATTTGTCGGCAAGCTGAAGTAGGATTTAATTTTTTTTTAACGCTATAAATCATCTAGTTTGAGTACGTTGTCATGCAACATGAGGAAAGAAATTGCTAACTACCAATTTTATGTCAAAAAACTAGTTCTAAATAATATTTTGCAAGTCAAAAAAGATTCTGGATTTTTTCGTAGCGTTTTTTGTAGTTTTAATAGGTTTTTCAGCAAATATTATAATGAAATTCAAAATTCTGTGCAGAATTTTTTGAATGTCTATAAGTTTATTGTTTATAAACCTCTTTTGACTAATATTCTGTTTAAATTGAAAATTTAACACCTTCACGTTCTTAGCCATTTTTAGTGATTTTTAAGCACATTTTTTGAAATTTGACCAATTTAATGAGATCAAAAAGTTCTAGCCATCTAACTCCCATTTGAAAAGCTTGATCTTTTGGCGCGAAACCTGATTTTAATCTCAATCCTTGGAGAGTTATCGTTTGGAATGGCATATACACATACAAACGTGACACAGTGGTTTTTGCAAAATTTTCCTTACTTTTCCGGGGGGGGGCCACCCTGAACTATGTTTAAAATGTTTTCAATGTTGAAAAACTTGTTTTTCAATGAAATCAAGGGTTTTCTTTTAAAATTTACCTTTTATGAAAATACGAGTTTGAGGTCGACGTCCACGTATTTTTTTTACGCTGAATCGAATGGTAACACTTGCATACAGGCTGGCTCCCAACTGGGAAACTCACGGAATCGTCAGGGAATTCTTTGCGTCAGGAAAAGTCAGGGAATTTTGCAAAAACCACCAAATTTCAGGGAATTTTTTAAATTAAAACTTGATGTTATAATTTTAAGAGTTTTAAGGGATTTTATAACTCCTAAAAAATCAAACTTCAATAGCGTACTTCATCATAATAAGTACATATTATTTCATAGGTGAGTTATACGAATGACAAAATTTATGCTATCACTTTTTGGAAATAACCAAAGATAAGAATGTGCTGCGAGAAACTACCCGTCCTCGCACCCACAGTCAAGTGACAATGAAAGGAGCATTGCATTTTGTGTGGAGAATCAAATTTATCAGGTTTTTAATGGAATTTTACTTATAAATCAAGCAATTTAATTTCTCCCTTGATGGGAAAAACAAAAGATCATGGATATGTCTAGTACCTACTGCTTACCAGTTGGTACCTACTACTCAATTGTATACCAACCATGTAGTACCTTCTTTTCACAAGATTATTTCATTATGGTTACAAAACAATATTAGTTTTTAACGTAGAGTAATAAATCAGCATTCCTTGACACTACAATGGCTTAGAGGTCATGAGATGTTGTGATAAAATGAGAGCATTCCAAAAAGTGGCGAACGATTTTCCTACTATGAAAACTATGGGAGTTACTCTTCCCTAGTAACGCCTTGGTTGTACGTGAAAAAATTCCTTGACCTCCACCCAAAAGACATGTCCATGTCAAAAATCCCTACGTCCTTCGCCCGTCTCAAGTTTTCCTCCAAAATTACTGGACCAAACACTATGGAATTTGGCTAAAAAAAAATCATGCATCGACCGAGGATGAGCCTGTAACATCGGCATCACGTTCGATCAACCCTAAAGGGTGGATTTGAAGGGATGAAGTATATTGAGAGAACTAGATCTCGAAATCTTCGGGAATAAAAGCCATTTTTTGTCGTTGATGTTGTCATTGAAAGAAATCATCCCAAAGAATCGAATGAAACGTCCCCGATCGCTTTACGTTAAACCGTTCGCTCTCGCTATGCAATACAACTTTGACAACGGAAAATTTACACTTCAAACATTTCAATTTCTCCCTTGATAGGAAAAACAAAAGATCTAGTACCTACTGCTTACCAGTAGGTACCTACTACTCAATTGTATACCAACCATGTAGTACCTTCTTTTCACAAGATTATTTCATTATGGTTACAAAACAATACTAGTTTTTAACTTAGAGTAATAAATCAGCATTCCTTGACACTACAATGGCTTACAGGTCATGAAACGTCGTGGTAAAATGAGAGCATTCCAAAAAGTGGCGAACGATTTTCCTACTATGAAAACTATGGGAGTTACTCTTCCCTAGTAACGCCTTGGTGGTACGTGAAAATCAATACAAAATGTGCCGGTCGGGGAAAAAAGTGTCGGTCGGGGAAAAAAAGTGTCGCCAAAAATTCCTTGACCCCCAGCCAAAAGACATATCCATATCAAAATTAACGAAAATTTGCTCTTCTAGTTCTCAGTTTAGTTATGTAGCATGGCTGGAAAAACTCATCTTCCAAGGAATTTTTCTAGGTAATGTCCTTTTTGCTAGGTACCTATACCTATGTAAGTTTTCCGAGAGCTAAATAATAAGTAATTCATCCGTCTCTCTGTGCTTGCTAGGATCTCTGGGTGTGATTGGGACAGTAGACAGTTTTTAACCACGCTCAACAGACTCAGCGTTAAAAAGGTAATGAAATAATTGTAGACCAAAAATGCTTTTTTGGTTTTGTGGTGGCCTACATCAGTTTCCGAAATTCGACCCACAGCATTAATCCGATCGGGACGGCTAAGGAACGCTATCACCAATGATACGCGATCAGCTGATTAGTATAGGGTTGGGCGATAGTCGATAGTTACTATCGATATATCGATAGGTCATGCCTATCGATGGTCACTATCGATAGTGTCCACTATCGATGAATCTTTATTACTAATTGCTAACTTGCTAAAAACGCACACACGTGGCTACAAAATGCGTTAGCTTCATTCAATAACGCTACTAGTAGCTTGGAGGAGCAGATGGAAAGTGCAGACGATTCCGCATTGACATCACCACCCGAATCGCACATTCAGGAACCCTCTACATATAAGGAAAGCAGTAGCAGCGTTCTCATTCACGTTCAACGCAAAAAAGATGAAGACATACAACTGAGAACATGTTCTGCAGATTCAATCATCACAATCAACAATTACATACAGCAACACCCATTGCCGAATGAAGCTCGACCATTACAATTCTGGAGAGAAAAAGAATTGTCAGGTGAGTACAACCGACTACATAATGTAGCCAAGAAGTACCTTTGCGTTCCAGGCTCATCTGTACCCTCTGAACGTGTGTTTTCTTCGGCCGGGAAAGTTATATCTGAACAACGCACAAGATTGAGCCAAAGGAAAGCAGAAATGCTAGTTTTTCTTTCGGGAAATATGTGGCTCAAGGAGCACAGTTGAATCTTAAAATTAACTATTTCGTTATTTTTATTTTCTGAAGATTTAATTTGTTAATTGTCATTGTAAACATGTAAATTGTAAATACTTTTTAAAAATTCAAATAAATTAGTTTTTTCTCATCTTACAATCTTATAATTTATATCCTGCAAATTTCAAATAGTAGGTAGGTAATTGAATTTAATTAAATTAGTTGAAATTCTTTACTGAATAGGTCTGGAAAAAAAAGAAGCAGCTATCGAAAACTATCGATAGCATTCGATAGTTTTTAACCGATAGTATCGGCCTATCGATAGTGCTAACTATCGACTATCGCCCAACCCTAATTAGTACTGTAAGTTGCCCAGAATGTCACAGGACGCGCTAGTTGTGCCTTTCGGTGTGCTCCCGCGAGACTCTCCTCAACAAATCCTGCTGGGCGCGCCTCTACCGAGCTGAATTGTAACTACGTTCCTCCATAGTATTTTCGCACGAATAGGTTCCGTTGAATGAATCGGCGCACTGTGGGGCAGAATCGAAAAAACCTGGCCAAAATAAGAAAAATCGAAAGTTAGATATTTCTACCGATAGCTTGTGTTTTGGTCACCTGACATCCCTGAGAACTAATTTCAAAAGTATCTGACCTCTGGACAGTCATTCCGGCAGAGTAACGATCGGAAAAACATTGACGTGCTCCGATCATCGATGACCTGTTAATAGGTAAGCTGGAAGAAACAACTGCTAGTTAAGTATTGTTCCGATGTTTAGTAGTGACGTTTCGAGCCGGATCTACCTGAAAACATGTCAGCGAATGGTAAGAAATTATTATCACAATTTAAAAGTCGTTTTAAAATAAATGAGATTATTTCATTAGTGAAAGTAGTAGTTTTTCAAAAATGAGATTATTTCATTAGTGAAAATAACTACGTATTGAGGCGTATTGAATGTCGATTCTTTTTTTTTTTCGATAGGGTAACTATTTTACTAACTTAATCCACTGAGATCGCCCGCTAATATGCGCTATTCTTGACGTCATCAACTTTTGTAGTTGAAAAACATGATTTTACGATTAGTGTGAATCAATCAACATAATCAACGATTCGGTCAGCTAGAAATTTAATTTTATCGTCCAACTCTATTTGATTAGAATTCCACAACCATTCACAAAGTTGAAGCCTCGCAATTGAAGTTGTTGCTGAACAGCTGTTACTCACACCGGCGCAATCGACAGAAAAACAACATTTCCGTTACTTTAATTGAAATCGTGTTTTTTAACTACAAAACTTGATGACGTCAAGAATAGCGCATATTAGCGGGCGATCTCAATGGATTAAGGTAGTAGAATAGTTACCCTATCGAACAAAAAAAGAATCGACATTCAATACGCCTCAATACGTAGTTATTTTCACTAATGAAATAATCTCATTTTTGAAAAACTACTACTTTCACTAATGAAATAATCTCATTTATTTTAAAACGACTTTTAAATTGTGATAATAATTTCTTACCGTTCGCTGACATGTTTTCAGGTAGATCCGGCTCGAAACGTCACTACTAAACATCGGAACAATACTTAACTAGCCGTTGTTTCTTCCAGCTTACCTATTAACAGGTTGATCGATGATCGGAGCACGTCAATGTTTTTCCGATTTTCCGGTTACTCTGCCGGAATGACTGTCAGATATTTATGAAATGAGTTCTCAGGGATGTCAGGTGACCAAAATACAAGCTATCGGTAGAAATGTCTAACTTTCGATTTTTCTTATTTTGGCCAGGTTTTTTCGATTTTGCCCCACAGTGCGGCGCCTCAATTTTTATTAAGCTATGTCCGCTCCTAAAACATAGATAAGTTGGACAAATAGATCAGAATGATTTGTGTAATTTGGTGGTCTGGGTGTTCGCAAGCTCGCATCTCAAAAATACACAGCATCAAGTTGTTGATTTAAAACATTTATGATAATGACGTTTAAAAATATGTTTCCGAGGTTGAATTCGAATGCAAAAAAATATTGTCTTCATTTGGGATCGAACTTGTGCCCATTGACTTATCAGTATCAGTATCAGTCTTTATTTTCATGTTTTGAATACAATCATAACATGAAAATGTACATAACAATCGTCATTACATATTTTTATGGAATTCAATAATACTATAGCTCGAAACTTGTCGGCATTATAATCAAGGCATGCGGTAACCCCCACGCCGGCCGAGAGCACCCCTACCGGCACCAGGCCCCACCCAACCATGGCGGTTTCCCGGACCAGGCAACTGATGATGGAAACCTTAGAAACCTTGGAAACTTAGAAATCTGATATGCTATCCACTTCATCACGGAAGATGGATTTGGCCACAAATGAATAATCACAAAATTTAGTTACCCATAAGGGAGCTTATTTCCATTGCCAGTTGACGCTAGTTCGAATTTACGTCGGCAGGGGCGCGCAGCGGGAGATGTTGTGTACCTAGTGTCTAGTTATTAATACAAGTAGAGGAATGCAAAATATTGATGTACATAGAGAAAGAATAGGGGAGCGTCCGCTATGAAAAGTATATTAAAAGTGAAGCATAAAGAGTTTAAAAAAAAATAATAATAATAATAAAATAAATATAAACAGGGTTTTACGTTGAGAGGGTAAAGATTTTAAAAAAATACACTGCCAAGGAAATGGCACATGAACTTCCTCGTGACATTCACAGTACGTCACCATTAAATTCCAGAAAACAAGGAACGACCGGTTCTGGCATCAGGGAATTAATAAGGTGGGAAATTGGAAGCTGAATGGTACATATAATAAATGAAATTAATAAGGAAAATTTTGATTTTAATATGGGACCATCCAGGATGTAGTCCGCATGTTCCCTGAAAATTTCGTCTAAATCAGATCAAAACTGAAGGAGTTTTTAATTGATTTACAGGATTTCATTAATATTTTGATCTAAATTCATGATTAAAACATCCTTGGGGATATTTTTTGGCAACTTTGACCGAAATCCGTTCACAATTGCCTGAGTTATGACCGAAACAAGAAAATTTTGTTTGCGCCTGCGCAGAGGCTACCGTTGATTTGATCATGACGGAACTGATAGGGGACCATGTAGAGCTATACCCGCACGATCCCTAAAAATTTGAAGAAAATCGCATCAAAATTGTGGAAATTACGGCTGTTGCAAGGACCGTAACAAGAATATTTCGTTCACGCATGCGCAGAGCGTACCGCTAATGCAATTATGATGATTGTCTTATGGGACCTCAAGGGACCTTACCCACATCATCCCTGAAAATCTGACCGAAATCCGTTCAACATTGACCGAGTTATGACCGTCACAAGGAATTCACGTTAGCGCCTGCGCAGAAGCTACCGTTGATTCGATCATGATGAAGTTGATAGGGGACCATCTAGAGCTTAACCCGCACGATCCCTGAAAATTTGGTTAAAATCGGATCAAAATTGTGGAAGTTATGGCTGTTACAAGGAAATGTGGACGGACAGACAGACAGACACGGAACCAAATTTGTTCAGGAGGCTCTGAAACGCAAAATGTGAGTGAAAATTTTGATTTTGGAGGAAAACATTTTTTTTTTTCATTTCGAAAGTGAAAACAAAGCTTCCGCTGCCTTGCAGTCTTGGAAGCAAAATCGTAAACGAGTTCCACTATCTGCTTTACAAGCAGATACCATGTTACATGGATATGTCTTCGATTGGGGATTTCATAACGGTCGTCCTCGAGAGTTGTAAACAAATCCTTTAACTTTGGACTGTAGGCGACGAAATGTAGGATAAAGAATTTATTTTATCATTCATGGAGGCACAAAAAGCATACTATCAATTAAAGTTATTTCTCCAATAAAGACGCAATGAGTTGTTGTTAACAGTCGACTATTGTCAGGGGATGAAAATGTTTCCTATGGAGTGGAGTAAATTATGCTATTGCTTTACGTTAAGAATATTGTAACCGGCTTATTAAAATTGTTAATAGTCCAATCAACTTAGTTTAGTAAGGAGGGCGAAATTGGTAGCTTGAGATGTGAACATTTATCACACAAATCAAGCGCTTTCCAACGAGTGGCGAACGATTTTTGTGCGATGAAAACTGCTGAAGTTCCATTCCCCTAGCAACGGTGAAAAACACTGAAATTGTGACTTCAATTTTGCGTGACGGAAATTTTTGGTTGACCCCCCAGAGCAAAGACATATCCATGTCAAAAGTTAATTTCAGGACACTCAGTAATGATATATTTTAATTCTCAAGACAGCCGGGCCGTGGACGATGGAACCTACATATTTATTTATTCAAGATATATGCAACTTAGAACATATTTGGAGAACATTTTCTGCAAGGCTAAAGGCAACATGCCCGAACCAACCTGCAATGATTGTTTTGAGCAAATTTTAATAAAAATTAATTAATAATTACAATTTATTATCACAATACTCCAACAATAATTCAATATACAGGGTGCGGCAGAAAGAGCTTCCCGATAAGGAATGCTAATTTTAAAAAAGAAGCTAGATACAATTTTTATTTAGTATTTCCTAAATTCTACATATAAAGCAATTTTATTCTTTTATTCTACGTGGTTTTAAAAATTAGAGAGTTTTGTTCTTCCCGTAAGATTTTCCCACGTTAACGGGTTGAGCAGCGTCTAGAGCAAGCAACTCAGATGCTAGCTCTTAGCGTATTTCTAAAAGTTTTTTTTACTGTTTGTACACGACTAACCAAACGCTATCGTCACGTTAAAGCACGTTAAAAACATATTCATGCCTCGAACGAACGCCGGCGCCGTACCCACCACAAGCCGCGGCGCCGGCGCCTCCACCCCCCCCCCCCCCCCCTCTCCACCCACCGTGACCCCCTGCCAAGCGTGAGTGCGTCGAAAAAGACACTTTTTTGCCCGTTTTTGGCCCATAGCATCTATGCGAGTAAAGCGATCGGGATGGTTAAATGTTAGGACCAACTAGACCCCAAATGGAGTCTATGTGCGAAAGAACGTGTTTTTTAAGTAAATTCTTAGGCCTTTTATGGCCCGGACGGCGAACGGCGGACGGCGAACGGCGGACGGCGAACGGACATTTCAAATTTGGATTCTACGCACCTTGAAACGTAAAGTGACAAAGTTTGAGGGGGGGTTATAAAAATTTTTTGCTACACGATCACATAGGCTTATTATTGGAAATAATAAACCAAAATACAAAAAAAAAAAAAAAAAAAAAAAGACGCAGTTGGCGTAAGCAGAACAAACATTTTGAATCAGTCAGCCGGAGCTCTGGGTGGAGCCCGTCATTTCATTCGTCCCTAGATGTCCTAGATGCCCTATAAAATTTCGTTGTAATCAGACTGACGATATAACTTTCAGCACACTCAGCTGATCAGGATGGAGCCTGTAAGGTCATTGGTCTCTTGGTATCCCAGAGGGGCTCCCTATCAATTTTCAACATTCTAAGGGAACAGGAGAGATTCTAGCTCACTCAGCTGATCAGGATGGCGCCCCTCACTTTGCTCTCATCTTCTTGTCCCAGAGAAGCTCCCTATCAAATTTCGACTTCCTACGGTGAATAGGAGAGATTTGAGCACGATTTTTCCATCTTTATGATCAAAAGTATATGACCCAGTTTTTGCCTCATAGCTGGGTCATTCTCATTTCATTTGCCGCTTTGGGTCGTTCGAGAACCTCAAAAACGTGAAATATGAAAGTGCTCAAAAATGAGGTTAGATCGGCAAATACTACTCATTGTACATTGCAGATTTGTGTTCTATAGATGAACAGTGAGTTTTTGATTGATGTTGTATTTTACATATTTTTTACCCATCCTTAGTCACACTCCTGAGAGGTAACACTCATGAGAATTTCCAGTAAAAATGACGTCACACAGGATGATGAAGTGGCAAAACTCGGGGATGGTTACTGTTTGAAACCTGTCACCAAGCAGTATGGTTCTTGATATCGGATTATTTTGTTTAAGCACTAACAACACTAGTAATTAGTGTAACACTCATGATTGAAAATAAAAATACTCCTCATGTTTTTAGGCTTCTTTCACTGTAAAAACTGCTGCAACTCCAAGCACTCCACTGCAGTCTCACATCTTCAACTGGACAATATAACCTTCACTTCTGACTGTTTCCCACCATTTTCCATCGGCTTTCTTGGTCGCAAAAATGATAACACTCTTGAGGTCCCATTGAGAAGAGATATGGGGGACTGACTGAAAAACTAGTTTTTCACGGGTTGGGAAAAATCTCAAAAATGTAAATCGTTACTCTAAATAAAGAGGAACCAACTTACTGCAGCTAGTAACCCTGGCCAGTTCTAGATTGTCATTATTTCGTAACAACCTAACTTCTACTTACGTGTTAGGTAGGAGGGGACAGTAACACTCATGAGTTTCCAGGATTTCAGGTTTCATTCGTCATCACTGAGTATTGGTTAAAGGGGATTTTGGGCAGTCAAATTATTATTTCGTTGATCTCCCAACTTATACTACCCTTTTTTCCCCAAAATCGCTAGTTTTGGTCAAGAATTGTGAGAATTCGTCGTCGGGGACATGAAAGCGGCAAATGAAATGAGAATGACCCACATACATGCTCGTGAATGTTGATCCGTGGGATCTGGTCTTTGAACGGTACCAGTTCCGACGGATTTGCCCAACACACTGGCAGATTATCGGCGGATGTGGCTCGACGGTTTCAAACCTGACGAACCAGAACGGTTTGTTAAGGAGCACAAGAGTTTAGATAACTCAAAAAAATCCGTCCGTGTATGGCTAGCTAATGGTGTGGGGAAGAGTGGAGAGAACGGTGAAGGGGACGAAAGCGGGGAGAGTGACCAGGGTTGCCAGGTGAGATGGAGGAAAAAAGTCCAGTCATGCAGCATGACCCCATGAGCGAATTTTTGAAGAATATTACCGATTTTTACAACCAGCGAACGGCATTATTTCGATTTTTGACTGATTTTTCAACTTAAATTTCAACCCGAAGATGTAATCCGATCAAGCTGGCCAACGAACTTGAACTTTCGTTTTGTGCCCTTAACATTTTAAAATTTGTTTGAAGTTTCTAGCACAATTCTACGGACAGTTATCGTCTGGAATGACACATACATACATACATACATATATACATACATACATACATATATACATACATAAAAAAATGCGTTAAACTTCAGAATATGATTCAGAATAGCCTGAAACGGATTTCTGCATAATTTTCTTTCAAAAATTCACATTCTTCAAATTTTGAGGCGAGAGCAATAGCTTAATTTTCTTCAAAAATTCGCTAATAGGTATGAAAATAATATTTTTTCGAAACTGGTCGAGTATGGTGTCGTTTTCCATGTAATTCCGTACTCTGATTCGATTTAAATGGGTGCCATATCAGCACAAGTGAGAAAATCCATTGTTACAGCTTTAAATGTAGGGATTGTTTGTGTGTGTGTGTGTGTGTGTGTGTGTGTGAAATAATTGTATAGTTCTATATCTACTTCAACTTCAATCTACTTCTACTTCTATCTACTTTTTTATCTATCTACTTCTATCTACTACTTCTATAAAGGAAGGTTTCTGTCTGTCTGTGTGGCATGCCCTATATGCGTCTAAACGGCTGAACGGATTTTCACGATTCCTTTTCCCAAATAATCTGTACACTTGAGTGCACATTTTAGGCTAAATCAAAATTCCGTGCGCATGGGCGAAGGGCAAGTTTTTTTTTTTGACCAATGACCCCCAATTGTTATTCCGGAATCGGATTCTGCGTTCAATTTTGCGTCCAGAACACCCGCCACTTTTGATCTGCTCATGCGCAAACGTGCGCTACGTTGAATTTGGCCAAGCAGAGCGAGGCTTAGGAATTTACGTTACTGACGGCCGAGCGGAGCGAGGCCTTGGGTCTGCGTGCTAGTATGTACATAAATAGAACTTCTTCATAATTTCATGGCTGATATTTTCTAAGCCACAGTCAGTATTAAAGCTACATCAAGTCCTAAAACAGTTGAGCGTAAATCATTAAAGAGAGCGACCGAGAGAATCGGAGGACGGAATATTTCACAAAGTAAACTCATCAGTTGTGATTACTTTTTTTTTTTTTTTTTTTTTTTTTTTTTTTTTTTTTTAACAAGCACCTACTACCTACGTTTTAAACAGCATGGTTCTAGGATTGGTTATACTGGGATACTTCCATAAGAGTAGTTCAATCTGAATTTGGACAATGTTTCATGCAAATATTACCGATTTTTACAACTAGCGAACGGCATTCTTTTGATTTTTGACTGATTTTTCAACTTTGAAATTTTTGAAAACTTGATACATATTCTTATAGGAAATTTTACGCTGATTCCGAATATACTACATGTTAGTATGCTGAAAAAATTATTGCGCACAACAAATCGCAAAAAACAGGCTATTTAGAAATTTTTGACTACATTTTTGAAAATTTCAACCCGAAGATGTAATCCGATCATGCTGGCCACCGAACTTGAACTTTCGATTTGTGTCCTTAACATTTTAAAATTTGTTTGAAGTTTCTAGCACAATTCTACGGACAGTTATCGTCTGGAATGACGGTATTATATACATACATACATACATACATACATACATACATACATACATACATAAAAAAATGCGTTAAACTTCAGAATATGATTCAGAATAGCCTGAAACGGATTTCTGCATAAAATTTCTTCAAAAATTCACATTCTACAAATTTTGAGGCGAGAGCAATAGCTTAATTTTCTTCAAAAATTCGCTAAAACCAGACCAAGTTGGAAATCATATTGAAAACAACTCTTTAAAATTATGATGAAATAAATTCCACTATATAGTTATTGATATAGGTATATGTATATTTCTTGCATGAATTTTCTATCATATAGACCTTTTCCTTACAATCCAATAAATAAATAAAATAAATGGGTCCGTCTAGGGACGCCTAGGAAGCGAAGATATATCTGTACCTCAGAGGTCGATTATCGTAAGTGACATTTTGGCGATTTTACAGGAGAGCCAAAAGAAGTTGTGGGCACACCTATTTTGATCCCTATGGCCCATTCTGATGACTTTATCATGCTCAATTAATTAATTAAAATTATTAATTATTATATTAAATATTATATATTAAAATTAATTAAAATTAATTAATTTGAGCATGATAAAGTCATCAGAATGGGCCATAGGGATCAAAATAGGTGTGCCCACAACTTCTTTTGGCTCTCCTGTAAAATCGCCAAAATGTCACTTACGATAATCGACCTCTGAGGTACAGATATATCATAAAGCGTGGAATAGAATTATGAGTATTTTCATACTCATAAACAATATCTTCTAATTGGAATTAATTTCATATCAATTCATAATTTGCATCCTTCAATTTTTGCAAGATCAGTTTTATTGCATACAAGTTCTCACATACAATATATAACATACAAGTTCCAAATCATTTACAAAGCTTAATTATCTGCCTGTTCATCAAGATCAGAAGTACAGTCAGTAATTTCTACACCATTATTCTCATAGTTACATATATTTATGAAAGTGAGGATTGGCGTTGTAGAGTACAGAAAGAAAGACCGGGGAGGCCTCGGGTACGATCGGGATCGTTCGGGACAGTTCGGATTATGACTGACGCTTCGCTTCGGCCATGACGATTTTCACGGGGAGACTTCCCGAGCGACAAGCGTTCCTACCGGGGGGGGGGGGGGGGGGGTCCGTATAAAAGCTTCGCTTCAATATTTTTTTCACTTAACGTAAGTTTTGTTTAAATAATAATTACGTGATTTTTCTAATTCATTTTTGTGCACCGATAATTTCCGTCAGTTAGGTAGTTCCTTTACTCATCCCTAAAGATAATAGAGAACTTTTCCATATAGCCAGAATATAGTATTATAATTACTGAGTAAATAGTAATTGATATCCGTCATATGGAAACCATAAAATAATGTAATAGACTAAGTAGTCAGGAAACATAAGAATCCGTAAAGGGCGTTACTGGTAACTGGGATATACGTTACAGGTTACCTACCTGGTAACTGGGAATTTCGAAATGAAAATCTCGATATTCTACGTCTAGAACTATTACGATCATGTCCGATATTTCAAGATCATTCACCTTTGTCTAAAACTGAAACAGCGACAACACTCAAATGATTTTTGAGTTTTAAATTAATATCTTTCTAGAGTCGATTGCCAGATAAAGGATGTAGGCAAGTCCTCCAGAAGTCGAAGGATCCCAACCAACGATAAGAACTATGAAAACCGGACATTTTCCACAATTTCTGAGAAAACCGGACATTTTATGTTCATACCAACTTTAAATTTCCGTCCGTACAGCTTGGTGAAAAACGGGAACGTCCGGGCCAAAACCGGACACCTGGCAACCGGGCCGAGAGTGACCCATACAATTCCCAATATTCACCTCTTCGCGCGCGCGGAAAGATTGGGTTCTTTCCACCCTGCCCCCTCTTACTCTCTCTGCACTCGCGAAGAGGTGAAGAGAGGGAGTTGAACCCCACAAAACACAGAAGCTTTGTTCCAACAGCGCTTCGAGAGCGAGCGACCCCCGTGGCTCCTCCAGAGTTGCAGAGAGTTGCCAAGGGGTTAGCTCCATGGTCGCCCACTTTCGTGTTTGATGGAACACTTCGGAGCTCCCCCGAGAGTTCAAAACGCGTTAACGGTAGTTGAAGATTGACGTAACGCAGATGTGATAGGGTGATTCCACTAAAAGTGGCGAATTTCGGGCAAGGAAATCTGGTGATGTGGTTGGAAACAATTTGAGCGTTTTTCGATGTTAAAGTGTTATTCAAATATGTCCTAATGAAATCTATTTACCAGCAGCAAAGTTTATTCATCCAGAGGAGGTACACAGCCATAATTAATTATCACTGGTCCAGGGTAATGACAATGGAAACAGGGGAATGACAAAAGTTGAGATAGATGTTTAAAATTTTTCTACTTAATATATATAAAACATCAAAATCGACTTCAGTGTAACACTTCAGACTCTTTGAAAGTCATCCTCTACCCAAAACATTCTGCAGTTTAGAAAATACACATCAGTTGATAATGACATCTATAAAACAAAAAACTAGAACTCATCAACAAAGAAATCGCACAGTCTTCCAATTATTAACTAGGTAGCAGCCTTTTCTTCTCGTTGAATATGTCATGGTATATACATTTAAACCACTTTTCGAAATCAAGGAACATATGCAGTTACCTAAATAACTAGGTACCTACTTTTTTGAATGGAGAAAACATACATAACAAAATTGGAATTTGAAATGTAAGGGGATGGCATTACCTGCTTGTGAAAAATGTTAGTGAGTCAAAGTATAAGTAAAAAGTAAGTGAACATTATCAAATAGCCTGTGACCCAAGTTAGAGTAATCTGCCCACTCAGATCCCCAGTTGGTTCAGTGACGTTCGAAATTCTTTAACATCCACCCCCTCTCCCCTCCCTACTGGATCAGATTTCAAAAATTTGAAAAAAGTTGTCTTTGACTTGAATTACAGTAATCCAAGCATATTCGACAATCAAATCCCCAGTTCGTTCAGTGATAACAAAGATACCTCATTTCTCTCTCTCCCCCCCCCCCCCCCCCCCCCTTCAAACACCCCCTTCTATGACTCAGATTTGGAAATTTTCAAGTAGCCTGTGATTTAAGTTAGAATACTCCGAACATATTCGACAACTCAGATCCCCAGTTGGTTAAGTGACATTCGAAATGCTTCAACTCAGCCACCCCCTCCCACCCATTGTGGGTCAGATTTTAAAATTTTGAAAAAAGTACTCTTTGCCTTGAATTGGAGTAGTCCAAACATACTCGACAATCAAAGTGTCAGTTTGTTCAGTGATGACAAAGATACCCCATTCCCCCCTCCTCCCCTAAAACACCCCCTATGAGGCAGATCAACAACTACACATTTTAAACTTCTCTGGACTTCCACAAATAATTTAGGACCAAAATTAGCCAAATTGATCCAGCCATTCATATATAGATTACAGATCAGGAATTTCACGGCCTTGTGCAACCAATCGGCTGCAGTCTAAAGGCATCCTCCCAAGCCATCTGGAGCACCTTTCCCATGACCTGACTTGGAAAAATTTCCACTGAGACATCAAGAGACGGAAAATGAGCTGTGTTCTGCAGGTGGGATCAAGGAAACCATCTAACAGTTAGATTCCCAAGCCTTCTAAGAAGACTTATCCAGGGGAATGATGCACAGGGGAATGACAATTTACATGTTTCTTCCATTTTTCTGTCTCCGAGTGTTTATGTAAAATGTAAAAAAATTATGACTAAACCTTTATCCGCATACCTAAGCAACAGTGAAAGAAAAACAATTCCATTCCAATAAACTACAAAATTATGAATTACAGGGGAATGACAAACAATAAAAATACCTACCAAGAATCTGGAGACCAATGTTCACTCACAGCTGCCACAACTCATACTGAGCTTGAAGAGGGGAAGTGATGAGTTGTTGAAGAACAGAGCTACCAACATGTTTCTTCAAAATATCCTTACTACTAATACTATCCCTTTTCTAGAGGCTGTAAGATTTTACAGGGGAATTACACAAAACCTGGGAGACACATTACTTTGTATGAATAACTTTGCAGTCAATGAGTCTAAAATTATAAAAACTGAGGTGTGGTTATTTGACTACTTGATGAGTACACGGGCCATTGCAGATTTCCAGAATCTCAAACTGAATGGCTGTGGTTCTGTTGAGAAGTAGTGTACCCAGAGGTGCGGACATGCCAGGGGAATGACAAATATGTTATGTTGCTATTTATCCTGAGCTTACTAATCATCTAATTCAAGAAAGAAAATGTGGTTAGTCTAAGGAAAAAGGTTCTGTATAAATAATAATTTTTTTTCTATTGCAATACTCTTTATACTCTCTGAGAAAAAGAGAAAAGACACGATTTTGCCACTTTTAGTGGAATCACCCGATAACAAACGTGAGAGAGATGTGATAACAAACGTAGTAGAGAAGGTGGAAACAGTTTGAAAAAGGTTACGCGGATTGTAGTTTACCCAAGGATAGCAGGTTATTTTAAAATGCGCATGCGTAGGGTTCGGAGCTCTCGATGAGACCCCGTCAAAAGTGTGGGGCTGCTTGGGGCACCCCCGGAGCAGCTCTGGGGGCGCTCCAGGATCTGTTGGAACACGGAGCTCTCAACCCCATAACCTTGTTGGAACGCAATTTCGAGCTCTGAGCTCCTCTAGGGCGCCCTTTTGTCCTTGTTGGAACAAAGCTAGAAAAGACACTTCTGTGCTTTCCCCACATTCGCCCCTTAACTATTTCCACTCTTCCCTTAGAGTATATGAGGAGTTTGTTTCCAAAAGGTACTCAATCCATTTTTTACAAAAATGCGAGAAAAATGAAAAAACCATTACATTCTGAAAAACCTGCCTTTCGACGATTTTTCTTTTCTGTTTATTCTCTGAACTTTAATATAAAATTTTGAAAAAAATGAGTGTTAATTCATTGTTTAGAATATTTTAGGCTGAGATTTGAAATTTCAGATTTCTGGATATAGTACGTTTTGAAATGAAACGTGGCGCTTAGTACCTTTTGACATGAAACAAAATGGATATAGTACCTTTTGAAAAAAAAACTTAATACCTTTTGGTGTTTAGTGATGTCATGGTATCTGATTCAATGAAAGAAAGTACCCAAACAGTACGCAGTACTTTTCTGCAGGATAGGCAATACTTTTTAGTAGTTATACATCTTATTGAATAGGTCAAAGGGAGAGTTTCCGAAATCATGGAAGTACTGTAATACTGGTATGTTCTGTACTTATATTTTATTCATTTATTTTTAAAAAATATTTAGAAAGTATTTTTTATTCTTGACGAATAATGGTAAACAACAGCTGTGCATTGGTGGAAGCTGGTCTACATTGGTAGGCTGCTGAGAAGTACTGCCGCCAGCCTCGTCTTTCATTTTTTTCCCACTCACTCGTAGAACTTCACAGTTTAATTTCCACGCACTTCTGCGACGATGCACCCACCAGTTTTTTCAAAAACTAGCAAAATACTAAAGGGTAATACTGAACAAACTCGACATAAACAAGGCTTTGTTGTAAGTGTTTGTAAGTCGCATGCCGCATGCCGCATGCCTCGCAGTTAAATGTTGATGCTCCTCCTTTTATCACAGAACATTGTATCGAGCGTGACATACACTCAACTCCTAATACTTTCCCAGTCTTGTACTTTAACGCTCAAAGTCTGAACTGGAAGATAAAAATATTACATTGGTGAAAATTTAGTTCAGGCTATAGTAATATCTGAGACTTGGCTCAAACCCTCCATTCGCTCCAATTCAGTGGCTATTCCCGGATTCCAGCTGACATGATAGAGCTCGCAAGAATTCTGGTGGCGTTGCCATCTACCTTCGTATTGGTATTAAATTCAAGATACTATGTAAATCTGGAATCCATTATTGAATACTTAATCATTGAAGCCCGTAGCCAGATGCGCTTTATACAGACCCCCAAATCCTCCTTCTGATATAACCATTTTGGAATCCATTCTAGGAGACTCAAGTATGAAAACAGCATAATAGCTGGCGATTTTAACATTGACACCAATCGTCACTCGCCTAACTCCAAGAAATTGCAGGAAGTGTGTAACATGTAATTTACTTGAGTCAGGTCTTTCTTAGTGACTCTGCCACAAGTATTGATCATTTTCTTGTGAAAAATGCTGCATCAGTGAAGTTATTCAAATCCTACCCTACTCCTGCAGTATCCCATCACCGTGCTCTCCTTTGCTGCATACGGTTAAGTAAATTCAAGCTCAAACCGCATTTCATTCATGTGCGCAATCTTAGACTGATTTCAGGTGGATGTGGATAGGATTGCTCTTTCTCTGGATTGGGATAGCATCATGCATTGTGTTGACGTCAATGATATGGTCCGTATCCTAAACTACAACTTATTAACCATTCTTGATTCTCTCGCTCCCCTTAAAAAAGTTAGAGTTCGCCATCCTTGCACCCCCTTCCTCTTCTCCTTGCCCCTCAGTGAAAATTGTGGCTTCCCTTTCTTCCTCTGACTCCTTTTCATTCAGCTGTTTAACCTTATCTGATATATTCAAGGCATTCTCTAGAATCCATTCTCAAGCCATAGGATCTGATCTTATCCCACTTTCACTAATAATTAAAAGCTTTAACATAACTGCCCCATATTTCCTCCATATTTTTAACTTCGCCATTACCAGTTCCAGTTTTCCGAGTGAATGGAAGAATGCACAAGTTATACCAACCCCAAAAAAGTCCTCTGTCGAACTGATTGAGGACCTAAGGCCTATCAGCATCCTCCCAGCAACGTCAAAAGCATTCGAGCACGTTCTTCTTGAACAGATGTCCGCCTTTGTTTTTGAACGTAGTTTATTCACTCCATTTCAATCTGGCTTTAGACCACGTCATAATTGTGAATCAGTATTAGTGAAAGTGACTGAGGACGTGAGGGACGCCATTGAGGGTGGGCAGTGTACTATCCTTGTCTTACTGGACCTTACGAATGCCTTTGGATCCATAAATCATTCCCTTCTCATAGAAAAACTGGCCAAATTTTTTAACTTTTCTTCGAGCGCATGCTCTCTGATGCGATCCTATCTGACTGGGCGTACTCAGTTTGTGTCCCTGAATGGATCGTCCTCCAAACTCCTTCCTATAAAAGATGGGGTTCCCCAGGGTTCAGTTTTAGCTCCATTTTTGTTTTCCACTTTCATCAATGACATGCCTCGTACTATTCACAATTGTTTATTTCATCTCTATGCAGATGATACCCAAATTTACAGACACAGCCCCACTGATCCTTCTTCACTCTCCCATTCAATTTCTCTTGTAAATGACGACCTTTCCTCAGTTCACAACTGGTGTATAAGCAACGGCCTTATCCTGAATCCCCAAAAAAGTCAGGCGATCGTAATCTATAAGCAGCACATTACTACCAGCTCTCTCCCACCTATCCTTATCAATAATACAACCATACCATATTTTTCATCCGTACGTAACCTGGGTGTAATCATCAACTCCACCCTCACCTGGAAGGATCAGGTGGCCAAGATCTCTAGATCCGTCCTCTCATCTCTTCACTCCCTTCGCAACTTGGCCTTCTGTACCCCTTTCCATGTGCGCCTCAAGCTATTTCAGACACTTCTTCTCCCACACTTCACCTATTGCTCAATACTTTTCATCTGGTCCCTTGACTTCAACTCTCTGAAACGTCTCCGAGTCCTCTTCAATACCTGCACCCGATATGTATTTCACCTCAAATCCCAAGGACACATCTCTCCTTACGTACATCGCCTCTTGGGTATGGATATCATTACTTACATTAATGTTCTTTCTTTGTGCATCATCTATAAAGCAACAAAGGGTTGCTTACCAAATTTTGTCAATTCCCTTTTTCCACCGGGCAGTTCTGATAGAGCCAACAACATTGCTATTAAACGGCACTTTAGCATGCCCATGGCTAGGTCAGTTTCCATTGCAGGAGCGAGGCTATGGAATTCCCTTCCAGTTTCGGTGCGGTGTGCTCCCTCCCTTGGTGCGTTCAGGTCTGCTGTTGTGCGCCACTTCCTCACTGAGCATTAAACTCCTTCCTCTTTCTCTCTCTTTCTACTTTCGATATCTATCCCTTTCACTCTTCATATCTCCCTCTCTTCCCTTCTTCTCCTTCTCTCTTCCCCTTACTTGTCAGTATTTTATTACATCTGAAAATTCTAGTTTTTTTTTTTAAACTATTTTTATCCCGTACTTATGTCTGCTAATTTTCCCACATATATATTTCTTTATGAATTATCTTCCTTTAATCTAAGTTGCCCTTCAGGCTTTAAATTTAGATGCCCTTCTGGCTTTAGTTTTAATTTTCTTTGTTCCTTGTTTTTGTATTCTTTGTCGCCTATTCTGACAAACTTGGCATACGAGGTGGGACAAATGTCCTATTTGCCACTGAGGAGGTTATACCAGTGCTACCAACACTCCTATCAAAAATCATGCCAAAGAACTAAAAACAAACGGAATTTACAGCCAGAAAACTCTAAAAATAGCTAGAAAAGTAGCGGATTTTGACAATGCGAAGGATATAGTACCTTTTGCTCAAAACAGTAGAAGCTTGAGATAAAAAATACTGGATTAAGTACTTTTTGAAACCAAATAGATGAAGCGCTCTTCGAGCGTTGATTATAGTAGGTACCTTTTGAAATGAAACCGAATATTCAACCTCGTTTTTCAAGTGGATAGAGAATCTTTAGCTCCAAACTAATTGCATTTTTGTGAAGAACTACCCCCCTAAAACCCCATGGAAGTGTTATCTCAATTTCGACTAAAATGGCGTTTAGTACCTTTTGGAAACAAACTCCTCTTACGTAAATATCATTTTTTATGTGAACGAAGTCACTTGAGTTTGAAAATCATGAACGTACCTACCTTGGAAATCGATGTAGTTGCCAATAATTGGTGAGGAGTAGACGGAGTCAACACTTCACACTGAAACACTACACTTCACAAAACACAACGAAATACGAATTGCCTTTTCACATCCGATCGCGTTAACGCGAGCCGAGTTCGAGAAAGAATCACTTTATGTAGGGATCATCTAGTAGAGCTAGTTGTTGAGTACACACACACACGACCTATCCACAACCGCGAGCGAAACAAAACTAGAAGACCAAACTAAAAACACCGTCCAAAACACGAGACCTTCTCGAACGATCAAGTTTGTCCCCCACCCCGGCAACTACTTGGAACCGTTCCCTACAAGAAGAATTGTGAGTTCTTCAATTCCGTTCAACCTGTTTCGTTGAGAGCAGTAGTCAATCCCTTAGTAAAAATGCAGATTAGTGGACATGTAGGTCAGAATGAAGTGTATAGTTTAGTGGTCTGGATGCTCGCATCTCATAACACGATCACATAACAGTTTAGAAACGTAAATGTGACTTTTCATTTGTGACTCATGAGCTGCTCCGCGTTGAACTCACAGCTCTTCTTGTAGGGAACGGTTCCATGTAGTTGCCGGGGTGGGGGACAAACTTGATCGTTCGAGAAGGTCTCGTGTCCAAAACGCCAAAGATGTAACTGCGCAGGGCCGTCTGCGCATCCAGGCTAGATGTGACTATAGGTTTCCAGGCGGACTTTAGCCGAGTTCTGAGAATTCCTAGTGGAGGTGGGCTGTGCAACACCTTCCTTCCCTACAAGGTAAACAACTTTCTGCTCAACCAAAAAATATAACTGGAGAAGTTGGTACTAACCGTTCTAAAAATGTCAGCACGGACAAGCTTGAGTGGATTCGGTACCTGCAAACTCGGGAAGGTCGCAGGCTCAGTAATAATAACCCTTCAGTATTCGCTTGGTTTCCACTCACGTTAGTACTCGCGTCGGGTCACTGGTGACCCATAATGAAAATTATCGAAAAGTAAATTAATAAAGGAATAAAATAATAAAGCAAGCACATTTCAAGCCACAGGAATCGATTATCTTTAATACAAAACTTCACATAAGTACTTCAATCATAATTTTTTCTTTGATCAGAAAAAGTCCCTCGATTTTGCCAGTTCTCCAAGTTTACCTATTTTCAATTTAATGTCGAGAACCACCAGAAGATTATTCAAAGACGAGTCAATTAAAATATTGAACCCCTAAATCTAGTTTACAAATGAATTCCTCCAACATGAAGAATAAAATGATTTATAATAGCAAAACAAGTCCCTGAAGTAAGCCATATTTCACGTTATTACGAATACAAAATAAATCGAACAGCCAGTTAGGAACTGCAAAGCACTTAGCTTTTGTGCAAATGATATTGTCTTGGGTTATATCTATTTCCAAACGTAATTTTTCAGTAAAGTATTCGTATAGGTATAGAAGCTCTATAGTTCGATTTCAGTAGATTATGGTTGTTCAGCACGAAATTATATTCTACCTGTCTTATATACATAGGCCTTGTTTCAAATTTCAGCTTCAGAGAATAAATACCATAGAAATCAGCTTTATAGCCATGCATTGTCTAGTACTTACTGCTCACAAGTACCTACAACTCAATAGTACCTACCATGTACTAGTGCCATCTTTTCGCATCATTCTTATTTAACAATATTAGTTTATATCGTAGAATAATAAATCAGCTTTCCTTCACACTACAGTGGCTTAGGGATCATGCGGTGTTGTGATAAAATGAGAGAATTCCAAAAAGTGGCGAACGATTCTCCTGCTATAAAAACTAAGGGAGTTACACTTCCCTAGCAACGCATTGGTTATTGGTAATAATCAGTAGAAAACATGTCGGCTCGCGCTGAATTTCGCTCAATTTCAAACAAAAAACCCAGTTTGGTAAAACATGATACTTGCTAATATCTTCATTCGTAGCAAATACCGGGATAGACTTTATAAACGTGAGGAAATTGAATGAAAGATGAATTACCTAGTTCATACGAGGTGAGGTACGGTTGTACTCGCCTCGGGTCAACACCTGGTAAAAACTACGGACGTTACCACTCGCGTCGGGTCAGATTAGTGATTGTGAGTAATGTGTGCCCTGTTCAAAGTTCGAAAGGTGACTAAACTCATCATTTCCATGAGCTAGGAGAATACAAGGAGGGTCGGGGGCAAAAACCGATAGGAAGACTGTAGTGGATTTATATAGGTTTGACTTGGCGTAGGTAGACCAAGTCGGACATTTATATCCCGGTTATGCGGGTTGGTCTCCGGGCCACCCCCGCGAGGAATGCGGGCGGAGCCGCCAAGGTCAACTGGTTTCGCGGACTGAAAGGGGGGATAGTCCGTGTCGCAGCCGCGTGGAGCGCTAGGCTCGCGTAGCAAGTGCTGGGTTCGATCAGTTTGGTACTGAGCCGTTTTGTAATATTCCGGCCTTAGATTTATATCTGAAAGGGGAATATGTTGAGCTTGGTTGAGGTACTGAAAAGTATCCTTCGCTTTTTGTGCATTTGGAGTGTATTTGACACTCGGATCGGCCGAGTAAGCCTGCGTCGAATATCGTGGGTATTCGGACAGCTTGGTCGAATCGTAATGATCGGCTTCAGAGCGAGTCTGAAAGGTTTCCTCGATCTTTTGTATAGGCGAGGCTTGTTCGAAAGTTTCTCGAACGAATACGTCGGGCGAGAAGGCGATCCGGACGTGAGGGCCGCGCCTTGCGCTGTCGCTGGGTTCAGCGGACTCGCCGTGTGGCCGGTAGGGCGCAATACGTGGGCTACTCGGCCCAGCTTCGCCGTCGCCCTCCTCCCCTTGCAAGGGGAAGTAGGAAGGCCGGCGTTCCATCGAATTGATCGAGTTTTAGCTCGTTTCGATGCCTCTATGTGTAAAAAATAGAGGGTTTTGGAGGTGGACTCGCTTGCCAGAGCGTCTTTCCAATGCTCGGGTGGCAGGGTCCTACCTCGTAGCCTTGAAAAAGGCTTCCTTAGACGGTAAATTAGAGCGGAGGAGCTGAGTAATTTACCGGCGTGCCCACAGCGGTCGATTACGAGCTTAAGGCTATGTAATCCGGGCGACACGGCTCGGAACGTCCCTCGGGCGTGCGAGCTAAAGAGAATATCGATAGCTGCACCGGGTGGCGTCCTGACAGATGAACTACGTTGGGCAATGAGCAGGATGAATAATCACTGGACTCGTAGATGCCAATGCGAGATCTGCGTGGAGAGAAGGACTGGCTTGTAGAAAGCAGTAGAAAATCGTTCTTGAGATGACTTCGTGTAGCAGAAGGTTCGTCAGCTTGGTGCGTGTAGAATTCTTCGTACTTCAGAATGTGTCGTCGTCGAGAGCGGAGAGTGGAATGAAATGCCAGGCTCTGAGCGAGGTATTTATAACAAAAAGTGGTGGCCACTTTATGGTTAGTATGCAAATTAGTTTCGTCAAATAATTTGGTACGATCAAACTAGCTTCGGATTGGCTCGCTTAATTTCATAAATTCGACTGTGCAATCTCATTGGTTCGCACAGTGTTTTCTCAGTATCTGTGCATATGATAGCTGAGTTGGTCTTCCGAGGTGGTTTCCCTGCGTCCGTTGCTTTGACGGGGTCCCCGGGGGTGGCTGAACGACCTTGAGTTTTCCTGTTTGAGGTTTCTCATTCAAGGCGACTTGTTTCGAGATGTTTGTCGCATCTCTCTCGCCCAGTAAATGTTTGGGGAGGTCGCCTTGCGTGTTCTCATTCAAGGCGACTTGTTTCGAGATGTTTGTCGCATCTCTCTCGCCCAGTAAATGTTTGGGGAGGTCGCCTTGCGTGTTATTCTTTAATATTTCACTTTTGGGAGAGAATTTAGTATTTTCTCTCTGGTGAAATATTTTGTTTGACGGAGTTGTAACTCGACGTCTTATAAATATTTTTGTGGTGTGCCTACCTCTTTTTGGTAGCCCTGAAAAGGGCTGTTGAAAAGAGGTGGTGGATTTCACCACAGGGGCCTCCCCAAGACGTCGCGTTATCAACGACGACGCCGATGGGGGAGAACTGGGAGGTCTACTCGGAACTCTCCGTAGGAGAACCTCGCCAGTTGGGGCGGAGGCGGAGGTGCAGGCCTCGCGTCCCGCTCCTGTGGTGCGCCCCGGCCTCGTCGGTTTCGACGAGCGCCGCGGGGCGGCCGTGGCCGGCCCGAGCTCTGCCGACGGGAACCAAACCCGCGAGGGTTTGGCCCGCGGCCGCGGCTGGGCTGTTGCGGAGGAGCCCGAGAGGTGCTTGGCTCTGACCACCCCGCAGTGCTCATTTCCTCCCAGCGAGGAACCGGCACGTCGCCCGAGCTTATCCACTGTCTGGGTACCGCTGGTAGCTGGTGAGCGGGCGGAGGTGTAGGCAGCGGCTGGGCGGGTGGAGCTGGTGGCTGGAAGGGCCGGGGCCTCGTCCAAACCACCTCTGTGGGAGCGTTCGTCGTCTTCTCCTCTTTCTTCGGCGAAGGCGGGAGCGGTCCGAGCGGAGCAGGGAGGGTTTCCTCTGCGAGGAGAAATTCCTCTACTTCTTCGGTTAGCATTGGAGAGCTGGAGGCTGCCATGGTTGAGATTGGTATGATCTCTGGCTGTGGGGTGCTCCATATTTATACCTCCCACTGTTCCTACCCGAGAAAAATGGGCGTGGCCTGTTTTGAGTGCAGTCACCCACTTTTCGTCAAATTTGGTAGAAGGAACGCGCCCTCTGGCGGATTTCCGGGGAGTTTTCTCCTTATTTTCTGTCTGATTTTGTGACACAGATTGTCCTTGCGATACAGCTTCTTCCGAGTGTAGAGTATAAGCTGGCTTGATTTGCTGTTTGGGAACTTTCTTAGTATGTTCGCCAATTTGCACAGTAACCGAAAACTTATCTCTTTTAACCACTTTGAATGGTCCCGTGTAAGGACATTGCAGAGAGGTGAGCTGTGTGGGCACTCTGATATAGACATGAGTACATGTATCCAAATTTTTGGGCATGTTTACGGCATATTTCGTATTATTATGTTTAATATGCGTAGGTCGGAAGAAAAGAGGTTCCGAAAGGTTCGTAGAAGTTACGAAAATGTCTCCTGGGAGTGGTACGTCAATCCCGTAAACTTTTTGGAAAGGCGTAGTTTCGGTCGCCGGGTCTACTGCCGTACGCATGGCGAGTAGAACTTTGGGAAGTGCATCGAGCCAATTTTCGTTTTGAGCTTTGAGAGCCTCTTTCAAAGATCTATTTCTGCGTTCTACCATACCGTTTGTTGATGGTTTGTATGGTAACGTGTGAGTATGTTTTACTCCGAGACGTTCCATAATGGAATTGAACAGATCTGATTCAAATTGGGTGCCCTGATCACTTGTGATGTATTTAGGTACGCCCTTTGAAGCTACCCAAATATTGATAAAGGCATTTGTGATTGTGGTTGTTTCGATGTTGTTAAGAGGGACTGCCTCTAGCCAACCCGTTGCTCTATCAACCATCATCAAAATGTAACGTTTCCCTCCTTTTGCTAAAGGTAAGGGTCCGGTAATATCCACGTGTACGTGTGAAAATTTGTTTGCCGTTTCAAATTCGGAGTAAGGGAGCTTCACGGAGCGCGTGATTTTTGCTCGTTGGCAAGTTTCGCATGCTCGGACCCAGTTTGAGACATCTGCACGTAGTCCGTGCCAAAAATATCGTTGTTTAACTTTATACACTGTAGAGTGTATACCTGGGTGTCCCAAATTGTGAATTTGGCTTATTATTTCTTCCCTTATTTCGTTTGGAATATAAGGTCTAGGGTGTCCTAGGTCTAGGTTACACCAAATTTCTCCTTGAGAGAATTCAACTCGTGTGAGTTTCAATTTGTCCTCCGCGGTAGGGGGAGAGCGAATTTGTGAATTTGAAATGTGCAGTAGAAGATTGCATTCTATTGCAGCCGTAATTTTCGAAATTTCAGCTATGGGTGGACCCTCGTCCGTCTGGGTTGAAATCGATTTCGTTTGAATTTCAACCGGATCGAAGGGTCTGGAGAGTGCGTCGGCGACGACGTTGCTCTCTCCGGAAATATGACGAATGTCACTCGTCATTTGAGAGATGTATGTTAGCCATCTTAATCTCATTTTAGAAAAATGTGCATTCTTCTTAAGCATCGTGCCTAGCAGAGGCTTGTGATCCGAACAAATATGGAAAGATCTGCCGTCCAAGTCGTTGTGCCAGTGAATGCACGCTTGGTAAACGGCGAACATTTCCTTGTCGAACGATGCTCTGTTCTTCCATTGTTCTGGAATTTCTTTACTGAAAAATCCCAATGGTTGGTACGATTTCGAGCCGTGTTTGTCAGTAATTTCTTGTTCTAGTGCCGCTCCGATGTGTGTGTCGGAAGCGTCACAGACTAATCTCCACTCCGCCGTAGGGTGTGGGTGAGCAATGTTATGCAATGTTGCTTTGATCATTGCTTGCTTTAAGCTGTTGAAAGCTTTATCTCTCTCTGATGTCCATTCGATAGGTGTTCTGTCATTTTTTTTGTTTGACTGAATGGAGTCATACAGAGGTTGTGCCGTGTGAGCGAATTTGCTTGAGCATGCTCGGTAGAAACCACACATACCTAGGAATCTGCGTAGACTTCGTACGTCTACTGGCCTAGGAAATTGTTCTATGGCTTCTATTTTGTCTCGTTTAGGAATTATCCCATCCTTCGAGATAGTGAAACCTAGGAAATCGACGGTAGGTTTCGAAAAAATGCATTTATCAAAACCTACTCGAAGTCCGTGTTCCCCTAGTTTGTCAAAAATTTGTCTGAGGTGGTTCATGTGTTCGTTATAATTTTTAGAAGCCACCAGGATGTCATCTAGGTATACAAATGCGAAATCAAATTTTCGCATGATGCTGTCCATGTATCTTTGCCATGTTTGAGCCGCTCCGGCCAAACCCATGCTCATTTTCTTAAACTCATAAAGACCGAAAGGTGTAATAATCGCAGTTTTATGAGCGTCATCTGGGTGCATCGGAATATGATAATACGCTGATTTTAAATCTATTGTTGAATAGATTTGCGTATCATGTAAATTCGCTTGGAAAGAGCGAATGTGAGGAGGAGGGTAGGCGTCTTTCTTCGTTTTCGCGTTGAGGAAACGGTAATCGCCGGTGATTCTCCATGACCCGTCTTTTTTTGGCACACAGTGTAACGGAGATGCCCATTCGGAATCCGATGGTGCAATTATGCCTTCTGAAAGCATTTCGTCAAAAGTCTTTTTGACTTGAGTCCGTTTTTCGCCTGCCATGGGTCTTGCTCGGAAGTGTACTGGTGTTCCTTCCGTGGTTATACGGTGGTAAACCCCGTTGTTCTTCCATTTACCATGAATTTTGCTCATTTTATCATTGTATTTGTTAATGATAGAGCGAATGTTTTCGTCCTCCGTGATTTGCACGTCCTCTGGTTGAGGTGTATTGTCACGATGAGGGATAGTAGCTGCAATTTGTTCGTCAGTGAACTTTTTGTTCATGACTGCAGCTATTTTTTGATCGGCATAGCACTTCATTTTATCTTTATAAATGTACTTGTGTTTGACCCGTATTCCGATATCCCAAGATTCGAGAAATGGGATACCTAGGATCGCTAGATCAACTTTCGTGATCATAAACTCGGTGGTCATGTCCCCGAGGCCGATGTTAATTGTTGTGTCAGCTCGCCCTAGTGTATCTATAGGGGCTCCGTTAGCTGCTGTGAGCTTAACGTTGGACTTGAGAATTTTCAAGCCCAATTTTTTTGTGACATTGTGGGGCAGAATGTTCACTTCTGCTCCCGTGTCAATGAGAAATTCAGTGCCATTCAGTTTGCACTTGAAAAAAAGCCTTTTATACTCAGTAGACTGCCGGCGTATAGGCTCAGATACACTGGCAGTTATTCGTTTTCCGAATTCTCTGTGTCGGAAGTCGGAACGGTACTTTCTTGTACCGATTGCTGAGTATTTTCGGTAGAAACCCGTGTTTTAGGCTGGCTTATAGTCGCAGCCTTTCTGTTAGTTTTGGAAGCAGTGTTCGTCTTCCAAGTGCAGTGTTCTGGGTCTGCACATTTGCGAGTTTCGTTACCGAAACGTGCGTGGTTTCGACAGACATAGGCCGTCGGTTTGTGAGGCTTACTCTCCACTGGTTGAGGTTTGAACTCAGCCTGTTTCGAGAGGGCCTTTTTGAAACCAGTATTTATGGGTTTCGGAGTAGATTCTACTCCTCGTATGTTCAGAGAAGTATTCTCTGTTCTGTACGCGTGTAGCGTATCAGCTAGGTCGAGCCGGGAGGTCGTGGTAGGCTGAGCTGCGACCATACCTCGTGCTTCGATGGGGAGAGTCTCGATCCACTTTTGAGTGATCAGAGCTTCCGAAAAGTACCCAACAGCTTTCGAGTACATTTCGTGGTACTTGGTGCTGGGTTTTTTGGCGAGAGATGCGGGGTCCTCGAGTGCGAGGAGCCTGTCCTGTAAGGACAACCCATATTCTCGTTGGAGGCGCTGTTTGGCCTCTTCGTAGGGTGCGTGGGGTGCCGTGAGGTAAGCTGAGTCGATAGCTTCCCTCATTTCTTCTGGTACCCACTTGTATATAGCTGAGAAGCATTCGTTTTGCGTTCTCAGGTGTTTTCGTACGCAGTATTGATCGAACTCGGCGAGTGCACGATCAATATTCTTCTTTTGGAAGACTGGTTTTTGATAATCTCCCATCTCCTCTAAAAGTGCTTGAAACCCACCTTGTGTAGAGGGATGTTGCGTGAGATGTGGGGCGTAGAGGCCCGGCGGGGGTCGCACGCCCGCAGTGGTTCCCTGAAATCCACTAGCTTCATAAGAGGGAACGAAATGCTCCGTGTTGAGCCTGTTCAAAGGCGGGGTCACCATTTGTAGTGGATTTATATAGGTTTGACTTGGCGTAGGTAGACCAAGTCGGACATTTATATCCCGGTTATGCGGGTTGGTCTCCGGGCCACCCCCGCGAGGAATGCGGGCGGAGCCGCCAAGGTCAACTGGTTTCGCGGACTGAAAGGGGGGATAGTCCGTGTCGCAGCCGCGTGGAGCGCTAGGCTCGCGTAGCAAGTGCTGGGTTCGATCAGTTTGGTACTGAGCCGTTTTGTAATATTCCGGCCTTAGATTTATATCTGAAAGGGGAATATGTTGAGCTTGGTTGAGGTACTGAAAAGTATCCTTCGCTTTTTGTGCATTTGGAGTGTATTTGACACTCGGATCGGCCGAGTAAGCCTGCGTCGAATATCGTGGGTATTCGGACAGCTTGGTCGAATCGTAATGATCGGCTTCAGAGCGAGTCTGAAAGGTTTCCTCGATCTTTTGTATAGGCGAGGCTTGTTCGAAAGTTTCTCGAACGAATACGTCGGGCGAGAAGGCGATCCGGACGTGAGGGCCGCGCCTTGCGCTGTCGCTGGGTTCAGCGGACTCGCCGTGTGGCCGGTAGGGCGCAATACGTGGGCTACTCGGCCCAGCTTCGCCGTCGCCCTCCTCCCCTTGCAAGGGGAAGTAGGAAGGCCGGCGTTCCATCGAATTGATCGAGTTTTAGCTCGTTTCGATGCCTCTATGTGTAAAAAATAGAGGGTTTTGGAGGTGGACTCGCTTGCCAGAGCGTCTTTCCAATGCTCGGGTGGCAGGGTCCTACCTCGTAGCCTTGAAAAAGGCTTCCTTAGACGGTAAATTAGAGCGGAGGAGCTGAGTAATTTACCGGCGTGCCCACAGCGGTCGATTACGAGCTTAAGGCTATGTAATCCGGGCGACACGGCTCGGAACGTCCCTCGGGCGTGCGAGCTAAAGAGAATATCGATAGCTGCACCGGGTGGCGTCCTGACAGATGAACTACGTTGGGCAATGAGCAGGATGAATAATCACTGGACTCGTAGATGCCAATGCGAGATCTGCGTGGAGAGAAGGACTGGCTTGTAGAAAGCAGTAGAAAATCGTTCTTGAGATGACTTCGTGTAGCAGAAGGTTCGTCAGCTTGGTGCGTGTAGAATTCTTCGTACTTCAGAATGTGTCGTCGTCGAGAGCGGAGAGTGGAATGAAATGCCAGGCTCTGAGCGAGGTATTTATAACAAAAAGTGGTGGCCACTTTATGGTTAGTATGCAAATTAGTTTCGTCAAATAATTTGGTACGATCAAACTAGCTTCGGATTGGCTCGCTTAATTTCATAAATTCGACTGTGCAATCTCATTGGTTCGCACAGTGTTTTCTCAGTATCTGTGCATATGATAGCTGAGTTGGTCTTCCGAGGTGGTTTCCCTGCGTCCGTTGCTTTGACGGGGTCCCCGGGGGTGGCTGAACGACCTTGAGTTTTCCTGTTTGAGGTTTCTCATTCAAGGCGACTTGTTTCGAGATGTTTGTCGCATCTCTCTCGCCCAGTAAATGTTTGGGGAGGTCGCCTTGCGTGTTCTCATTCAAGGCGACTTGTTTCGAGATGTTTGTCGCATCTCTCTCGCCCAGTAAATGTTTGGGGAGGTCGCCTTGCGTGTTATTCTTTAATATTTCACTTTTGGGAGAGAATTTAGTATTTTCTCTCTGGTGAAATATTTTGTTTGACGGAGTTGTAACTCGACGTCTTATAAATATTTTTGTGGTGTGCCTACCTCTTTTTGGTAGCCCTGAAAAGGGCTGTTGAAAAGAGGTGGTGGATTTCACCACAAAGACGTTGAAATTAGAACTTGAAAGTTGACCGGGTCATCAGGGACCCGACGCGAGTACTGAAGGGATAATAATGTTTATTTCTTCTCGTTTTAGTACAACATTTTGCAATTCTAAAAGGTGCCATTGGAAAGAGCGAAACATTTCTCATTAGATGTGCTCTTGACCAGTCCAGAAAAACTCAACGCTAGAGCAGATAGGTACCTAGTATTTTTACCTATAAACTCAAAATTTTTTGAATTTCTGTTTTTTTTTTCCAAAAATTTTGATGATTTTTTTCGATTAAAACACGGTCTGTGCCAGAGGGGCCCAAAAGCTTAAAGCTCCATTTCATCAGCTTTCCAACGGTGCAGTCAATTTTGATTTTATTTGGTTAATTAGGGGAGAAAAGTATGTTTGAATGCTGGAAAACGTGGTTTTTTCTATGAAATCAAGAGTTTTGGAGAAGGGTTAGAATGAAGAGGAGGGGGAAGTATCACGCGTGTGAAGTTGTGATATCAAAAGCCGGAAAAAATACAGTAACGTAAATAGGATCGAAACAATGACCCCCTAAGAAAATACTAATTTGAGGTCTTTTCACGCTGAATCGAATCAGATCCAACACCGATCAACCGAGATCTTTCCAACACCGTAACAACCGAGTTTTACAATCTAACTAACAAGTTTTACCCTCAGAAAAACATAAAATTGAGCACACAAAAATGAACTGTGAATCTTGATGGCGTAGATGTCGAGTTCCAAGTGGATACAGGATCATCGGTAACTATTTCAAATTATGATTTATTCTCAAGAACATTCCCGGACAAATCCTTAAAACCTACATCACTCAGTCTGCGGTTCTGCACCGGAGAAAAAGTACCAATCAGAGGTCGAGCCAAGATTAAAGCTGCAAACGAACATTTTATATTCTTAACAAATGTCAGGATGTTTTTCAACCTGGTGATGGCAAAATAAGAGAAGCTAAGGCTCGTATCCACCTAAAACCCAATTTTCGCCCTATTTTCAAAAAAAAAAAAAAAAAAAAAAAAAAAAAAAAGGAATAACCAGTAAGGTACAATATTCTGACTTTGCAACCCCGGTAGTACCATTTTTAAAAGGTGACGGAACCATTAGGCTTTTTGGTGACTATAAAGTCACAATTAACAACCAACCTAGAAAAATTATACCACCCTATTCCAAATATTGCAGAAATTATGTCAAATCTGAATGGATTCCAGTGGTTTTCAAAGGTGGATTTCAACCGTCTTGCAATTATTAATGAAGAGGTTCGTCATTTTCTTACTATAAATACAGCTAAAGGTCTCTATCAATACAATCAATTACTTAGAACTGTCATTACTTACAACTGTCATTATGGCACTCACAACGCATGCGCACAATACCTGTTTCTACAACATATTATCCAATAAAGTACGAATTGAAAGCCATGAAAGTGCTCGGTTTTATAAAAAGAAGTACGAGGGATTTCTCAGATCCTGCTGCCTTATCGTTGCTGTATACTTCGTTGGTCCGCCCATTACTTGAAAATGCATCTGTGGTATGGTCTCCATACTACCTAAATTCAATGGAGATGATCGAACGAGTACAGCGCCGGTTCCTAAGATATCTCTCTTTCAAAATGGGCTATAAATGGGAAGAGTTTGATCCCTTGGAAATGCTGAGAGTAATGGGCCTCGAGACTCTTAGGAGGCGACGTGAGCGAGCAGACGTAATTTTCGTACATAGATTGGCCAACGGTGGAATTGACTGTCCTTCTCTGCTCTCACACTTAAACTTTTATGTGCCGCCCTATCCAACTCGCCACATGCAAACTTTTTTTCTCCCAACTGTGACGACCAGCTATTTGCATGGTGGGCCCCTGATTAGATGCCAGAGGGAGTTCAACCGATTGGTTGGTTTATCGTCGGATGTCGACCTTCTTTGTTTAAGTGAACTGGCGTTCAAGAGACATTGTAAATTATTGTTATAGTCAAGAATTTCTTAAATTATTTATGTAACCCCATTCTTATAATTGTTTTGTTGTGCTATTTATTATTGTTGAGAGTTTGTGATCTCTATTTTGTTGCCATACCTATAAAGCTTGTTTTGTTTGTTGTGAGTTTAACGTAGCATTGTTATTAAATCTAGATACAAATTATTATTATTACCATACTTAAACTGTAAATTGGGCAATTTTGCCCGTAAATAAAATTAAATAAATAAAATAAATAAATAAATAATGAATTGAAAATAGCTGACGCTAGCAAATTGTTAGTATAAATCTTATTACCTGTTCATAAAAAAATTAAAAAAATACTCATTTGTCTAACCCCCCCCCCCCCAAAAATTTTAACGACGCAGTTTGCGTCGTGACCCCCCACTGTGGGCACCCCTGGTTAAAGTCTCTTTAGTATTTTAAAGTCAACGATTCTCTTGAATTTGAGATCGAGTTAAAGAAGTTAGAAATCATTTTACACTCTGCTTTATCAGCTATACCTTCAGAGGCATCGAATGACTAGGTTCGACCCAAGAAAAAATACACTGCCAAGGAAATGGCACATGAGCTTCCTCGTGACCTTCACAGTACGTCACCATTAAATTCCAGAAAACTAGAAACGACCGGTTCTGGCATCAGGGAATTAATAAGGTGGGAAATCGGAAGCTGAATGGTACATATAATAAATGAAATTAATAAGGAAAATTTGATTTTAATATGGGACCATCCAGGATGTAGTCCGCATGTTCCCTGAAAATGTCGTCTAAATCGGATCAAAACTGAAGGAGTTTTTAATTGATTTACAGGATTTCATTATTATTTTGATCTAAATTCATGATTAAAACATCCTTGGGGATATTTTTTGGCCAGCATGGGACTCTACCGGGATCATCTGTGAAAATTTGAACAAAATCCGATAAAATTAACTAAGCTGTGACCGTAACAAAAACATCACTTTCGCGCATGCGCCTAGCGTACCGCTGCTGACGATCGCGAAGAATGTGATACGGGACCTCAAGAAACCCGCATCATCCCTGAAAATCTGACCGAAATCCGTTCACAATTGCCTGAGTTATGACCGAAACAAGAACATTTTGTTTGCGCCTGCGCGGAGGCTACCGTTGATTCGATCATGAGGGAACTGATAATAGCTATACCCGCACGATCCCTAAAAATTTGAAGAAAATCGCATCAAAATTGTGGAAATTACGACTGTTGCAAGGACGTTAACAAGAATATTTCGTTCACGCATGCGCAGAGCGTACCGCTAATGCAATTATGATGATTGTCTTATGGGACCTCAAGGGATATTACCCACATCATCCCTGAAAATCTGACCGAAATCCGTTCAACATTGACCGAGTTATGACCGTTATAAGGAATTCACGTTAGCGCCTGCGCAGAAGCTACCGTTGATTCGATCATGATGAAGTTGATAGGGGACCATCTAGAGCTTAACCCGCTCGATCCCTGAAGATTTGGTTAAAATCGGATCAAAATTGTGGAAGTTATGGCTGTTACAAGGAAATGTAGACGGACAGACAGACAGACAGACGGACACGGAAAATGCAAGTGGAAATTTTGATTTTGGAGCAAAAAATTTTTTTCAATTCGAAAGTGAAAACAAAGCTTCCGCTGCCTTGCAGTCTCGGAAGCAATAGTATTCGTCAAAGCATATTTCGTTGAAAACATCGGTTCTCGTCAGATCACCGAAGTTAAGCAACATCGGGCTTGGTTAGTACTTTGATGGATGACCGTCCGGGCGAGCCGCGATTACGGCATATTTTTTATTTGTTGTCTAATTATTCAATTTTTCATCTAGCTACATCAAGTTTACGTAATCAGGCCTTGTGGAATAGTTCGTTTTGAGTGCCTTCCCTGCTTTATCAAATGGTAATTTCCAGGATCTGAGATGGTACCTAGCACTGGTTCTACTACCAATCTAAGTACTCAATTTGTTTTTGAACTGACAACAGCTTTTGTATACAAACTTATTATTTAAACACAAACCTGCTCGTAATCTGAATCTTTATGTTGGTAGATACAACTTTGTAGTACGAATTGTACTTGCGAATGCTTACGAAGAATAGGTATCTACTTGAAAATCGGAAAAGTATCAACGACTGCATTTACTTCCAATAGGTGAACAGGATATCTGGCTGTCTGACGAAGTAGGTACTTTGTTCACATAATCAACGGAATTTGATTTAATAATAATACAATTATTAAATATATGGTCCCCTATCAGTTCATTACTGCCAAATCAATACTTCATTCTGCGCACGCGTAAACGTAAATTCCATTATGCTCCATTTTTTCATACTCTAGTCGTTCGATTTCGCTTAAATTTGGATGATAGTTGGATGACGATTTCTTTATTACCACATATAAATTTAAACACGATTGTATCATTAATAGCTACTACGCATGCCCCAATTTGAAATATTTGTAATGACCTTAATTTCCACATTTTTCATCCGATTTTGATGAAATTGTCAGCGAATTCGCGGCTTAGGTTGTAGATGGCCCTGTACCTATTTCATTGTTTTCAACTCATCAGTTCATTCTACGCTATTACATTGAGTATAATTTTTTCTTAATTGACCAATTTTGACATTTCACGCTACTTCTTGATTTACTCTTTTCCGCTTTGGAATTTTTCAAGATTTCAAAGTATTTCAAGTATATATTTCAAGTATATTGTGTAATTGTGTAATGTGTGTAATTGTGTGCTGTATTGTGTATTGTAGTGTGTAAAAGTATATTGTGTAATTGTTTATTGTGTAAATATTTCAAGTATTTAAAACTTTTCAATGGTCTATACATTCATGATATGTAAACAAGGAAGCTATGTGCCACACTCAACTTGGCAGACGTTTTTTTAAATTAGCATTCCTTACCGAGAAGCTCTTTGCGCCGCACCCTGTACATACAACTTGATATGGTAAACAGTTATATATGTTACTGTAAAAGCCCGAAGTGCGGTAAATGTTGGAATTTACCAGAAAATCCTAGCATTTCCCAATATTGTTGGTGAAAGCCCGAAATTATATGAAAAACGGGCATTTACCGCTTGACAGTTGGTTATCTTAGGATTGACTGACCAATTTGGTAAATGCCCAAAAAACCTTGTGTGACTGAGGCATTTCGGACTTTTACCAATCTCTCTTGGCAAATGTGCCGATTTCCCACGACTCGTTGGTAAATGTAGTACCTACAGAGGCTTGCATGCAGAGGGTTGTATGCAGAGGATGAAGAAATAAGCCTTCGTATTGCTGTTTGGGAACAATCATTGGTCGGCGGCCAGGGTTTCTAGGAATATAATTGTTTCAAAAAGTTTTCCACCAAAAATTCCTCTGCAAGGCGGCAAATATGAAGTGCAACTCGAAGTGATCAAGTGCAACTCGAAGTATCATTTTACTTGATTTTACTACGTGAAAATAAAGTTTAGAAATTTACAAAGTTAGTACCGTTCACCTTTATTTCAGCTTTTACCGCCTAACGCTGGGAAATGTTAAGCTTTACCACAATCGGTTGGTAAAAGTTCGAAACACGCTCTCTAACTGAAATAATTCTAGCTTTTACCAAGCCTCTTGGAAAATCCTAAGATTTACTGGAAAAAGTCCGATTTGAGTGCCAACCTTGGGCTTTTACCAACAATAATGGGAAATGCTAGGATTTTCTGGTAAATCCTAGCATTTTCCGCAGTTCGGGCTTTTACAGTAACATATACAAGTAACAGAAACACAGAATACATACGAAACAAACAAAACCCAAGGAATTTCAAATATGTACACTTCGTATTAGGTTTTCAGCTTCAGTACCTCCCACAGAGATTAGCAAGCCAATAACTATATTTTTAAATACTCCACGCGAGTAAAGATGATGTGACTTAAGCGTTGGGTTAATAGTTCTGAGTAGTACCAGCAGGATGTAATGCGGGCTCCTCGTGTTAATAGTGAGGTTTGATCTGGAGCCAACTAAATTACCAGTCAATTAAATCGTGTCATGTCGTCATGTTTGCGCCAATCATTCCGGGTTTCTATGATATACCATGAGCAAAGCTCTCAAGAACAGTTGTCTGGGGGGAGGACATCACCTTAAAATCCGTGTATAGTTCAATACAGGGGTACAAACGAGGCTTGATCATGATAATTGAAAGGTTTCAGGTAATAAGGGCCTAAGTGCCATTTCCGACTTTTTTTTCCGAATATTTTTTCCAAGACCTACATATATACCAGTAGCAATGTTTCTAGAAAGGGCCGAAGCACCAATCATTTCAAATCGACCGCTACAACGCAATATTACCAACGTTCTATGCCCAAAATTACCCGTTTTAGCGAATTTTTGAAGAAAATTATTGCTCTCGCCTCAAAATTTGCAGAATGTGATTTTTTGAAAAAATTTTATGCAGAAATCCGTTTCAGGCTATTCTGAATCATATTCTGAAGTTCAACGCATTTTTTTATGCATGTATGCATGTATTTATGTATGTATATATGCAGGGTGTCTCAACTTAAGTAGGCAAGACTTCAGGCATCAATTCTACAAGTAATTTGCAACAAAAAGTGTCTCATAAAGTGTTATTTTTTAGAGGCTTCGTTTTCGAGTTATTGACGATCTAAGATTTTTTTCGTGTTTTCGACCTTATCTCCTAAAAATGGCTGTGACCCCATCATTCTTTGAGTATTCTCAAACCTGAGGATACCGTTGGAAAGAACGTTAAATTTCCTATCTTTTTGATGCCAAATCATAATTATTCAAGAGAGTTAAGATACCGAAAAAAGAGGTCAAAGTACAAACTTTGTAAAATTCTAAAAATTTGGGTTTTTTCAATCTGATTCCTCCCTCCATGAAAAAATGAACAGTCGTTTTCAAGTACATTAAAAACTTCAAAATCTTATCAGCTTTCTAACGGTATAGCCAAAAAATTGATAAAAGTAACAACAAGGAGGAAAAACGGCTTTTGAATGCGAAAAAACGTGGTATTTTTAACGAAAATCGATGGATTTCAGGAAAAAACGATCTCCCACAACTTTATGATTTAAATGTCGAATCCTACGTAATTTTTCACGCTGAATCGAATGGTGACACTTGCAGACCTCTACGACTAACGAATAAGAGCGAAAGTGGTTTTTAAAGGGCCCCTCTCTGAGGTTCGAGGGTCAAAGGGCACATTCGCCCTTATTCGTTAGTCGTAGAGGTCTGCAAGTGTCACCATTCGATTCAGCGTGAAAAATTACGTAGGATTCGACATTTAAATCATAAAGTTGTGGGAGATCGTTTTTTCCTGAAATCCATCGATTTTCGTTTAAAATACCACGTTTTTTCGCATTCAAAAGCCGTTTTTTCTCCTTGTTGTTACTTTTATCAATTTTTTGGCTATACCGTTAGAAAGCTGATAAGATTTTGAAGTTTTTAATGTACTTGAAAACGACTGTTCATTTTTTTTATGGAGGGAGGAATCAGATTGAAAAAACCCAAATTTTCAGAATTTTACAAAGTTTGTACTTTGACCTCTTTTTTCGGTATCTTAACTCGCTTGAATAATTATGATTTGGCATCAAAAAGATAGGAAATTTAACGTTCTTTCCAACGGTATCCTCAGGTTTGAGAATACTCAAAGAATGATGGGGTCACAGCCATTTTTAGGAGATAAGGTCGAAAACACGAAAAAAATCTTAGATCGTCAATAACTCGAAAACGAAGCCTCTAAAAAATAACACTTTATGAGACACTTTTTGTTGCAAATTAATTGTAGAATTGATCCCTGAAGTCTTGCCTACTTAAGTTGAGACACCCTGTGTATGTGTCATTCCAGACGATAACTGTCCGTAGAATTGTGCTGAAAACTTCAAACAAATTTTAAAATGTTAAGGACACAAAACGAAAGTTTAAGTTCGTTGGCCAGCATGATCGGATTACATCTTCGGGTTGAAATTTTCAAAAATGTAGTCAAAAATTTCAAAATAGCCTGTTTTTTGCGATTTGTTTCAGCATACTAACATGTGGCATATTCGGAATCAGCGTAAAATGTCCTATAAGAATACCTATGTATCAAGTTTTCAAAAATTTCAAAGTTGAAAAATCAGTCAAAAATCGAAATAATGCCGTTCGCTAGTTGTAAAAATCGGTAATATTTGCATAAAACATTGTCCAAATTCAGATTGAACTACTTTTATGGAAGTATCCCTGTATAACCAATCCTAGAACCATGCTGTTAAAAACCTAATTAAGTATTTTTAATAATTTGATTCCATGTTTGACTATCAAAATCATAAACTAAAATTTCTCTACACGATCAATAGCGAATGAAATGTCGAAGATTTCTTCAAAAATTCGCTCATGGGGTCATGCTGCATGACTGCACTTTTTTCCTAATGTCTTAAGTCAAAGAAGTAATTTTAATAGACAGGGCGTAAGTGCCTCGGCAACCTTCCGATCCGGTTTCTTTTATCATTCTCGTTGTTTACGCATACGTAATTTTTGTCAGTTTATTGTTTAAAATTTTGTATGAAAGGATTTCAAAGACGTGCATAGTGGAATGTGGCGAGATGAACAGTAGGATTCCCGCTATTTTGAGAAAGGTAGAATTTTGATGACCACCACCCGAAATTTGGTTTAAAATGTCAAAAAAATTACCCCTGAATTTTTTCCAGATTTTTTGCATAACAAAAACCTACGCCAGCAGCTAGATTTGGGTTTTTAAAATACGTTTTTTTTTGCCAATATCAGACTTTTGAATATAACTTTTACAAACTTCTTTGTAAAATTGTGAAATTTCGCATACTTAGTACGTTTTTGGGGTCGCTAAACTCGAATATGCTGTCAAAACAAGTCGACAGTAACAACTTTTGACAGTTTGGAATCTCAAAATCGTCAAAATCATGTCAAAAAATAACAATTTTTCAAAATTTATTGTAAAATTATACAAATTTGTATTCTCGTGTTTTTTGAGTCACTGAGCTCGAATTTGCGGTCTAAAAAATCCAAATTCTAACAGAAATACGTAAAAATAGGAATTTTCATAATTTTAACTTTTTAATTTCAACTTTAACTTTTGTCAAAAGTTGTTTCTGTCGACTTGTTTTGACTGCATATTCGAGTTCGGCGACCCAAAAAACGTACTAAGTATACGAAATTTCACAATTTTACAAAGAAGTTTGTAAAAGTTATATTCAAAAGTCTGATATTGACAAAAAAAGCGTATTTCAAAAACCAAAATCGAGCTACCAGCGTAGGTTTTTGCTATGCGAAAAATCTGAAAAAATTCAGGGGTCTTTTTTTGACATTTCAAAGCAATTTTCGGGTGGAGGTCATCAAAATTCCACCTTTCTCATAATAGCGGGCACCCTAATGAATATAGCAACAACCCTAATGAATATAGCAACAACAAAAAATAAATAAATAATAATAAAAAATAAATAAATTTAAAAAAATAAAAAAGGTTACTGCACCAAAGAGTTGAAGAAACCGAAACCTATAAAATTAATGCTCTCATGCCTTGGAGTAGCTTAATTACACTTGATTAAACCAGATTTTGATTTGATGCAAATACTCTTCCTTTATTTTTTCCGTTACTCTTCCGTTATTTTACTTGCTCTCACCTTATATTCTATTGAACACTACAAGGATCTCGATCGAAAAGAGGAACGATCTGTTAAACATGATTGGCTACTTACCGGACGAGGCCCATTAAAAGTTTTATTTGGAAAAACTATCTAAAGTGGCTTGTGATAAGTTGTATTTTTTACTTCAAAAAAATTAAAAATATGTTTGATGTTACTTCTATCTCAGAGTTTACCGTTTGAGAGAATAAAAGGTTACATACGGTTCCATTTACAGTTTATGTTATTTACTAGAAAACCATGTTACCTGTTTTTGAATGTTTGAAAAAGAGTTAGGTACCTACTGAAGTGATTAATGAACTTACATTTTCTATTATGTCCTGCTAATTTGAATGTGTTGATCTGTTGTTTAGTGTCTACAAACCAATAGTGTTTTTATAAAATTAAGAGTTTTTTTAGACTACCTGCCTGAAATTAGGTAAAATGTTAAGACTGAGTTGACTGACTTTGAAAATTACTATTAAAAAAAAGTCAAAGAAAGAATGTTAATGTTTTAAATTTATTATTAGAAAATTTTTGTAACAACTACTGATCACGTGAAAACATCTTTTACTCTCATCCCCAGATAATACTGTTAAAATGAACAATATTAACAATGTTTTAAACCGTTTACTTGTGGAAAAAATTGAATAAGTGGGTTATTATAGCACATAGGCCGGTGGTAAAAGGAAGAGGCACTAAGGCCCTTTTCATAGGATTGCGATCAAAATAAATTTTTTCAAATACGAGATTTGAGAAAAGCATTGGAAACAAATTGAGCTATAAATAAAATACCTTTCAACAATATTAAATTACGAAAAAAAAAAACATTTGTTTAGAACGCATTTTGTAAGAATGGCAAGCAAATTAAATTTCAAATGTCAATAACTTTTTTTGGGATTCATGGCACTTACGACCTTTGTACCTGAAGCCCTTCAATTCTTTAAACTATTCTCTGGTATTACATTAGCTAGGCATTACATGAGCAAAATTGCGAAATTTTTCGGCGGATCACAGATTTTTTCGAAGGGTTTGGAAAATCTTTCAGTTCGATACGTTCGTTGGTGGGCAAGAACCGACCTACCAAAACCTGCCGATCCGACCCGGGCAGTGTTGGGCATAATCTTATCATCGAATACGAATATAATTGTAATCGCGATAATTATTCGTTGATTCTGAATCAACTGCGATTATATTCGTATTCGTGTAATCGTATTCGTCTGTAGGCGATTACACGAATACAACCCCTAAAAATGCGTCACAGTCATCAATTTCAATAGGGCGTCCCTCCTATAATATGCGAAGCCTTGCTAATATTACCTAGCTTCAGAGGGACGTCCTTACAGCGAATTCAACGATTGGAGCCCAGCCTATATGTCTCACATCTACTTCAAAGTAAGAAATGATATTGAGATTAATATTATCCAATCTTCGTGAATTATTGGTCAACTGTTTTCAATAACGAACCTTTGTGATTCTGTTCATAATATTTGAAACGTAAGCTTCGAACTTTGAGGGTTGTTATAGGCATTTTATCTTTTAATATTGTTTAACAGGACATTTCCATTTCGGTCACCAATTTACGATGATTTCCGCTTACAACCGAGTCGTTGGAAGGGAAATGGTACTCCGTCATTTTTCATTCCACAAAACTCGTTGAACATTCGTTCGAAAGCTCTCGTTTTATCTAACCATATTATCATTATTAGAGCGTCGCCAACAAGCTGAGTTATGAGCGTGGCTATTTGAATGTTCGTTTACACACAGGTGATCATTCTCAATAATTGATATTGTGAACATGATTGAACCGCTTGTAAAATTAATCATTCTACAGTCAGATGATTTACCTAATAATTCACGTAATCGCCAACAGACGAATATGACTACGCAAATATGAATATTCATATTCGCGCACTCAAATTCACGAATATAATTGCAGTTGACTCAGAATCAACGAATAATTATGGCGATTACAATCGTATTCGTATGCGACGATAAGATTATGCCCAACACTGCTTGTCTATGTGTCCCAATACCATGTCACGCTCAAAACTATATATCGTTTTAGTCCGATTTTGACGGAATTTTCAAGGATTGAGCAGGTCAGGTCTTAGATATTACCCTATAAATTTCTTTATTAAATTATGATAGTTTTCTGGACTACTTGTATAATAATGAAGTTGACGGTAGCGAGGGTTGGTCAATAATTCAAAAACTCTTCTACGCCGACGTTTCGCTTTATTTGTATACCATCTTCAGGGCTTAGTAGTAGAGCAGGAAATTTTTTTTTAGATCCTCATTGCACGTTATACAATCCTTGCTAGACACATTGTACTTGTACACTATTTTCATAAATGCTAACTGGAGACTGTTTATAATAATAGCAACTTTATAATTATGATGAGAATTATTAAAGAGGATACATATTGCATAGAAAAATGCCACGATGGCTTGTTTGTCTGATAATAAGAATAAAACATGATAATTAACAGTCATTGTGATATAATAAAGCAATACTTGGTATACTAAATAAAACACTCAAATAATGCCTGAAAATTTAATTTCCCATATGAGCTGCAATAGCTCGTGTTGGGAAATGAGGCCCTGGTCACTCCCCGAGCCACAATTCATCTCATCCTATCTCTCGCGCGAATAACAACATTCCTCGTCAAATCAATGAAACTTAAATATTATTTCCTCTTAACTAAAATACATCCATATTTTACAGTTCATGTAAATAGATAATTGTTAAACATTTAAATACCTAAGTTCTTAGTGTTTCCTAGCAGAAGTTTCTTTTATTATCTATTGATAACATTTATCTAATAAGAACATACGAGTTTGGGGTTGGTTTCTACGTATTTTAGCGTGGAACATGCTTTAGCCTTGGACTAAATAGCGAAAAACGTTACGCGGAAGTGTCACGAAATTTTTCCTTTTGATTTTCACGTATGACCAAGTCGTTGCTGGGGAAATGAAACTTCTTTAGTTTTCACCGGAGAAAAATCGTTTTCCACTCGTTGGAAAGCTCACGATTTATCATGCATTTCTTTCGTACTTGTTCTTCTATTCATGTCGTAGTTTCCAAGTCAAATTGAGAATATTTCAAAGTATATGAGAATTTTCCAAACCAAATTGAGAATTTTCCAAACCAATTTGAGATTTTTCCAAACCAATTTGAGAATTTTCTTAACTAAGAATGTTCCAAAAAAGAAAGGAGAAGTGAACAGTTCATCCAAACCAAAGTGACAATTTTTCAAAGCAAATCAAAAATTTTAAATTGGAATAAAATTGCACAATACATCGTTAAAAGAAAGAAATTCGCATTTTTTCATTTTTAAAAAACCAAATATTTCATATTTTTGAGAAAAATTAGGTATCATGAAAATTCAATGTAGAGGTTTCCCAGCTGCTGCGTTCGTTAATTGCACGAACATATCCATTATCCAATTTGTGCAATCAGCTGATGAAATGGTGGTGATGCTTCGAGCTATCACTTTTCAAAACGAGATCCTGCGGTGACTCACTGAGAACGTTTCTCACGTAAAGCTTGGTTTTTGAGAAACCATTCTTCTTTTTTTTCTTCTTCTAGATTCTCAAATTGTTTTGGAAAATTCTCAAATTGGTTCGAAAAATTCTCAAATTGGTTTGGAAAAATCTCAAATTGGTTTGGAAAATTCTCAATTCGACTTGGAAATGGTATAGTAAACAATGCCGCTTGTTTTGTTGTCACTTGGTTGAGAAGTTAATCTTGGTTATATTAATTGTAGTCGCGCACCATAACAGAAAATTGCGTATCTAGGTACTCTGTTCTAATTTCGTTTACTGCAACATTTATGTCGTACTTTTAAATTTATTTACATTTACGAATTAGCGGGAAGAAAGCATTTTAGCGTTTCAGCATTTTAGCCGAAGGTTCAAATCGGAAAGCAACTGGGAGGGTTTTCTTGCTGAATCAAATTGTGACACTAGCTAAGAGTTAAGTTAAGAGGGACTGTCACTGGACAGTTACCCTCACACAAGTGTCACTGTACTTGAGTACACATAATTTATATCTAATTATCATAACAATATAACTATTGTGATATACAAAAAGTTGAATAAATAATATTAAAAAAATAATAATAATAGTTAACAATATCTTTGCACTCGAAAAGCTCAAATTGCAAAACAGTCTGTATACAATACGATAATTTACCAAAATTCGCTCGTACGATCATGCTGCATGCGACATTAGCTCCATCCCCGTTGAACTTCACAAATTTTTATTTTATTTGTTATGCTTAATTATATGTTTTTAGCGGTAAAACTAATTAGTACCAGTAATATATAGTGCACATTATATTGATAATTTCACAATATTTAAATAGAAATTATATTTTTCCATGGTTTCTAATGTAATATACGCCCTTTTGTCTTACAGTGATTCTGTGTTATTGTACAAGCATCGTAAAAAGTTACTACTACGAAAGATTATCTCAGCTTTTTGGTATGCGGGAACCAATATATGTTCAGGCCCCTACGGAAAAGCCACTTCAAGTCTGAAAACTGTTCATTTAGAACTACGATGAAGATCCATTTCATTTTATAAATAATGATTGTATATCAAAAATGTTTTTGAATTACGTACCAACTAATATTTTTACGTAGTAGGTACCTACCTAAAGAAATTAACCATTGTGTTTAGCAAAATAAAATAGTGTTATAATATTCGAGTCCAGGATGTATATCTGTTAGCAGCTAAGTGCTAACAGCACTATAATTCGGCATTGTGTGGAATGCCTAGGCATTTCATGTAATAAAAAAAGTAGGACGTGAATATGAATAATTATTTACTTTCTATGATCATTGTATACAATCTAGAGAGTGGGTTTGGAAATCTGTTTAATCTCCGGGCAAAGTATGAAATACGGTTAAAATTTGACATCTTCCAGTCCCTGTGTAAAGTTTGTGAAATGAAGCGAAATAAGAATAATAAAAGGTTAGAAGCAAAACTGCTGCCATGTAATGAATTGAACTCCAGGTGCCGTGTTGACCAAATTAAGTCGCAGTCCAATCCGGATGGTCAATATAAATTTATTATGATTTATGATCTATCAATACCATCTCTTGCGTAACAAAGTGCTGCAAATGTCTCAAAAATGACGTCACCTGCAACCACTCCTGTTCAAACGAACTCCATGGCTAAGGAAAAATATATTGGCACCGTACTATACTTATATGACATATCTGTAATATTTCGTTCCAATTACATATTTCTCTTGACGTATCGGTTGATATATATACTTTGTTAGAGCTCCACTAGACATTCTATAGAATGCCTAAAAATTATGAACATTGCCTAGGTAAAGTTTGAAATCTAGAAAGAGTTTTACAAATTGCCTAAAATGGTTTGTATATATATATATAGAGAGAGATGTACTATATATATATATATATATATATATATATATATATATATATATATATATATATATATATATATATATATATATTTTTTTTTTTTTTTGCCGCAAGAATATCTATATGGGTTACATACCTGCAACATTGTTACTAATGTACATGCCATCTAGGGAAGCAGCGAAATCGATTAATGACCCTATAAATCCAACGTCCCTACGAATAAGGTGTTAAGAAATGGAAGGTTCTTCAAGAAGTTTTGGGTATGAGTCCTCGTGAGGTCAGATTTTTTTTTTAACATTAATTCCACTATTTTAAATGAAATAAGAGGAGGTTAAGGAGGAATTGACCCAGAGGCGCAAAGCGTTTATCAATATTTACTAACTAGGGGGAAACCCTGCAGGCTTCGCCTGCCAACCCCCGCCATTTTGGCCTGGTAGGCCGGCCATTTCGCTCTGACAGCATTGTGGCCTGACGGGCCGCCCGTTTTGACCTGGCAGACCGACCATTGTGCTCTGACAGAGTGCAAGTTGCAGCCTGATAGGCTGATAGGGAAAGTCAACGCATTTCCAACAATAATTAACCATTCAAAGCTTTACACATAGGTATCTAATCCACCTGTAATCTTCGAATTTGACGTTTTTGGGATATAGATACGGTGACCATATTGATCTTAAACAAAATCAGAACAGATAGAACTATCAAGGGGGTCTGAGGGGTATAGAATACCCTCCATGGGGAGGAGGGTCCGGGGGTCCACCCCCGTAAAAGTTTGAATTTTTTACCCTTTAAAAATTGGTTTTTAAGCCTATTTCATCCATTCAAACATTGGTTTATTAAGAGCTTCGTATCAAACTAAAAATATGTAATATTCATTAAAGAATGTGGCACTAAGAATTACATGACAAAATAATTTCAAGAAGTTTATTACATCCACAGAAAGAATATGTAGGTACCTTTTGCACAAACAAACTGAACTTCACGAACAACAGGCAAGTTTTTATAGTCAAATAAACAAACATTAATTTTCCAAAAAATGAAAAAATAAAAGTTAACAGAGCAGTCTGTTTACATCATTGTTCTTGTTATTTTTTTTCACTAGGGCCAGGGGTACTCCAGTTTTTACTAAAGTCGTACTTCTGTGTTGAGGAAAGTGCTCTCAGCAAGGAGTCGTCTTTTCTTATTTTGTCGTACATTTCAACACACGACAAAGAACTGTTCATTTGGACAATTAGTAATGCTTTAACACAGCCTAGTGCCATTGAAGCTTTTCTGCGGTCCAAAAGTTGTTTATCAATGAGAAAGCTCGCTCGACTGAAGCATTTGTTCCTGGTAAAGAAAGAGAAAATTCTACTAGAGTTTTGAGATTAGGAACGCTTATTTCGTTTTTCTACAAGTCCTGAAATAAAGTCAGCCACCGTTGCTCAGTTGATAGTTTTTGTTCTTTCCATTCAGCCAGGACGACATCAGGAAGCTGTGTGTTCAGCACACTAAGCTCATTTAACAAATCATCAAGCGAGAGAGGTGGCCTATCTTGAAACAAATCCCAACTTTCCTCTAGTTCTTCCCACTTCAGCTGCTTCTTTAAGTCTATCCAAGACAGTTGACTCAAGCTGTCAACGTTTGATTTCCAAAGATCAAAATAAGTAATGCAGTGGTCATAAAAAGTTCCTGCTGTATTTTTCACCTCTTGTAAATCGCATGCATTTCCTGCAGCAACACTGTTTCTTTGAAGTTCCTTTACTTTCATTGGTAGAAATAAAGACTCTTTTCTGTCAACCAAGTTTTTGTAAAGAATCAAATATTCATTTGCTGCCTCTGTGGCAGAAACCTTCGCTGAGGTCGAGGGGGCCAACACAGTTGGGTCTCCAGACTGCTCCTGTGACTATGATAATAGTTATGTTGTGTGCGGTGTAAAGAAATTCCACGGTACTAATCATTCATTTTAAAATAAAGCTAATAACTTTTCATGATGATTTGGTTTGAAAAAATCTTTATTGGTGAAAATTGGGACATTTCTTTCCCAATTCGCGACCCCGGGACACAGGCTTTAAAATCGGGACTGTCTCGATAAAATCGGGACGTATGGTCACCGTAGATATAGATAATGAATTAAGAACAATAGGTTATTTAAACATTGTGGTGAAAACCACCCCCTCTTGTCAACAGCCCTTTTCAGGGCTACCAAAAAGAGGTAGACACAACACAAAAATATTTACAAGACGTCGAGTTATAACTCCGTCAAACAAAATATTTCACCAGAGAGAAAATACGAAATTCTCTCTCAAAAGTGAAATATTAACTAATAACATACAAGGCGACCTCCCTAGACACTTACTGGGCGAGAGAGACGCGACAAGTATCTCGAACCAAGTCGCCTTGAATGAGAAAACTCAAACAGAAAATCAAACGTCCTCTAAAACTAACAAGGACAATTCAAACAAGCCTACTCGCCAATCAGAAACACTGATTACACGAGAGACAATAGGCGAACCAACCAAGAGGCGGCAAGCAACCACCTCTGGTCCAGCAGCCACCCCGGGGACCCCGTCTGAACAACTGACGCAGAGAAAGCACCCGAGGTCCCCGTCTAAACTCAAGGTCGTCGGCTCCGCGACGGACGCTCGTAAGCCACCCCCGGGGACCCCGTCGCAGCGACGGACGTGGGGAAACCAACCCGGAGGACCAGCTCAGCTATCATACTCGCAGATACTGAGAAAACAATGTGCGAGCCAATGAGATTACACAGTCGAATTAATGAAATTAAGCGGACCAATCAGGAGGCGGCAGGAGGCGGCCACCTCCCTATAAATACCCCGCTCGGAGCCTCCGAATTTCATTCTACTCTCCGCTCTCGACGACGACACCTCGAAGTACGAAGATTTCTACACGCTCTACGCTGACGAACCTTCTGCATCCCGAGTTCATCTCAAGAACGGCTTCCTACTGCTTTCTACAAGGCCTACCTTCTCTCCACACAGATCTCGCATTGGCATCTACGAGTCCAGTGATTATTCATCCTGCTCATTGCCCAACGTAGTTCATCTGTCAGGACGCCACCCGGTACATCTATCGATATTCTCTTTAGATCGTACGCCCGCAGGGACGTTCCTAGCCGTGTCACCCGGGTTTCGTAGCACTAGGCTCGTCACCGACCGCTGGGGCACGCCGGTAAATTACTCAGCTCATCCGCTCTAATTTACCGTCCAAGGAAGTCTTTTTCAAGACTACAAGGTAGGACCCTGACATACGAGCAAAGGAAAGAAGCTCTGTCAAGCGAGTCCACCTTCCTAAACCCTCTATTTCTATACATAGAGGCATCGAAACGAGCTAATAACTCGGCTATTTCGATGGAACGTCGGCCGTCTTATTTCCTCATGCAAGGGGAGGCAGACGACGGCGAGGCCGGGCCTCTTAGCCCCCGTAGCGCTACCTACACGCTACCCGGCCAATCCGCCGGTCCCAGCGACGGCGCAAGGCTCGATCCTCACGACGAGATAGCCTTCTCACCTAACGTATTCACGAAGGAAACGTTAGATCAAGCCTCGCCTATACAAAAGATCGAGGATACCTTTCAGACCCGCTCTGAAGTCAATCATTATGATTCGACCAAGCTGTCCGAATACCCACGATATTCGACACAAGCCTACCCGGCCGATCCGAGTGTCAAATACACTCCAAATGTACGAAAAACGAAGGATACTTTTCAGTACCTCAACCAAGCTCAACATATTCCTCCTACAGATATAAATCTTAGGCCGGAATATTACAAAACGGCTCAGTACCAAACTGATCGAACCCAGCACCCACTATGCGAGCCCAGTGCTCCACGCGGCTGCGACACGAACTATCTCTCAGTTCATCCCGCCAAGCAAGCTGACCTTGACGGATTCGCTCACATTCCTTACAGGAATAACACGGGGACTAACCCGCATAATCAGAATATAAATGTCCCACTTGGTCTACCGACACCAAGTAAAACATATTTAAATCCACTACAAACATTCCTGCCACTATTCCGTCGTTTGAAACCTACAGACTCTTTTCACGGGACGTTTCCCATTGGAAAGGTAGTTCGGATAACGAAATCAAGCAACTTGAACTATTGATTAATCAATTAGAAACAACTATGTCCTAGTTGTGAACATGTGTAACCCAAAGTTAAGATTCGTATACTAATTTGGTTGGTATATTATATAGTTGTTATGGAGGTAAGCACCTACCTACTTTCAGGATCTTTATTAATACAGAAAATGTTTACCTATTCAAAGAATGGTGTGAGCCCACTAAGCAGGTTACACCAGTTGGAGGCTACACGACGGTTTACTTCAGTCAAACCCGCTGGCAGTACGGATTTGGATACCAACGATTTGAAAATAGGTGGTGGTCACGCATGCGCACTAAACCAATCACGAACCTGGTCACCAACTGTTGGCAACCGTTTCCAACCGGCACTGCGAACAAACCTAATATTATCTAAACACAACCGCGTATAAGCATACTAATACTCAACGACGGCTTGAGGAACCAAAGCAAATATAAATATTTGTATTAGTAGTATTAGGTAGTTGCCTTACTGAAAGATGGATGAAGACGTCTTAAAATTATGAACAGAAACGTTGAAGATGAGCGTGGAACACAGTTCACACCAGCTCGTTAATGAATGAAAAATGTTCTGCAGGTCACGTAGACCCTGCGCGAGCCTCCCGTCTGGAGGCCACAAGATCTGACGGGGATAGGACAAATAGTACAGAAAAAAAAGTGGGATTTTTTGGCAACAAAAATCTTTCATCGTTGAAACTTTGGTTATAACTTCATTTTAGCAGTAGAATTTGATATCTGAAGAGTCTCCAGAAATTGAAGTGGTGGAACATGGTTTTAGAGTGGGGGAGAGGGTGGAAAATGTCAGAAATCGTAAGTTCATGTAAAAAGCCGAGTTAGGGGGTCTTTTTAGCGAATTTTTGAAGAAAACTAAGCTATTGCTCTCGCCTCAAAATTTTTAGAATGTGAATTTTTGAAAAAAATTTATGCAGAAATCCGTTTCAGGCTATTCTGAATCATATTCTGAAGTTTAACGCATTTTTTAATGTATGTATGTTTGTATGTTTGTATATATGTATGTATGTATGTATATATGCATGTGTCATTCCAGACGATAACTGTCCGTAGAATTGTGCTAGAAACTTCACACAAATTTTAAAATGTTAAGGAAACAAAACGAAAGTTCAAGTTCGTATGCCAGCATGATCGGATTACATCTTCGGGTTGAAATTTTCAAAAACGTACTCAAAAATTTCAAAATAGCCTGTTTTTTTGCGATTTGTTGTGCGAAATAATTTTTTCAGCATACTAACATGTGGTATATTCGGAATCAGCGTACAATTTCCTATAAGAATATGTATCAAGTTTTCAACAATTTCAAAGTTGAAAAAATCAGTCAAAAATCGAAATAATGCCGTTCGCTAGTTGTAAAAATCGGTAATATTTGCATGAAACATTGTCCAAATTCAGATTGAACTACTCTTATGGAAGTATCACTGTATAACCAATCCTAGAACCATGCTGTTTAAAACGTAGGTAGTAGGTGCTTGTTAAAAAAAAAAAAAAAAAAAAAAAAAAAAAAAAAAAAAAAAAAGTAATCACAACTGATGAGTTTACTCCGTGAAATATTCCGTCCTCCGATTCTCTCGGTCGCTCTCTTCTTACGCTCAACTGTTTTAGAACTTGATGTAGCTTTAATACTGACTGTGGCTTAGAAAAAAGTATGAGTACCTCCTAATTATTTTTAATAATTTGATTCCATGTTTGTCTATCAAAATCATAAACTAAAATTTGTCTACACGATCAATAGTGACTGAAATGTCGAAGATTTCATAAAAAATTCGCTCATGGGGTCATGCTGCATGACTGGTTTTGACATGGTTATCGCGATTCATCCTGATCTGCTGAGATAGTTCTCTTGAAAGAGTGAAGTTTGAAAGGAAGACTCTATGGGACACTAAGACGATTGAAATGATGGGCTCCAACCTCGTCACCCGGTATCTCTAAATTCTCTCCCTTTTATCTTAAGTGTGACCCTTAAGTGTGTAGAACCTTTTTTGGTCATTAAGAGATTAATGCAATGACGGGCGTCATCCTGATAGAAACCTAAACTATGTGTCACTTGAAAAAAACTCAAATTTCTTTTGAAAAACTAAGATATTTCCATTCCTCAGAAGATCCAGGATCAGCGTGAAAAATTACATAGAATTCGACCTCATAATCATTAGGTGGTGGGGAGATCGATTTAGCTCAAGTACGACGAAAACAGAAAATACGCTGCAAATTATCACACAAAGGTTTATTATTTCTGTATTAGATAGCCCTTCTACGCAGATCACTGGTCTATAATTATTATTAAGCCCCATATAAATCTAGTAAATGATAAAAATTAACGCATCGTGCCTCCTAAAAGGGTTCACACCTTTACAGCTCAGGACCCAACAATTTTACAGTTTATACTTAGTCAATGTTGAGAAATTTTCTAAAAATGTAGAAACAACAAAACAAAAAACTTAATAAAACGGCAGGTTGAAAAGGAAAGAAATTAGCCTCAGAGGTTGCGAAAATTATCAGAATGACATGAGAACTGAGAATATTAATGCAATATAAAATACACTGCCAAGGAAATGGCACATGAGCTTCCTCGTGACCTTCACAGTACGTCACCATTAAATTCCAGAAAACTAGAAACGACCGGTTCTGGCATCAGGGAATGAATAAGGTGGGAAATTGGAAGCTGAATGGTACATATAATAAATGAAACTTGAACAAAATCCGATAAAATTAACTAAGCTGTGACCGTAACAAAAACATCACTTTCGCGCATGCGCCTAGCGTACCACTGCTGATGATCGCGAAGAATGTGATACGGGACCTCAAGAAACCTTGCCCGCATCATCCCTGAAAATCTGACCGAAATCCGTTCACAATTGCCTGAGTTATGACCGAAACAAGAAAATTTTGTTTGCACCTGCGCAGAGGCTACCGTTGATTCGATCATGACGGAACTGATAGGGGACCATGTAGAGCTATACCCGCACGATCCCTAAAAATTTGAAGAAAATCGCATCAAAATTGTGGAAATTACGGCTGTTGCAAGGACCGTAACAAGAATATTTCGTTCACGCATGCGCAGAGCGTACCGCTAATGCAATTATGATGATTGTCTTATGGGATCTCAAGGGACCCCACATCATCCCTGAAAATCTGACCGAAATCCGTTCAACATTGACCGAGTTATGATCGTCACAAGGAATTCACGTTAGCGCCTGCGCAGAAGCTACCGTTGATTCGATCATGATGAAGTTGATAGGGGACCATCTAGAGCTTAACCCGCACGATCCCTGAAAATTTGGTTAAAATCGGATCAAAATTGTGGAAGTTATGGCTGTTACAAGGAAATGTGGACAGACAGACAGACACGGAACCAAATTTGTTCAGGAGGCTCTGAAACGCAAAATGCGAGTGAAAATTTTGATTTTGGAGCAAAAAATTTTTTTTCATTTTGAAAGTGAAAACAAAGCTTCCGCTGCCTTGCAGTCTCGGAAGCAATATCCAGGTGACTCAGAAAGAGTAACGCTAAGACCACCGAGAAGTTCCAACGACCCTCTGTTTGCGAGCAAACTGAAAAGAACCAGAACTTTTTGATCAAACTCTACATACACATATCAAAAAGCGTTAAACTTAATGAATTTCAAAACAGATTTCCATGAATGAAATTCAGCATTTATTGCAATAGCTTCATTTTCTTAGAAAATTGGCTAAAACGTTCCGACCTTGGAAGACTCGGAAGTAACTAACCTTCTGTTTTTGGAATAGAAATAATAACTTAATTAGGAGTATTTCTTAAGTATTTACTAATCTAATCTAACTAAATTATAATTTAATAAATTATTATAATTGAAGTAGGTGACTACCTACCTACGCTTCACGAGCCCGTAGTAATAAACTCGTTTTCGGGAAGTCAGAATTCCTTTGGAATTATATCAGCTTGTGTAATTACGGTTGTGAAGCAGCCATAGAACACAGAAACAACTGGCAGGAAATAAACAACTTCCCTAATTACGGTGTAGTTTACACGAACGATGTTGTTCAGCTTTATCCAATTTACGATGTTACTGAAGAAACATGATGTTACTTATTTAGTACGGCTTGGAAAATCTCAAAAACTTGCTGATAATTTTGTAACTATCAGTCGCGTCTGCCACACACGTACACACTTACAAAAAGCGGTTTAACTTAATTTCGATGAACAAAAAAAAAAAAAAAGCATTTGATCAATGTTTTCAACGTTCTTTTTATAAAATATTACCGTATAATTCATTAAAATCAAGTTAGTTTTATGCCAAAGAGTCTAATTGACTGAAAATAATTTCTATTTAATTTTAACTTCCACAACTGCTAACTGGATCTTCAGAACTACCAAAAGTTACAGTTTAAAGCCACAATGTCCAAAGTAAGTCCTTTATTTAGTTGCGATGTTATTACGATTTTTATGACATTTTCAAGGATTGTGCGGTTTAGCTCCTAGACGTTCCCCTATTTCATTGCTGTTGGACTAATAGTAGTCTGTGCGCATGCGCAAACGTTAAATTCTTATAACGTCGACTTATCAATTATTTCTACTTTGTTCTTCAACTAATTCTACACGTCTATGTTACAATATGTGAGGAAGCTATACCGCCCACCCAACTTGGCAGAAGTTGTCAACATATTTTCGGTTTTACAATGTAATTGCGGTCCATACTTCATTGTGGTTGTGTGGAGGAGTGCTCGTTGCACACTAATGTTGGGTTGTATTGGAAAGGGAATATCTACATTTTAAAATCATAATCTATCCGCTATATTCTCACCAAAATCATTAAATTAATCATCATCATTATAAAATGATAATATCATGATATCATAATAATCATATAATAATGATAATATAATGATATCATAATAATCATGCATTAATTACCAATATTTGTTCTTCGCTGCTGCTTTTAGGTCCTGGAAGTTAATGCACGATTTACCAAGTGGACCTCCAAATACCTCTCTTGTCCATTTATTGGTTGGTTCGAATTCGTAAGTATAATATTGATTATTGGGTTGACTTGTTGCATTACGTAATTGTACTTCTCATGACGGGTACCTAAAACTCAGATATCCGTACCTTACGTAGGTACTATGTAGTGTAGTTGTGCAGTACCTTTTCAATTGATTTTGATTCCTTACTACTGAAGTTAGGGAAGCTTTGTGTTTGTCAAAAAAAATTTTGACTCCCAAAATCAAAATTTCTATTTGCTTTTCGCGTTTTGGAATTTGATTATCAATTTTGGTTCCGCTTGGTGTGTGTATGTGACTCCGACACTAGCGCACCCTTACATCGAGGCAAGGCTAAAAACCTAATTTTCGAAGCTATTTCACCTTGTTGTCATGGTTACCAGTAAACTATACGAAAAAGCGCCATTAGGAGTCACCACCTACATACCTACTTATCTTACGGTTCAGTATTTAACTAGTCAATATATTTTATTACGCCTCGTAATTAATTTTATGCGAATTATATCAAGCTGTAATCCGTCAATGACCTGAAACGTTGTGAACGCAAGATTAGTTTGAGCGGTCGAGATCCCAATGAAATTTGTGTTGGGAAGTTGACAAACAAGTGCTAGAAGTTTCAGACAAGGTTTTTTCCTTACCTACTGCTGGTTTATGGTTCATGTTGCACATTTCCTGATTTGATATTTGACACACTTGTTGATAAGCAGTTGTATTCGTTGGCAGAGCAACAACCTACCTAGATAGGTACTTAGTTTACTTTTAACCAACAGTGAATTTGGGAGGCTGTACCTACCTATGTAGTTTCGTTTGTTGGAGGAGCACCAACCTGCCTTATTTACTTTGACAAACTGCCAAATCTATCCTTTCATTCATTCAATAAAATAAGTAAAGCTGCCTTAGTTATAGTAATAAGAACATGTGTGAAACGCTGATGAAACTGCTTGGGCAATGGCTCCGTAGGTAGGTACCTACACTGCAATACAGAAATCTAAGGAATTTTCAATTATTTTTTCTCAATTATTTTTGAGGTAATTTATTCTCAGTCTAATTCGAATGAAATTCTTTAGTTTTCGGGCACTGATTTCCTATAATAGTTAGTCCCTAGTCCAAATAAAAACTCGTTCATCACTAGATTGGTATCGTTTTGTTCAACCAACAATTGCGCTGGCGGGCATCATTACTGCGACCAGTTAGTTGAATTGAAACTTTATATTACTACAATATTACTTTCGCAAAACAACTCTGTTGAAAAATGTCATTATAACGACGTATTATGTTAACATTCGTCATGGTGGTCCTTGGAAGAAACTCAAACCAACTCCAGGCGTGACGTCACGAGAATATGAGGTATAGGCTCAAAATAACTATTTGCTATTTTTATATCTGCCCTTATATCTGCTTATGCACCAGAAACCCTCATGCCCTCTGATGAAATGAAGAGGAGATTTCTCTGGAACTTGAAATCCTCCTTTGAAATAAAAGACAGAAATGAGTGGAACAATCAACAAACCCCTGTTGACACTATAGACACCATACATTGCTACACCGATGGTTCTAAGATAGACAGGGAATCTGAACCTTCCTCTGGTGCTGGTGTTTTCATTCCCAGCCTCCAAGTGGCACATTCTTATAGCCTCGATAAATATGCGACTGTATTTCAATCAGAAATATATGCTATCAATAAGTGCCTGGTCACCTTACATAACCACAACACTTCTAACAAAAACATTCACATTTTTACCGATAGTCAGGCCAGCATCAAAGCACTCCTGAACCCCCTTACGACCTCAAAACTGGTCTGGGAAACAAAGCAACACATTAACAACCTGTTTCTTAGTAACAACAGAATATCCATAAAATGGATTCCTGGTCATGAGAACTACGAAGGCAATGTTAATGCGGACGGCTTAGCGCGGGCTGGCTCGGGACAACAGTTTCTCGGACCATCTCCTGCCATCTGCATTTCCAAAAATGCCTGTAAAGCAAAAATTAAAAACTGGGTCACACAAGACCTCGACATTCTCTAGAGCAAGGAAACTGCTAGATATAGACAAACCAGAATGCTCGTTACTTCTTCCGATCCCAAACGAGCACACTGGCTTCTAAGCAAAAGTAGAAATTCTATTAGAACCATGATTGGGATCCTCACCGGACATTATGATTTCCGCAGGATGCTAAATATTATAGATAACAATATCTCACCTATGTGCCCCTGCGGACTCGAGGAAGATTCCGCAGAGCACTTTCTTTGTAGATGCGACCGGTACTGGAGATCCAGAACGGAGGCATTTGGGCATCATATCATTGAACGGGCTTCCCTCAGAGACATTGAGTGGAAAAGAATCAAAAAGTTTGCTGATCTAAGCAAAAGGTTTGCTTGCGACGACTCCAACTCGGGGTAACCTGCGGAATCCTCTTTTAAATTAAAAGGGCCTCATTTTGAGGGAGAGTATAAGCCGTTCATGGTGCCTGAAACTCTTTTCCAATGGAAACCCCGAGCAGTGAGTGAGTGAGTGAGTGAGTATATCTGCCCTCTTCATACCACCTATGTATGAATCAGTGAAGTGGTCTGTTGCAAAGGAAGTTTACCATCCTGCCACTACCAACTCCCCATCGTCCCTCTCGATCATGAATTGACAATACAAGAGCAACAAGGGCGCCAGGTGGTATGAAGAGGGCAGATACTAAGATTAAAAACAGCAATTCTGAGCCTATAGCCCATATTCTCGTGACGTCACGCCTGGAGTAGGTTTGAGTTTCTTCCAAGGTCCGCCATGACGTGGTGGATCTTCCCACTAGAACTTTGCCGTCGTATGTCAACATAATACGTTGTTATAATGACGTTTTTCAACAGTTTTGTATTGCGAAGGTAATATTTTAGTAATATAAAGTTTCAATTCAACTAAATGGTCGCAGTAATCATGGTTGCTAGCGCGATTTGGGTTGTAGACAACGATATCAATCTAATGGTGAACGAGTTTTTATTTGGACTATGGACTAACTATTATGGTTAATCAGTGTCCGAAAACTGAATAACTTCATTCGTTTAGACTGACAATAAATTACCTGAAAAATAATGGAAAACTCGGCGCTCCGCGCCTCGCCAGGGGGCAAGCCCCCTGGACCCCCGGTTACCTCTATTTACATACTTCGGACGAAATTATTGAAACACAGAATGTGTTTGCGTTGTCGCGCAACCAAGTGACAACCAAACAAGCGTCATTGTTTACTATTCATTTATAACATCAATTTATATAGTTATAGTATGAAACTACGAAAATTGCGTTGTCGCGCAATCAAGTGACAACCAAACAAGCGTCATTGTTTACTATTCATTTATAACATCAATTTATATAGTTATAGTATGAAACTACGAAAAAAAATACGAAATAAATTCGTGATAAATCAAGAGCTTTCCAACGAATGGTGAACGATTTCTGTGCGATTAAAATGGCGGAAATTCCATTTCCCTACCAACGGCTCGGTTGTACGTGAAAATCATCCGTCACACATTTCGTTCCCATCCCGCGTTCCATTTTCGGCTAGTTAGTCCATGGCTAAAACACATTCTGTGTTAAAATGCATATGTCTTTGATTGGGGATTTCATAACGGTTGTCCTCGACTGTTGTCAAGAGGATGAAAATGTTTCCTATGTAGTGGAGTAAATGATGCTATTGCTTTACGTTAAGAATATTGTAACCGGCTTATTAAAATTTTTTATAGTCCAATCAACTTAGTTTTGGAATGTAGCCAGGTACGTAAGGAGGGGGAAACTGGTAGCTTGAGATGCGAACATTTATCACATAAATCAATCGCTTTCCAACGAGTGGCGAACGATTTTTGTGCGATGAAAACTGCGGAAGTTCCATTCCCCTAGCAACGGCTGGGTTGTACGAGTACGTGAAAATCACTGAAATTGTAACACGAATTTTTCGTCACGGAAATTTTTGGTTGACCTCCCAGAGCAAAGACATATCCATGTCAAAACGCCGTCTTTAAACGAAACGCTTGCATACGAGTCTGCAACACATTGGGACATTTTATGTCTTTAGTTGAAGACACGTATGCAAGCTCTAAGAGCCACTCAGCTGATCCGGACCCTGGGCATCGTCAAGTAAATGTCCTAAAGAGGCTACATACGAAATTACAGCTTCCTAGAGTGTAAAGCATAGAAATTACCTATTAAAATGATTTAACCACCGCTTCACAAATCAAACCGTTCTCGCAATATTTGGATCACCTGCTATGAATCAAATCATCGAAACACCAGCTCAATGATATCATCAGAAATTAACAAGCGGTGGCAATCATGTTCACCATATCAATTATTGAGAATGATCACCTGAGTGTACACAATTATTCAAATAACCTTGCTCATAACTCAGCTTGTTGGCCACGTACTTCGCAGTAGTTAACATAATATGGTTGGATAAATCGAGAGCTTTCGCACGAATGGTCAACGAATTTTGTGGGATGAAAAACGACGAAGTACCATATCCCTAGCAACGACTCGGTTGTAAGCGGAAATCATCAGAAAACCAACCGTAACGCTTTTTGTTAACGCTTTTTTCGTTTATGTGCCGAAGTAAATGCATAAAATGTCAAAACTCGTTCACCACTAGATTGGTATGGTTGTCTACAACCAATAATTGCGCTGGCGGGCATCATTACTGCGACCAGTTAGTTGAATTGAAACTTTAAATTACTGCAATATTACTTTCGCAAAACAACTCTGTTGAAAAATGTCATTATAACGACGTATTAGGTTAACATTCGTCATGGTGGTCCTTGGAAGAAACTCAAACCAACTCCAGGAGTGACGTCACGAGAATATGAGGTATAGGCTCAAAATAACTATTTGCTATCTTTATATCTGCCCTCTTCATACCACCTGTGTATGAATCAGTGAAGTGGTCTGTTGCAAAGGAAGTTTACCATCCTGCCACTACCAACTCCCCATGGTCCCTCTCGATCATGAACAATAAAGAGCAACAAGGGCGCCAGGTGGTAGGTATGAAGAGGCGGAAACAAAGATAAAAAAGTAGTTATTTTGAGCCCATAGCCCATATTCTCGTGACGTCACGCCTGGAGTAGGTTTGAGTTTCTTCCAAGGTCCGCCATGACGTGGTGGATCTTACCTTGTCTTATCTATTTTCCATTAGAAGTTTGCCGTCGTATGTCAACATAATACGTTGTTATAATGACGTTTTTCAACAGTTTTGTTTTGCGAAGGTGATATTTTAGTAATATAAAGTTTCAATTCAACTAAATGGTCGCAGTAATCATGGTTGCTAGCGCGATTTGGGTTGTAGACAACGATATATCCATCTAATGGTGAACGAGTTTTTATTTGGACTATGGACTAACTGTTATGGTTAATCAGTGTCCAAAAACTGAATAACTTTATTCGTTTAGACTGACAATAAATTACCTGAAAAATAATGGAAAAAATGCATATGTCTTTGAATGGGGATTTCATAACGGTTGTCCTCGACTGTTGTCAAGACGATGAAAATGTTTCCTATGGAGTGGAGTAAATGATGCTATTGCTTTACGTTAAGAATATTGTAACCGGCTTATTAAAATTGTTTATAGTCCAATCAACTTAGTTTTGGAATGTAACCAGGGACGTAAGGAGGGGGAAATTGGTAGCTTGAGATGTGAACATTTATCACATAAATCAATCGCTTTCCAACGAGTGGCGAACGATTTTTGTGCGATGAAAACTGCGGAAGTTCCATTCCCCTAGCTAAGGCTAGGTTGTACGAGTACGTGAAAAACACTGAAATTGTAACCCGAATTTTTCGTCACGGAAATTTTTGGTTGACCTCCCAGAGCAAAGACATGTCCATCAAAACGCCGTCTTTAAACGAAACGCTTGCATACGAGTCTGCAACACATTGGGACATTTTATGTCTTTAGTTGAAGACACGTATGCAAGCTCTAAGAGCCACTCATCTGATCCGGACCCTGGGCATCGTCAAGTAAATGTCCTAAAGAGGCTACATACGAAATTACAGCTTCCTAGAGTGTAAAGCATAGAAATTACCTATTAAAATGATTTAACCACCGCTTCACAAATCAAACCGTTCTCGCAATATTTGGATCACCTGCTATGAATCAAATCATCGAAACACCAGCTCAATGATATCATCAGAAATTAACAAGCGGTGGCAATCATGTTCACCATATCAATTATTGAGAATGATCACCTGAGTGTACACAATTATTCAAATAACCTTGCTCATAACTCAGCTTGTTGGCCACGTACTTCGCAGTAGTTAACATAATATGGTTGGATAAATCGAGAGCTTTCGCACGAATGGTCAACGAATTTTGTGGGATGAAAAACGGCGAAGTACCATATCCCTAGCAACGAGTCGGTTGTAAGCGGAAATCATCAGAAAACCAACCGTAACGCTTTTTGTTAACGTTTTTTTCGTTTATGTGCCGAAGTAAATGCATAAAATGTCAAAACTCGTTCACCACTAGATTGGTATGGTTGTCTACAACCAATAATTGCGCTGGCGGGCATCATTACTGCGACCAGTTAGTTGAATTGAAACTTTAAATTACTGCAATATTACTTTCGCAAAACAACTCTGTTGAAAAATGTCATTATAACGACGTATTAGGTTAACATTCGTCATGGTGGTCCTTGGAAGAAACTCAAACCAACTCCAGGCGTGACGTCACGAGAATATGAGGTATAGGCTCAAAATAACTATTTGCTATCTTTATATCTGCCCTCTTCATACCACCTGTATATGAATCAGTGAAGTGGTCTGTTGCAAAGGAAGTTTACCATCCTGCCACTACCAACTCCCCATGGCCCCTCTCGATCATGAATTGGGCGGATACAAAGATTAAAAATAGCAATTTTGAGCCTATAGCCCATATTCTCGTAACGTCACGCCTGGAGTAGGTTTGAGTTTCTTCTAAGGTCCGCCATGACGTGGTAGATCTTACCTTGTCTTATATATTAGCGAATTTTTGAAGAACATTAAGCTATTGCTCTCGCCTCAAAATTTTTAGAATGTGAATTTTTGAAAAACTTTTATACAGAAATCCGTTTCAGGCTATTTTGAATCATATTCTGAAGTTTAACGCATTTTTTTATGTATGTATGTATGTATATCTCAAGAATTGACTAATAGATCAGGAGTAAGGATGAAATAAAGTAAAACTTGTTTAAGAAATGAAAAGAAAGTTTTAATAATATTGCGACATAAATCGTAAGAAGGTTTTAAACGAACTGAAGCCACGCCACAAAGCGCTCTAGCTATATTCCCAATGACGCAGTGGGGTGCGTCAGAGATACGAACCCTCCGGGACGAAACACACCTGGCCCTTGAATGGTAAACGCTAACGCGTTTATCAACTAATAAATAGAGAGTTTTTGGTGACCACTAACGTTCCCTTCGTCACCCTAACGTACCCAAGAGTACGTGACCTTGAGGGGACGTTAGCAACGTCGTACGTTAGAATGGCTCATTTAACGTCACCCCTTTGGGGACCTAAAGGCACACGACACCAGCCTAACCTTCCTGTAAATGTAACCCTACTGCTCACCTCAAAATTACTCGAATACTACTGAAGTAAATATAATAGTTTTTCTTTTCAAATGCCTCATTACCAACTAATTATGTTGATGTAGAGGGTAGGTTTTTGAACACCCCTTAAACTTGGTTATTTTACGTTTCAAGTCGCGTAGAAACCGAATGTGTCATCTGAAGTCCGCCTCCGCTGTCCAGCTTTACTAGCCTTCAACTCGACCGAAAAGTTCCGTTCTTTTGCGCTCAGGCTCTATTTGGTCGATTAGAGCCTTGTTTCTATTATTATTTCTCATATTTTAAATGAGAAACTTCGATTAGAGCCTTGTTTCTATTATTATTTCACATATTTTAAATGAGAAACTGAGTTTTAAGACACTACTTCTTCGCAGTATTGTTCTTAGTTTACCTGAACTCTCAGCTATTTTCTCGTGAACATAACTTGAAGTGCTGCCTTCACTGATGATTTTGTCAGGTAAAATCCTGTTTGATTGTCATAGAGATAAATACTTTTTCATACTTGTTGATAATTTGCCCAACGGAAAACCAAAGAACATGAAGTTCGTAACGACTAATGACCTATAAGTGCAACTAAACCGCGGTGTTCCACACTTGAGGCTTACTATCCATCCCCTGTTTACGAATTGAAAACTAAAAATGAGAAATTAGCCCGTATTTGTATTGAAACTAACATGAAATTCGAATTCAGGATTGAAAATCGGCGTTTCATATCGAAATGAAGAAATTGATTAGTCAACCAGTAGACAACAAGACAGCTGGGGGGAAAATATCGCGTTACCCAACCACCGTTAACGTGACATCAAAATTAAGGCAACCGTTCTCCCGGTTCCATTTGGGTTAGCATCTTCGTTTGCTCCCTCAAGACTACGGTAACGGGTGACGTTAAGTTGAAGTCGCCAAAAACTCTGCAATGAGTTGTGCGGGTTGTTTATGAGAAACTTTGTAATTATTGGTAGTCATCCCCGATACGGGGGGGCCCAGGTACGCCTCGTCCCAGAGGCGAAACGACCCTCGGTGAAAAATTTGTCCCATCCGGGAATAATTTAAGGGAGCCTAGGTGCGCAATCGTGGATTTACATTTAGTTCGTAGAGAAAAAACTTCAACGAGGATGCCCCGAAACAGATAAATCGGAACGCATAGGATGGCGTGCACTCCAATCCCACACGGTCGACCCCAGAACGCGGAGTCAGCCAAGCAAAGTGTAAAAAAACTCCACAATGAACAATGAGGAACAATAAAAAGATTCCGTAAAGAGGAATCAAATGGAAAAGAGCAAAACAAGTGGCTTCACACAAAAAAATCCCAACGTTTGGCGATGAAAATCATCGCATATTAGTAGGGGAAGCATTTTAAACCCAGGACAGAAAGAGAAAATATTTACAATGAACGAAAATTGTATAAATGGTTTACAATATGAAAATAATGAACGAAATAATTCAAGTAATTTAAGTAAGTTTTCAAATAATGGCACATGAGCTTCCTCGTGACCTTCACAGTACGTCACCATTAAATTCCAGAAAACTAGAAACGACCGGTTCTGGCATCAGGGAATTGATAAGGTGGGAAATTGGAAGCTGAATGGTACATATAATAAATGAAATTAATAAGGAAAATTTTGATTTTAATATGGAACCATCCAGGATGTAGTCCGCATGTTCCCTGAAAATTTCGTCTGAATCGGATCAAAACTGAAGGACTTTCTAATTGATTTACAGGATTTCATAAATGTTTTGATCTAATTTCATGATTAAAACATCCTTGGGGATGAACAAAATCCGATAAAATTAACTAAGCTGTGACCGTTACAAAAACATCACTTTCGCGCATGCGCCTAGCGTTCCGCTGCTGATGATCGCGAAGAATGTGATACGGGACCTCAAGAAACCTTGCCCGCATCATCCCTGAAAATCTGACCGAAATCCGTTCACAATTGCCTGAGTTATGACCGAAACAAGAAAATTTTGTCTTTCGCCTGCGCAGAGGCTACCGTTGATTCGATCATGACGGAACTGATAGGGGACCATGTAGAGCTACACCCGCACAGTCCCTAAAAATTTGAAGAAAATCGCATCAAAATTGTGGAAATTACGGCTGTTGCAAGGACCGTAACAAGAATATTTCGTTCACGCATGCGCAGAGCGTACCGCTAATGCAATTATGATGATTGTCTTATGGGACCTCAAGGGGCCTTACCCACATCATCCCTGAAAATCTGACCGAAATCCGTTCAACATTGACCGAGTTATGACCGTCACAAGGAATTCACGTTAGCGCCTGCGCAGAAGCTACCGTTGATTCGATCATGATGAAGTTGATAGGGGACCATCTAGAGCTTAACCCGCATGATCCCTGAAAATGTTGTTAAAATCGGATCAAAATTGTGGAAGTTATGGCTGTTACAAGGAAATGTGGACGGACAGACAGACAGAAAGACAGACAGACACGGAACCAAATTTGTTCAGGAGGCTCTGAAACGCAAAATGCGAGTGGGAAATTTGATTTTGGAGCAAAAAAAAATTTTTCATTTCTAAAGTGAAAACAAAGCTTCCGCTGCCTTGCAGTCTCGGAAGCAAAATCGAATTCCGACAACGTAGTAAATTATCTTAGTAGAAGTTGGTGAAAAACCGAAAAAGACATGCGAAGGAGGGTTTCAGGTAAAAAGGATTGCCCCTAATAGGGGAGGCCAGGGGCAACGGCCGACGGAGGGTAGCTACGCAGTAGGTGTGTGAACTTCAGGAGTGAAGCCATTATGAGAAACGATTTTACGGGGACGGAAGCACGGTTACTTTACTAGACGGTACCTGTCAACACCGGGGGCTCCTGGCCTATGACGTAGGTCAGGGGTGCTCAAACTTGAACTGCTGGCGATCTACCTCAATATTTTTAGACTACTTACGATCGACTCTGAGAGGCTGCAAGTATGTGTGATGCAGGGTTGTCGTACATACACGATACACCCTACCTACCTAGGTAGGGTGTACCGTAGCATATATAGATATTAGCTTTCCGCACAATTTACATTATTTTAGTCAAGGTTTGGGTTAGGTTTACTTAAGTTCTTCTCTACAATATCAATGAAAAAAGTGAGACTATAAAGTGACATGAAAGTAGCGCTCAAGGAACTGTTAAATTTCATGTCAAGTGCTGGCATTCGCTTGTGAATATGCCATCTCGCAGTGAACTGTAATTTCTCCGTGTTATAGCTTTACTTCTTGTTAATTACTGGTTATATGCTTCATTTAGGATGCGCAACCATTAATAAAGAATTTAAAAAAATTTAAGAGTACTGCGATTCGCAGGGGAGGCTTTATATTTTTGATTATTTAAATTGATGGGAAACCATAATCCTCTGCATAATTTGCACATTTTCTGAAAATTTTATCAAAAGTTTTCCTAACGCTTGCATACGAGTCTGCAACGCATTGGGACATTTTCATGTGTTTACCTATGAATGGTCAACGTCATTTCTGATGGTCATAATCATCGTTGTGGCCACTTGGGACAATTTTTTTCGTGACGATTTTTTTGTTATGTGCCATATGAAAGACATGAAAATGTCAAAACTCCTAGTTATTCAAAATTGCGAGCTTATTCGTTGTTACAAAACAAAAGAGTTACATATGGTGTTAAACTCAACTAAGGAGTGACTTTGGATGTTGAAGCGTGGCACTGCATGTTCTCAGCATACTTTTCATAAGATAGTGCGTAATCACTGAGTGCCAATCGCAAGCATGATGACATATGATCGTCAGTTAGTCGATTGCGATATTTTGACTTAATTATCTTCATTTCAGAAAATGCAGACTCGCACAAGTAAGTTGACCCAAACATTGCCGTCAGTTGAAGGGCGATTTGCCTTAGATTCGGATATTTATCTTCAGATATAAAACACCAGAAATTTGTATCAGATGCTGTAGCTTTGAGATGTATATCTGATATAATCTGCACCAACTCATTTTCAACAGAACATGAGTTCATATTAAACTGACTTGCTACTTCAGTAGCTAATTCCTCAATGTTTTTACATGAAAAAGGATACTCATAAATGATGCTATATTTGCCAATTTACTGCATCATAAAAACGCATTTCGAATTGTCCCAAAATATTTGATAATTCAGCCTCATACGTATCATAATTCAAGTGAGGAATCCTTGCTTTCAAAGACGGAAAATGTTTCAGATCCTGTCTTTTCAGTTGATCTATCATAAGTTGCAATTTACTTTTGAATGCGTTTACTGCGCTAATCATCTCAATAATGGTCTAGTACAGTCTAGTCTAGAAACAACGCGGCTTTTCTTTGACAAGTACCGCGCGTTCCTTTGATAAAGACGCCTTTTGCCGCAAGCAGTGTTATTACGTAATAAATTTTTGTAGTTTAGTTACCTACTTATTAAAAAATTTTTTCTTCTCGAGATCTACTCAAAAAGCACTCGCGATCGACTGGTCGATCGCGATCGACCGTTTGAGCACCCCTGCGTAGGTGGTCCCTTTACCATTGCGGGAGCCTCTCGAATACGCACGGAATCAGTGCAAAACAAACCTTTTAAGTAACTCTACTGATGATTTCATCAACTATTCTTCGATAGATTGTTATTGGAAGCTATTTTCTGTATTATACCTAGTTTAAAATTTGGTTTTTCGAAATTAGATAGAGAAAAATACAGAAAGATCACCTTTTCCTTATTTATCTACGGAGAAAAGAACAGATATATGTTACTTTGAGGCAAACGAGTTTGCAAGGTAGGTATCTAGGATAGAAAACAGAATATTCAAGAATAATGAATGAAATAAAAATATCAAATTACAGATAGGTAATTACATCAATTCTACGTAAGTTATTTACTTTGATTATTTTCAAAAAATTAGAAGTAAAACATAACAATTCCGTGGTAAACTTTGATTGTAGGTACATAATAGGTAGGTAATAATAATAACAACACAAAAATACAAATTTATCCAACTAGTTTCTTCATTTTCATAAATTTTTTTCTGTCTCCACTGGCACTCCGTTTTCTTGATTTCAAAAGTTTTTCTTCCTTTCGTAACTTATTTATATTCTTCATTCTGATAAATGTTCGAGTCCTAACAAAGCACGAAACGACGAAATCATCAATCTCGGGATTCTTATGTTTCACGACTTCAATTAGACGAGAAAAACTCCTGCGTTCTGACAAATAAAATTCCCGTAAAATTTTTGAAATTCGTCTTCGATTTCCCGTACACAGTTCATGAATTTTTTGGATTTTCATGGATTTCCAACAAGTTTTAAATCGATCTCCGTTTCGGAACTCAGAACAGCCTAAATTTCCTTGCGAATGGATCGTTTTTCCGATCGATTTTTGCGATCATCGTTAGGAAAAGCTGTCGATATGGTTTTTGTCGCAGGAGATTTACCCAAAAGCAGGTGTGGTACTGTGCCCGGTTTCAAATCAAATTTCGGAGGAATTTTGGTAACTCAGCTCTCAAATCACGCTTATAATCACTCTGATCAAAATGAGTAGAACATACCCGAGCTTTGTCCATCTTGGAAGAGTCTGCACGCTTAACCCTTCGAGGTCACTCTGGGGTCAAAATTGACCCCACCGAATATATTTTGTATGATTTTTGGGCTTAACAATTTTTTTTAGCCAAAAGGGATATTTTGTAAATTTGGTTGGTAGCATTGGCTAGGAGAGGAAATGATTACATCTGAGAGTATACGTTGTGACCTCGAGTCAGAGGGGGGGGGGGGGGGGGGGGGGGGGGGGGTGAATCTCTTGTGGGACACTTTTGACCCCAGTGTGTCTTCTGCGTTCCTAATTTTGTTGTGTTGGGGTAACCATTCACCAAAGTGTGTATTTTGGATTTACCCACAAGGTAAGTCAGATAATATCATAACTCACTTAATTTTCTCATAGAAAATAAGTATTTTTCTAATCTGTCTCGCAATGCAGAAGGTTCGTCAGCGTAGAGCGTGTAGAAGGTGTCGTCGTCGAGAGCGGAGAGTGGAATGATTTGCCAGGCTAAGAGGTATTTATAACAAAAAGTGGTGTCCACTTTATGGTTAGTATGCAAATTAGTTTCGTCAACTAATTTGGTACGATTGTGTAATCTCATTGGTTCGCACAGTTTATTTGGGCATACGATAGCTGAGTTGGTTTTTTCAAGGTGGTTTCTCTGCGTCCGTTGCTTTGACGGGGTCCCGGGGGTGGCTGAACGACCTTGAGTTTTCCTAAGGCGACTTGTTTCGAAACTTTTCGTCGCATCTATCTCGCCCAGTAAATGTTTGGGGAGGTCGCCTTGCGTGTTCTCGTTCAAGGCAACCTGTCTCGAGATGTTTGTCGCATCTCTCTCGCCCAGTAAATGTTCGGGGAGGTTGCCTTGTGTGTTCTCGCTCAAGGCGACCTGTCTCGAGATGTTTGTCGCATCTCTCTCGCCACGCCTTGCGTGTTAATCTTTAATATTTCACTTTTTGTGAGAGAATTTAGTATTTTCTCTCCGGTGAAATATTTTGTTTGACGGAGTTGTACTTCGACGTCTTGTAAATATTTTTGTGGTGTGCTACCTCCTTTTGGTAGCCCTGAAAAGGGCTGTTGAAAAGGGGTGGTGGATTTCTCGTGTTATCAACGACGACGCCGATGGGGGAGAACTGGGAGGTCTACCCGGAATTCTCCGTAGGAGTCGCCAGTTGGGGCGGAGGCGGAGGTGCAGGCCTACGAAGCTCTGCCGACGGGAACCAAAACCCGCGAGGGTTTGGCCCGCGGCCGCGGCTGGGCTGTTGCGGAGGAGCCCGGGAGGTGCTGGGCTCTGAAACCCGCGGTGCTCATCTCTTCCCAGCGAGGAACCGGGACGTCTCCACTGCCTGGGGGGTGCCGGTAGCTGTTGAGCGGGCGGAGGCGTGGGGTGGAAATGGTGGCTGGTACCCTTGTCCAGACCACCTCAGCTGAGTGGCCGTCTCCCGTTTCGGCGAGAGTGGGCCGATTGGAGCTGGGAGGGCTTCCTCTGCAAGGAGGAACCCTCGACCTCGTCGGTCATCATGTTCGTTGTAGTTAGAAGCTGCCATGGTTGAGATCCTCTGGCTGTTGGGCTTTCCATATTTATACTTCTTACTGCTCCTACCCGAGAAAAATGGGCGTGGCTTGTTTCGAGCGCAGTTACCCAAAATAGATGGAACGCGCCCTCTGGCGGATTTTCGGGGAGTTTTCACCTTACTTCCTGTCTGGTTTTGTAACAGAGATTGTCCCTGCGATACAGCTTCTTCCGAGTGTAGAGTATAAGCTGGCTTGACTTGCTGTTTGGGAACTTTTTTAGTATTGTTCGCCAATTTGCACTGTAACCGAAAACTTATCTCTTTTAACTACTTTGAACGGTCCCGTGTAAGGACATTGGAGAGAGGTTGTTGGGCACTCTGATATAGACATGAACATGTATCCAAGTTTTTGGGCATGTTTACGGCATATTTTGTTGTAATATGCGTAGGTCGGAAGAAAAGAGGTTCCGAAAGGTTCGTAGAAGTTACGAAAATGTCTCCTGGGAGAGGTACGTCAATCCGTAAACTTTTTGGAAAGGCGTAGCAGTCGCCGGGTCTACTGCCGTACGCATGGCGAGTAGAACTTTGGGAAGTGCATCGAGCCAATTTTCGTTCTGCTTTGAGACAAAGATTGTTTCTGCGTTCTACGTTTGTTGATGGTTTGTATGGTAACGTGTGAGTATGTTTTACTCCGAGACATAATGGAATTGAACAGATCTGATTCAAATTGATCCAACGATAAAAAGACGAGTCGGTCGTGCACGGAGAGCAAAGGTAAAGGTCCGGTAATATCCACGTCCTCGTTGGCAAGTTTCGCATGCTCGAACCCAGTTTGAGACATCTGCACGTAGTCCGTGCCAAAAATATCGTTGTTTAACTTTATACACTTATTATTTCTTCCCTTATTTCGTTTGGAATAAAGGTCTAGGGTGTCCTAGGTCTAGGTTACACCAAATTTCTCCTTGAGAGAATTCAACTCGTGTGAGTTTCAATTTGTCCTCCGCGGTAGGGGGAGAGCGAATTTGTGAATTTGAAATGTGCAGTAGAAGGTTGCATTCTATTGCAGCCGTAATTTTCGAAATTTCAGCTATGGGTGGACCCTCGTCCGTCTGTGTTGAAATCGATTTCGTAATGTTAGCCATCTTAATCTCATTTTAGAAAAATGAGCATTCTTTTTAAGCATTGTGCCTAGCAGAGGCTTGTCCCAATGGTTGGTAGATTTCGAGCCATGTTTGTCTGTAATTTCTTGTTCTAGTGCCGCTCCGATAGCAATGTTATGCAATGTTGCTTTGATCATTGCTTGCTTTATATCATAATTCACTTAATTTCATCTCAAATAGAGGCGGAGGGTAAGGAAACGGTAATCGCCGGTGATTCTCCATGACCCGTCTTTTTTTGGCACACAGTATGGTGCAATTATGCCTTCTGAAAGCATTTCGTCAAAAGTCTTTTTTGACTTGAGCCCGTTTCTCACCTGCCATGGGTCTAGCTCGGAAGTGTACTGGGGTTCCCTCCGTGGTTATACGGTGGTAAACCCCGTTGTTCTTCCATTTACCATTAATTTTGCTCATTTTATCAGTGTATTTGTTAATGATAGAGCGAATATTTGCACGTCCTCTGTTTGAGGTGTATTGCCACGGTGAGGGATAGTAGCTGCAATTTGTTCGTCAGTGAACTTTTTGTTCATGACTGCAGCTATTTTTTGATCGGCATAGCACTTCATTTTATCTTTATAAATGTACTTGTGTTTGACCCGTATTCCGATATCCCAAGATTCGAGGAATGGGATACCTAGGATCGCTAGATCAACTTTCGTGATCATAAACTCGGTGTTCATGTCCCCGAGGCCGATGTTAATTGTTGTGTCAGCTCGCCCTAGTGTATCGATAGGGGCTCCGTTAGCTGCTGTGAGCTTAACGTTGGACTTGAGAATTTTCAAGCCCAATTTTTTTGTGACATTGTGGGGCATTGCCATTTAGTTTGCACTTGAAAAAAAGCCTTTTATACTCAGTAGACTGCCGACGTATAGGCTCAGATACGCTGGCAGTTATTCGTTTTCCGAACTCTCTGTGTCGGAGGTCTTTCTTGTACCGACTGCTGAGTATTTTCGGTAGAAACCCGGGTTTTAGGTTGGCTTATAGTCGCAGCCTTGTTGCTAGTTTTGGAAGCAGTGTTTGTCTTCCAAGTGCAGTGTTCTGGGTCTGCACATTTGCGAGTTTCGTTACCGAAACGTACGTGGTTTCGACAGACGTAGGCCATCGGTTTGTGAGGTTTACTCTCCACTGGTTGGTGTTTGAACTCAGCTTGTTTCGAGAGGGCCTTTTTGAAACCAGTATTTATGGGTTTCGGAGTAGATTCAACTCCACGTATGTTCAGAGAGGTATTCTCTGTCTGTACGCGTGTAGTATCAGCTAGGTCGGTAGGCTGAGCCGCGACCATACCTCGTGCTTCGATGGGAAGAGTCTCAATCCACTTTTGAGTGATGAGAGCTAAAAGTACCCAACAGCTTTCGAGTACATTTCGTGGTACTTGGTGCTGGGTTTTTTAGCGAGAGATGCGGGGTCCTCGAGTGCGAGGAGCCTGTCCTGTAAAGACAACCCATATTCTCGCAGGAGGCGCTGTTTGGCCTCTTCGTAGGGTGCGTGAGGTGCTGTGAGGTAAGCTGAGTCGATAGCTTCCCTCATTTCTTCTGGTACCCACTTGTATATAGCTGAGAAGCATTCATGTGTTTTCTCACGCAGTATTGATCTCGGCGAGTGCACGATCAATATTCTTCTTTTGGAAGACTGGTTTTTGATAATCTCCCATCTCCTCTAAAAGTGCTTGAAAACCACTGTTTGTAGAGGGATGTTGCCGTAGAGGCCCGGCGGGGGTACGCCCGCAGTGGTTCCCTGAAATCCACTAGCTTCATAAGAGGGAACGAAATGCTCCGTGTTGAGCCTGTTCAAAGGCGGGGTCACCATTTGTAGTGGATTTGTATAGGTTTGACTTGACGTTGTAGACCAAGTCGGACATTTATATTCCGATTATGCGGGTTGGTTTCTAGGTCACCCCCGCGAGGAATGCTCAACTGATTTCGCGGGCTGGAAGGGTGGATAGTTCGTGTCGCAGCCGCGCGGAGCGCTAGGCTCGTGAACCGAGCGCTGGGTTCGATCAGTTTCGTACTGAGCCGTTTTGTAATATTCCGGCCTTAGATTTACTTCTGTAAGGGGAATATACTCAGCTTGGTTGAGGTACTGAAAAGTATCCTCTGCTTTTTGTACATTTGGAGTGCATTTGACACTCGGATCGACCGTGTAAGCTGCGTCGGATATCAATCGGACAGCTTGGTCGAATCGAAAAGATCGGCTTCAGAGCGAGTCTGAAAGGTTTGCTCGATCTTTTGTGTAGGTGAGTCTTGTTCGACAGTTTCTCGAACGAATACGTCGGGAGAGAAGGCGATCCGTGTGGATCACGCCTTGCGCTGATGGTTGGTTCAGCGGACTCACCGGGGGGCCGGTAGGGCGCACTGCGTTGGTCGATCGCCCCGGCCTTGCCGCCTTCCTCCTTCCCCCGCAACCGTCTCGTGTGTGAAGTGCACAGCCATACCGAAACGTCGTGTGAAAAATGCAATTACTTATAACAAATAATATAACTACCTACCTAATAATTCCGTCGTGTTTTTAAAAACAACTTTTAAAAGTACATTCATATTTCGTTTTTTATGTGTGCCTATTGCTTAAGTATAATCCTGCAATTACCTTCAATTATTTTGTCATAAAAAATTTATAAAATGAGATGATGAAAAATTGAATTCGGAATGAAAACAGTGTACCTATCAGTTTAGGTTAGAAAAAAAGGAAGATATGTGAAAAATGGGGTAAGTTCATATCCTGAAGATCAAGTATTGTGGGGTAAGTTCAAGTATCGTGAAAACTTTACTATTTAACTTACAAAGTTACAGTTTTTTCTGTCTATTCGACAGATAGTCCGCTTTGATAATTTGCTTTTAATTATTGTGTATCTTCAGAACTGAATTTTTAATATTCATATGCCCAAACTTTTGATTTTTGAAAATTTAACTAAGAATGGTTTCAAGAAACCACGAATAAAATATTCAATTCTAACTAAATGTATTCTATTTCTTGTTTCTATGCGTAGGTAGGTTAATTTTTGATTTTTTTAAATAGTTAGTTATTGGGAAACAATTTATTGAGTATAATATATAAATTAAAATACATTTGGGGTCAATTTCGACCCCAGAGTGTCTACCGTGTCACAAAAAAAAGGTGTGACCTAGGAGGGTTAAACACGAAACAATCCAATTAGATCTCGTCCCCTTATCCTTCGGAAACCGGTGAAAATGGAGTCCAGGATTTTTCTCACCGTCTTTGTTCGAACAAGTCTCTATGGCACAGCAAACCATTTTTAAAAACTTCACTCACCAAAAAAATTTGAAACGTGAATGAGGGGATAAGAGCAAATGCACAGGGCGAGTGAAAGGTGGCAGAGGGGACCAGTGACACGGTGCTCCTTGGGTTTTCCCTGAGCGCCTTCAGAATGACAGGTACCGTCTATTAAAGTAACCGTGGACGGAAGTATATATTTTACTGGCAGTTGGAGTGAAATCGCAGAAAGACACGCAGAGGAGGGTTTTCAGGTAGAGGATTAACCCAGACAGGGGCAGCGAGACGGTGGGGCCGACCCGACCCTACTTCAACTACGCAGATTGGTATGTACGTCAGAGGGCCAGAAAAATAAAAAGTCCAGTCATGCATCATGACCCCATGAGCGAATTTTTGAAGACATCGACATTTCAGTCGCTATTGATCGTGTGGAGAAATTTTAGTTTATGATTTTGATAGACAAACATGGAATCAAATTATTAAAAATAATTAGGAGGTACTCATACTTTATTATTATTAAACTAATCTTGTAGATTTAAAGACAAATGTAGGTAAATATTCAAAAATTCCATAAGAGTAGTTCAATCTGAATTTGGACAATGTTTCATACAAATATTACCGATTTTTACAACTAGCGAACGGCATCATTTCGATTTTTGACTGATTTTTCAACTTTGAAATTTTTGAAAACTTGATACATATTCTTAAAGGAAATTTTACGCTGATTCCGAATATACCACATGTTAGTATGCTGAAGAACTTATTTCGCACAACAAATCGCAAAAAACAGGCTATTTTGAAATTTTTGACTACATTTTTGAAAATTTCAACCCGAAGATGTAATCCGATCATGCTGGCCAACGAACTTGAACTTTCGTTTTGTGTCCTTAACATTTTAAAATTTGTTTGAAGTTTCTAGCACAATTCTACGGACAGTTATCGTCTGGAATGAAACATACATATATACATACATACATACATACATACATAAAAAAATGCGTTAAACTTCAGAATATGATTCAGAATAGCCTGAAACGGATTTCTGCATAAAATGTTTTCAAAAATTCACATTCTACAAATTTTGAGGCGAGAGCAATAGCTTAATTTTTCAAAAATTCGCTAATAAAAAGCAATGGACGAAACCGTCGCACGAGGATAAGAAATGGATATGTTTAAGAGTTATTAAGAATCGCTATAACGATTCCGTTACTACGGAATGATCAACTTTTGGTACAACACCGCATGGGTGGTGATTATTGTGAAAATGTGTTGAGGCTCTTGGGCCTGGGAAATCAATATGAAAAGCAGATAATATGAAGAGCAATCCATTTTATGAAGAAAAAAATTCACAACAGCTTCCATTCTCAGGAATTATTGGCGCACAAGAGCAAATTTATAGATCTAACCGTTCATTTTATTGTGTTGGTCAGAGTCGAATTGGAATCACCTCTTGAGGTTGGGTGATTTCGATCACTGACTTATTTTAACAGAAATCGAACTTCGGCAGGTTCAGAGGTGATTTCCATCAGTAGGTAAAACTTTTAAAAAGTTCCAGTCATGCAGCATGATCGTATTAGCGAATTTTCGTAAATTATCGTTGTATAATATAGTACGATTCTTTAATAAAATAATGATAACGTAAAATTATTACGTTAAATTGTTTTGAAAATTTCAGCACTTCAAGTAAAAAGGAATGTTCAACTAATAATTTTATGGAAAAAAATAGACAATTTAAGGAAGTATTTGGATTTTTTGATTTTCTGGAGTGTTTATCTACTTATTTTTCAGTAAACATTAATGAAATTTAAGTACATTTTTCAGAGGTGATTCCCATCAGTAGGTACAACCTTAGAAAAGTTCCAGTCATGCAGCATGATCATATGAGAGAATTTTATTAAATTATTCTACTATATTACGTTAAAATGTTTTGAAAATTTTAGCACTTTAAGTAAAAAGTCCAGTCATGCAGCATTACCCCATGAGCGAATTTTTGAAGAAATCTTCGACATTTCAGTCGCTATTGATCGTGTAGAGAAATTTTAGTTTATAATTTTGATAGACAACCATGGAATCAAATTATTAAAAATAATTAGGAGGTACTCATACTTTTTTCTAAGCCACAGTCAGTATTAAAGCTACATCAAGTCCTAAAACAGTTGAGCGTAAAACCTAAAAGAGAGCGTCCGAGAGAATCGGAGGACGAAATATTTCACAGAGTAAACTCATCAATTGTGATTACATTTTTTTTTTTTTTAAATTTTTTTTATTATTTTAACAAGCACCTACTACCTACGTTTTAAACAACATGGTTCTAGGATTGGTTATACAGGGATACTTCCATAATAAGAGTAGTTCAATCTGAATTTGGACAATGTTTCATGCAAATATTACCGATTTTTACAACTAGCGAACGGCATTATTTCGACTTTTGACTGATTTTTCAACTTTGAAATTTTTGAAAACTTGATACATATTCTTATAGGAACTTTTACGCTGATTCCAAATATACCACATGTTAGTATGCTGAAAAAATTATTTCGCACAACAAATCGCAAAAAACAGACTATTTTGAAATTGTTGACTACATTTTTGAAAATTTCTACCCGAAGATGTAATCCGATCATGCTGGCCAACGAACTTGAACTTTCGTTTTGTGTCCTTAACATTTTAAAATTTGTTTGAAGTTTCTAGCACAATTCTACGGACAGTTATCGTCTGGAATGACACATACATAAATACAAACATACATACGAGGGCGAGTAGGTACATACATATATACATACATACATACAGACATTCATAAAAAAATGCGTTAAACTTCAGAATATAATTCAGAATAGCCTGAAACGGATTTCTGCATACAATTTTTTCAAAAATTCACATTCTACAAATTTTGAGGCGAGAGCAATAGCTTAATTTTCTTCGAAAATTCGCTAAAACAATTTGCTATCAGGGTTAATATCCCGTGAGAACATCATTCAAGGAAAATAAAGGAAAATGTGTACACATCCATACCCGACCCATTTTGGACTAATAAATGAGTTGTGCGGGTTGTTTATGAGAAACTTTGTAATTATTGGTAGTCATCATCGATATATATGTATGTATGTGTCATTCCAGACGATAACTGACCGTAGAATTCTGCTAGAAACTTCAAACAAATTTTAAAATGTTAAGGACACAAAACGAAAGTTCAAGTCGTGAACGAACTACGAGAGTTCATGATCGAATTACGTCTTCGGGTTGAAATTTTCAAAAATGTAGTCAACAATTTCAATATAGCCTGTTTTTTGCGATTTGTTGTGCGAAATGATTTTTTCAGCATACTAACATGTGGTATATTCGGAATCAGCGTAAAATTTCCAATAAGACTACTTAGGTATGTATCAAGTTTTCAAAAATTTCAAAGTTGAAAAATCAGTCAAAAATCGAAATGATGCCGTTCGCTAGTTGTAAAAATCGGTAATATTTGCATGAAACATTGTCCAAATTCAGATTGAACTACTCTTATGGAAGTATCCCTGTATAACCAATCCTAGAACCATGCTGTTTAAAACGTAGGTAGTAGGTGCTTGTTAAAATTAAAAAAAAAGGAATAAAAAGTTTCAATTCAACTAAATGGTCGCAGTAATCATGCCTGTCAGTCAACGATACCGATCTAGTGGTGAACGAGTTTTTATTTGGACTATTATGGTTAAAATTATAGTTAAAACTAAAGAACTAAATTCGTTTAGACTGAGAATAAATAACCTCAAAAATAATGGAGAAAAAATAATTGAAAATTCTTTAGATTTCTGTACTGCAGTGTAGGTACCTACATAGCCATTGCCCAAGCAGTTTCATCAGCGTTTCAGAAATGTTCTTGTTACTACAGGTTGCGGCAGAGAGACGGACGGTTTAAAAAAAATCATAAAATAGTTAATTTTTACTCAAAAACAAATTTATTGATGCAATCAGGTTTGCAAGGAAATAGTATTTGAGACAGACAAGTGTGAAAAATCACATCAGGCATTTGGTGGCCGAAATTGTTGATGCAGTGCTGGAGGCGTTCTTGGGCGTTATCTCCAACATACTCTCTAAATTTGGGCGACTTCCACACGAATTGCGTCCTTCAATTCGTCCAGAGTTCGGGGCTTGTTCTCGTATACTCTAAGCCTTGAGGTGTCCCCATAAGAAAAAATCGCATATGGATAAATCTGGGGACCGAGGAGGCCAATGAACATCGCTAAACCTGGAAATAAGGCAACCTGGGAAGAGAGGGCGAATACCGTCCATTGATGCTCTGGCTGTGTGGGCGGTCGCCCCATCCTACTGGAACCACTCACGTCGGGTTGGAACACGTCGCCATCGTAATTCAGGGAAAAAGAAGTTGGTGATGATTACGACGTAGCGTTATGTTGGAGAGAGTCTACGCGAACTTCCAAGAACGCCTCCAGCACTGCATCAACAATTTCGGCCACCACATGCCTGATATAATTTTTCACACTTGACTGTCTCAAATGCCATTTCCTTCCGAACCTGATTGCATCAATAAATTTGTTTTTGAGTAAAAATTAACTATTTTATGATTTTTTTAAAACCATCCGTCCTCTCTGCCGCACCCTGTATAACTGAGGCAGCTTTACTTGTTTTATTGAATGAATGAAAGGATAGATTTGGTAGTTTGTTGAAGTAAACAATGCAGGTTGGTGCTCCACCAACAAAAGATACTACGTATGTAGGTATGTACAACCAAAAAAATTTGCTGTTGGTTGAAAGTAAACTAAGTAAGTACGTAGGTTGTTGCTCTGCCAACGAATACAACTGCTTATCAACAAGTTTGTGGAATATGAAATCAGCAAATGTGCAACATGAATTATAAACCAGCTGTAAGGAAAAAACCTTGAAATTCATTCTTCTGAAGGTTTGACTTCATAAAGACGGACGGCATTGTCAGTGCAGTTATTAAGCAAGTTTTGCAGTTTCGAAAATTTGTGGGACAAGAAAGTTGATTAAGTAGGTACCTATTTCAATTTTTGACTATGGAAGTACATGATGAATAACACGTAATAGGTAATATACGAAAGTAGGTAGTGCATACTAATAACTACTACACTAGATACGTGTCTCTAAGTGCTTATCTTTCCAAAGGCAATACCTACCTGATATTTCCTTGTGGCAGAGCTCTCATGGCACGTCCTTTCACATGACCACTTTCAAAGGACTCTAAAGATTTTTAGTTTCTTAATTGATTCAAAGAACGGTTCTGAAAACTGGAAAATCCACATTTTCGTGGCTGATGTCTGGAACTTCTAACACTTGTTTGTCAACTTCCCAACACAAATTTCATTAGGATCTCGACTGCAAAACTAATCTTGCGTTCACAATGTTTCAGGTCATTGGCGGATTACAGCTTGATATAATTTGCATAAAATTTATTGCCTGGCATTATTAAATATATCGAACTAAGAACTAGGTAAATACTGAACCCTAAGGTAAGTAGGCAAGTAGGTAGGAGGTGACTCCTAATGTCGATTTTTCGTATATTTTACCCGTAACCATGACAACAAGGTGAAATAAATTTGAAAATTAGGTTTTTAGCCTGTCCTCGATGTAAGGATGCGCTGGTGTCGAAGTCTCGAGAATATCACCTATAGGCTGAGAGTGGCCACCTCATACCTAAGTAAACAAACAGAAAACAGAGCTCACTATTGTTATCCTATTCATCCAATCGACTTGAGAAATCCACATAACAGCTAGATATGGGTGATATTCTCGAGACTTGGACAATAGCGCATCCGTACATCGAGGCAAGGCGAAGTCGAAGTTATTTCACATTGTTGACATAGTGACGATTAAACTATGCGAAAATACGCCAGTTGTAGCCACTCCTGGACAACAGCATAACATAGTCTTACCTAGTTCCTAGTCAATATTTTCATTATTTGCAATATGCAAGGTGATAAATTGTATGCAAATTACATCAAGTTATTATCAGGTGATGACCTCAAACGCTACGAACACAAGATTTAATCTGTGGATGGTGAACACATATGATGTGTTATGAGAGCTCTGTTAGGCGGGAATACCTAGTAAGTATCACATTTGGAAAGGTAAGTACCTAGAGGGAAGGTATACGACTACATACTTTCCGTATATTATTACTTGTTCATGTACTTCATAGATAAAAACGAAAGTAGGTACCTCATTACCTTTTTTGTCCCTAAACTTTGCGTAACCGCAAAACTCGCGTAATATCAGCACTGCCAATGCCGTCTTTATGAAGTCACTTTTAGAAGAATGCATTCCAAGGTTTTTTCCTTGCAGCTGGTTTTTAAATCATGTTGCAATTTCCCTGATTCGATATTTGACAAACTTGCTAATCAGCGGTTGTATTCGTCGGCAAAGCAACGACCCACCTACTTTGTTTAGGCACTTTAAACCAACAGCAAATCTGGTCGGACGTACGTACCTACCTACCTACCTAAGTAGTTTAGTTCCTTGGTGTAGCAACAACCTGCCTTGTTTACTTTGACGAACTATCAAATCTCTCCTTTTATTAGCATGAATATGCTTTAGCCGTGACCTAACTACCGGAAAATGTCCCACGAGAGTGCAACGAAAGTAGCGCCAATAATTGTGATGATTTCCGCTTACAACCGAGTCGTTGCTAGGGATATGATACTTCGTCGTTTTTCATCCCACAAAATTCGTTGACCATTCGTTCGAAAGCTCTCGATTTATCCAAACATACTATATTAACTACTGCAAAGTGCGTGGCCAACAAGCTGAGTTATGAGCATGGTTATATGAATAATTGTTTACACACAGGTGATCATTCTCAATTATTGATATTGTGAACATGATTGCAACCGCTTGTTAATTTCTGATGATTTCATTGAGCTGGTGTTTCGATTATGTGATTCATAGCAGGTGATCCGAATATTGCGAGAACGGTTAGATTTGTGAAGCGGTGGTTAAATTATTTTAATAGGTAATTTCTATACGTTACACTATACGAAGCTGTAATTTCGTATGTAGCCTCTTTAGCCTCTTTCTATAATAAAGTGAATGTTTACTCGCGAGTTTCTATTAGGAGATCATCATCTCACAAGAGCTCAATCGTCGTGATCATTTCTATAATAAAGTGAATGTTTACTCGCGAGTTTCTATTAGGAGATCATCATCTCACAAGAGCTCAATGGTCGTGATCATTTCTATAATAAAGTGAGAGCGAGGAGCTAAAACATGATTCCATGTTTTAGGATTGATGGCAGAATGATAAACAGAGTTCAGAGGCCGATGGGGGGTCGGGTTCAGAGAATCGACGAGGAGAGAGTCGTGTACGGCTAAAGCATATTCATGTTTTTTAATTTTAGCCGTCTGGCTCAAAGGAACTGTGGCTTTTTCATTCAATATAACAAGTAAAGCTTCCTCAAGCATAGTACTACGAACTTATAATAAAACGCTGATGAAGCTACCTGAGCAATGGCTAGGTACCTACATAGCAGTACAGACTCCTGAGTAATTTTCAATCATCTTTTCTTTACTATTTTTCAGGTTAATAGTTATTTCAAAGCCTAAACGAATGAATTTCTTTAGTTTTCTGACACTGATTAACTATAATAGTTAGTAGGCTCCTAGTCCAAGTAAAAACTCGTTCACGTTAGATTGGTATCGTTGACAGCAATCTACAATCAATTATTGCGCTGGCAGGCACGATTATTATAACATTTAGTCGAATTGAAACTTTGTATTGCTACAATATCATACTTTTTCAAAACAAAACTGTTGAAAAAATGGCCTTATAACCACGAATTATGTTGACGTGAGACGGCAAACTTCTTGTGAGAAATAGGTTGGTTGAGTAGCGGTTCATTGGCGCAGGGCCGTCATGGCCGACTTTGGCTGAAACGCGAACCTACTCCAGGCGTGACGTCACGAGAATATGGGCCATAGATATATGATTGGTTGGTCTGAGCATACATAGCGTGAATCGATTCCCAAAGTACCTATAATTGACTAGATGAGCTGATAGTTGAACCCGGTTTCGTCGACGGTCGTGATTTTGTAATATCTGACAAAATAAATCGCACCTCCGTTATTTTCAGACCTGGAAACGCGAATGGTCTCATTCGATGCGGATGAATGTCCTCTACAAGATGCAAATCCAAAAGAACTTTTCAAGGCCTAACTTTCTATTATTAGCTCATGAAATTTTCAGAAAAAATGACAAAACTGGGATTTTTTCCACATTTTTCGCAAGGTTTTTGAAAAAAAAAAAAAAAAAAAAAAAAAAAACGGAGGATTGGCAGCGGTGCAAAAGAAAAACGCTGCAAATATTTCACAAAGGTTTATTATTTTTTCAATTGAGTATGATCGTAGTTTTAGTTGGCTTGCGTACGTCATAAGGCCCGTCCAAACTCCTCGGCGTGTCCTATTTCGATTTGCCACAACCTATACTTCTACACACCTCAAAAGAATTAAGGGATCACTTTTTCTTGTGGACGTCAAAGACCCCAGATCAGTCGGACGAAATTCATATTATATCTCATGATTAGGTACCTAATGGAGATGGGATGCACCCTATTCTTTTCGTTATTTCTTAAATACTGAGAAAGACCAGCGATATCAAGCTCCGACTTGAGCCAAAACAGAATGAATCGCGCTTCTTCATGGTTTTCAGCTCTAATCCGAGAACGGAATAAACTATCGAAATTTTGGCTTCACCATCGTGTTCAGCACTAAAAAATCTTTGAAATGAGGCGTCACTCGGCAAAAAATGGAAAATTTTTTTTCAAGAATCCAAAAACCGAGGGAGGGGGGGAGGGGTCAGAGAGGTCCCCCACTGGGTAGTCCAAAAAATTTAATTTTTATTCCTGATTTTTATTTGCTCAAAACTTAGTATCAGGTACCCCATAAACGCTTTTCAAGTTTCACTTCGATATCTCAAAAATTGTGGGGAAAACATTAGAGAGGGAGGGGGTTACTTCTCTTGAGAAATATTCCCAGATTCCATTCTGTTTTGGGTCAAGTCGGAGCTTGATATCGCTGGTCTTTCTCAGTATTTAAGAAATAACGAAAAGAATAGGGTGCATCCCATCTCCATTAGGTACCTAATCATGAGATATAATATGAATTTCGTCCGACTGATCTGGGGTCTTTGACGTCCACAAGAAAAAGTGATCCCTTAATTCTTTTGAGGTGTATATAATTATATACGCATGTTTATATTTCTCGATTTGAGCTCCTATCTAGTCAAATAGTAATTGCCTTAATAATATCATTATCTAACTACGTGCGAAAAGTCGAGGAGGATATGTTATTAGAGGATATGTTATTAAATATGCGTAGGAAAAGCTTTGGTATTAACTCACAAATATGACCTAGAAAAAAACATCTATTCATGCCTCGAAGGAACGCTGTACCCACCTCATGGTGCCGCGGCGCCTCCTCTCACTCCAATTCCCGCTCACCCCCCTCACCACCCACCGTGACCCCCTGCCAAGCGTGCCAGGCGTGCGTCTAACACTCAAAGCCTCGAAAAAGACATAGAATCTATGCGAGTAAAGCGATCGGGATGGTTAAACGTTAAGGACCAACTAGACCCCAAATGGAGTCTATGAGCGAAAGAACGGGTTTTTTAAGTAAATTCTCAAGCCTTTTATGGCCCGGACGGCGGATGGCGGACGGACATTTCAAATTTGGATTCTACGCACCTTGAAACGTGAAGTGACAAAGTTTGAGGGGGGGTTATAAAATTTTTTTGCTACACGATCACATAGGCTTATTATTGGAAATAATAAACCAAAATTGAGGTGATATTCGGATTACCGATAAATTTTACATAAGTTGGGCACCTTTTAGAGGCATTTAGTCTGGAAGTGTGTTCATTGAAAAATCCTGAAAAAAAAAACATGCTATATCATGGAAAAACGAGCTAAACGAAAAACAACGGACCTCGGATTCGGATTCAGCAAATCAAATAACGTAAGAAACCAACAAGCTCCGGACGGAAGCAAAACCACCCCTAAATTTTGTAAAGTAGTGTTATTTTTATTCGATTTTTGGATTCTACGCACCTATCTTGAAACGTAAACAGCAAATTTTGAGGGAGGTTATCAATTTTTATCTCGATCGATTACAAAGCTCATAGTACGGGACGTTCGCGAACAATCAAGTTGAGACACGAGACTAGACTTTGACTTGCTCTTTAGTTCGACTACCCACTGTGTGGCATTCCCAGCGTTCCTGTCGCCATGAGATTTTACACAGATCAGTTTTCTGCTTAGATTAGTGGTCTGGATACTCTCTGCGCTCGCATCTCAAAAATACATTACATCAAGTAGTCTAAAGTCTCGTGTCTCAAATTGATTGTTCGCGAACGACTCGTCTCATAATTGAAAATAATAAACCAAAATCATACGTTATTCTAGGCGACCGGGTTTTTCAGTATGACCGGGTATTTGGTCCTTGTTGTCCTCGTTGGAGTGCAGTTACTGAAAGATGAAATGAAGAACGTATCTGATTCTGCAAAATATTGTGAGTTACACTTACAGGTTTAAGTACTTCAAACACTATAATTCTAAGTATGGGAAGACTCAACCCATAGTAATCACAGAATTTTTTCAAGTTGTTGAAGTAAAGGTGTGGATAATGTGCTTAGAAACTATATACTATTTACCCCCCCCCCCCCCCCCCCATCATTTTGAATTTGTCATACAATACTAGGTGTACATCAGCGCTCTCAAACATACATTAGTAGGGTAAACCTGTACACTTACATTCGAACGCTCATTATCATCCTGGAGCTGTTTTTTTCGCATAAAAACGCACGAAAATAACTGGGATAAGGTAAGTATGGGTAACTGGGACCGGGATTTACAACATTTAAAAAAGAATTAATGTTTATCTACCCATAGAATTTTTTTACTTGAATGAAAATTCAAAACAGCATTTTGGTTTGTTAATGGGGTTTATATAGAATAGGTTTCTACATCAAAACTTTTTTTAATATGATAAATATCATTTATTAAACAAATTTTTTTTTTTCTAAGTTCAGTGGGCCCATTTACCCGAGGCTCTTGAGGTATCTGGGCCATCCCCCTTCATTTTCCTTATGAATCTTAATTCAAACTGTTTAGGCATCTGGGCCCATTCATCAACTATCAAGGTTTTTTATTTTTATTTTTTTAAATTTTTTCCTCGAAATTAAAGCAAGGAAACAAGAGATGTAACCAATCCTGGCATACAGCCATGAGGGATTCTGAAGAAAAAAGTATGAATTAAAGTGCATTAAACTTTGTATGTAAAACAAATATCTTCAAAATTAATAAAAAAATTCCAAAAACAATGAAATATGTATTTTTTAAGAGAAAAAATTAATAGTATTTAATGGATGTGCCATTAGAAAAATCACAATATGTTTCAAGTTGACTAAAAACAATCATATAAAAAGGAGGACTGAACGCAAAAACTAGAAAAAAGTCTTAGTTTATAAGAAAAGGAGTTCTGAGGTTATAAGAAAAGGAGTTGAAACGAAATTCCCTCAACATAACCCTGTCAAATGAACAAGTACATATGAGGTACCTAAGTAAGAAGGAACAAATCTACCAATCAGTCTTTAATAGGTAGATATTTGATAAGTGGTTTAAAAAAATTAGTACTAAAAGTAGGCACGTTGTTTGGAGAAAATCCAATCATAGCTAGTTTAATATGGTTGGTAACTACATAGGTAGGTAGGTACTTGACGAAGTAGCATCATTTGGTTTTTGAATGTATTAGTCATATAATAAACCATGTACGTCAGAGACACTAAACATTCCTCTTTTATTTATAGGAACCGGGGGTTTTATTATCTTCAGTATCTCGTAGTCATTATACCACAAGCCACAAGATATCCTCAACTTCTGGCCACTTCCAGCTTTTTAGCCCAGTACATTTCATGTGTTTTACCCGAACTCTATCATTTTCTACCTCCAATACCTGTCCTGGATATGTAGTGCCGTCATATTAAACAGCAACAAAATCTCCAGGAATGACAGTGATGGACCCTACAACATTAGTGTCACAGTAGGATCTGGTAAAACTGTAATTTTCTTCAAAGTTGCTATCTGAATCGGTTTCATCATCCAGTAAAGTGTTCTTTCTAGAGGTACCAGCAGGAATCTTGATCTTCGACTCCTTAGATGTCTTCTGGGTTTTGCTCAGGTTACTGGTGCTTGCAACACCATACTTTGGGTAACTGGGCCCTGGGGTGGCCCAGTTCCCATAAACGTGACAAAAACATTGGGTATCTGGGATCCCCCCTCAAAAATCCATGCAACAAGTGCTTTAGCAAAAATACTCATCTGCACACAAACAACAATGTCTCCTTAGATAATTCAAACACTCACATCTTCAATTATTCAAAAAATGTATTTACAAGGCTGTGCAGAACTGAGGTTGTTGGAGTGTTGTTTTGCAGCTTCAAGTTGCAAAACTTTGAGACAGCCCCACAAACAGACAAGATGGCTAAATCAAAAATGACCTGTTGTTCTGGAAGCTCCGTCTGGCCAGTGATGCCAACGCATCAGCCAAAAATTTCTCTTTCCATTTAGAGACAAGTGGGGAGGGTATGGCCCAAATACCCCATGGGCCCAGATACCCATACTTACCTTATGGTTGATTTTAAGCTACAAACTGGCCTATCCTGAAGCTTTTTTGCTTGGAAACGCAGACAGTACAATTACATGATTGTTTGGAGCTTCATATCTCAGTTATTTTCGTGCGTTTTTATGCGAAAAAACAGCTCCAGGATGATGACGTCAATTTTAATTAACGTTCGAATGTAATTGTACAGGTTTACCCTACTTTGAGATTTTTATACGCCTGTTTGCTGGCGGCCACACCACCAGTGCGCGCCTAATCAATGCATTTTTTAGCTCCCGACCATGGTTTTATCGTTCCTTTTTTACCCACTAAAAATCAGGCATCATGTAAATTTACTGTGTGTGTGCGTTTCCAAGAGACAAAGCTTCAGGATTGGCCGGTTTGGAGCTTAAAATCAACCATATCTCAGTTACTTTTGTGCGATTTTTGCGAAAAAAACAGCTCTAGGATGATGACGTCAATTTTAATGAGCATTCGAATGTAAGTGTACAGGTTACCCTACTTACATTGTTTGATCACAAATTACTTGGTTTTAAATACATCATCTTTTGACTGATGAGGTTGTGATGGTTGAAATATTTTCCAATAATTTTGTAATGCTCCACATCAAATGTGTAGCATTTATTGGGTTAGGGCCAAATTTCTCTGAAAAGGAGTCCTTTTGCTTGCAGTGTCGTAGGTCAATGCCCACTCCGTCTCAGCGCGATATAATTCCAATTCAGTACATACTAGATCAAAGAGACACATTATCTTGACCCTATGGGCGCTGATAGTTTTCCTTTGGTTCTATCAAACGTTTTAGAAAACGCCAATTTTGTATTTTTAGTCTCCCTCTTTAAAGGAATATACTTAACATATAATCCATTACTTTTAATTACATTGAAAGAAACTCCATTCCTTTTTCTCTCGAAACATTTTTATTTTTACCACCAGCAAATTATTATCATGAGGTTGCCAATTGAAAACGAACCGTAATTTCCTCGAGGCCTAATCATTTACATCTATTGGGATCCTATTGCATTTTATCCAAAATCTTTATGTGTGAAACTGTTGAAATATTAAATAAGGCCTTTCATATTAGGTACAATACCTAGTCATTGCTTGATACTCGTAAATTACAGCTTTGCTAATCATTACCGCTTTTCAATAGCTTTTTCTGGTTTCTGATGTTTCAGACATAATAGCAGTCAGTTCAGTTTCTGCTCTCGTTTTTGAATTCTACATGATGCTGGGGTGGTATTTGCTCCTGGGAGTTTACAAAGTACGAGTGAAATATTCCAGCATAGATATGCTTTCTAATATTAGTAATTGTAGCCACTATTTCAATGTATCTTGTTCAAAAATCGAGTAGTTTGGTGGAATTTTTATATGAATATTATGGTATGTGTTTCTTAGGTTCCCCAGTTATTTGTTGTGCTTTTCAAGGTGATGAAAGTGGTTGGTTCACCATCGTAAGGCCAAAAATCAGCCAGAAATACACAATTCACGATTTGCAATTATTTTATTGGGGTTAGTTTTTTCTTCTTGGTCACACCTCCAAGTCTCAGCTCTCCAATATTGTGGTCATATCAATTTTAGCTTTATATTATTCGGGGTTTTTTTACGCAGATAAATGAAACTCTGCTAATTATTACTCTACGGTTCATTATTTCTGCAGTAGATAGCCCTTGTACTCAGATCAATGATCTAAATTCATTAGACAATTAAAAGACTAAGAAAAATAACAAATTATTTCAATTAAATAAAACACCTAAACTTTGCTACTTCCTTTGAATTTAACTAGGACAAATGCAATAGTGCATAAGAATTTAAGTTTAATCGACATTGGAATATTATCGCCAATTGAAAATTGACGAGACAAAATAAATAACCTACGTACGCTCCCCTGATCTATTTATTGGTGATAAAAGTTATAAGAAACCCGATTTTGTGATGTGAGATCCCCATTGGAATTGCGTCAGCTGATACGATCGTCGTAGTTTATAAGGCGATTTTTCCAATGTCGCTGTTTGCACCAGTTTCGGTTCATTTGGTTATTATATTTTTTCCTGTCAAAGTTCTACTCCTTAAAAAGCGAACAGATGAACGTACAGCGATCTGAGTGGTATCAATCCGATTCTTTCGGATTCCTAATATCGTTCAATAACAACAAAAAAAGGAAAAATGAAAATAAAATAAATTACCCGTAATGTGTTGCCGCAATGAATATTTCGTTGAGAATTTAAAATCTGTAATATATTTATTTGTAGTGGAAACGAATTAAATTGATAATCTCATCGACTTGATTCAAGTGTACATGGCCTAATAACGTGAAAATAATTAAACCCATTTCATTACGATATTTCGACGCTAATGCATAACATGTGTATGTATTCTCTATGCAAGGAAGATACCGATAGATTGAAAATACGGATGCAAGCGGCCTACTACCTGTTTTCATGTATGCTCAGTGTACTCATTGCATGGGTTATTGGTTTATGCATTTATCCATCCGCTTATTTGATGATGACGCTACCTACGACTAACTTCATCATGAGCTTGAGTGAGTGATACAGAAATTTAATATAGAAATATTTATGATAACACTGCAAAAAAAAAAAAAAAAAAAAAAAATTAATACAAATTTTGAAAAAGCCGTATTTCCACGAATCTGGTACTGGTTCCGGGGGTTTTCGAGGGTGCTGAATCCGAAGCCCTCTTTTCATTTAGACGTCTGATTTTTGAGTTATGGCAATTGCATTTTTGAAAAAATCAGTAAAATTCCAGGATAAGTTATGTTCAATTAAAAGGTGCCATTATTGTTGGAAATTTAACGCTGGACTCACCTATACCATATAATATATAATGGGTCTGAAATGCCTCATTAACGTGCCTTTTGCCTAAAAACTGTCAAAAAACGTGGTTTTTCACCGATTTTTCCACAGTCTTATGAAATCTTTTGAACAAATCACACCATTTGGCGACATGGAAAAAACAACTGTGCTATTAGGTATTGCAAGATTTATGTTGGGGCGGTATTGGCTGCTAGGCGCCCTTTCTATTTTGGGGTCAACAGGTGAAAAACAACTGTTTTATAAAACCAATAGTACAGCTCTTTATTCACACTTGTGTTACTGGTCTTAAGGGTCCCTATCTAACTCCTACTGATAAGCATTGCAATAGTTGTATGAGGTACAATGAGGTACAGATCGGCCAACATTTCTGTGCGCGCGACCAGAACTGGTCGGGTGTAGGCGAGGGGGTTGTCGGGGGTAGTGAAAACATCCGTGTCTTGCTACCCCGCGTGACTTACTCACCCCTACCCACAGCACGGCCAATTGACTCGGAAGTGAAATGACATAAGTATAATGTCTCTTTTAGCTGCCGATATTTAAACAACAGTTCAGGGTTCGGGTTAGACAACTCTGATCTTGTTTCGAGTTTCAATCGTGGTTAGGTTTTCAACAGTTAAGTGTTAGTTTTATATAGTTACAGTGTTATGTAGTTGAGATAATTTCGGATGAAATGGAAAATATACGGTCTACGCTGAAAGGAAAAAATGATTTCACCCCTACCCACAGCACGGCCAATAACCGGCACCCGTGACTCACGGAAGTGAAATGACATTCCAAGTATAATGTCAGTCTGCATTTAGCTGCCGATATTTAAACAACAGTTCAGGGTTCGGGCCTTAGACAACTTATTTTGTTTGTATTTTGATCTTGTTTCGAGTTTCAATCGTGGTTAGGTTTTCAACAGTTAAGTGTTAGTTTTCGATATAGTTACAGTAGATTATGTAGTTGAGATAATTTCGGATAGAAATGGAAAATATACGGTCTACGCTGAAAGAAGTAATTCATAGCCAGGGCAGAGAAATTATAGCCAACGTGTACAACTTCATGAAAGAGGAAGCTCAAAACAAACAAGTGACCATTCCTTTATCTAAAGCTCGCGAAAGGACTGCTGCGGCTGTAGGTGTGTCTGAGCGGTTGGTAACTAAAATTAACGGCGATTTGAAGAAATTAAAAGAAGATGAAGACTGTGAAACAAGGCAATTTTCAACGCCAGGAAAAAAACGACACAATTTCCCTAGGCGCATCACAGGACTAGACGACTTTGATAAATGTGCTGTAAGACGTATCATTTATGATTTCCATATACAAAAAAAGTGTTTCCCTACAGTTAAGTTACTTTTAGTTGAACTGAGAGACAAAATTAATTTTCAAGGGCAGAAATCTAGTTTAAAAAGTATATTAAAAGACTTGGGCTTCAAATGGAGAAAAACTCAAAACAACAGAAAACTTCTTATTGAAACACAGGATATTAGGGAGAAAAGAATATCATACTTAAGATCAGTGAAGCGTTTCAGGAGTGAAGGAAGGCCTATTGTCTATTTAGACGAATCTTACATTCATTCCACACATATGCAAAGTAAATCGTGGGCTGATGAGTCTAACAATGGTTTGCGTGTTCCCATCTCAAAAGGTGACAGACTTATTATTATACACGCAGGTGGTGAGGAAGGGTTTATCCCAAACGCGTTACAGACGTGGAAAGCTTCTAAACATACGGGGGATTATCATGACAATGTTAATCAAGATATGTTCATGAAGTGGTTGACGGAGAAACTTTTACCTAGTTTGGAACCAAGAAGTGTCTTAGTGGTAGATAATGCTTCGTACCACAACGTGCAAGTTGAAAAGGCCCCTACAACGAAAAGTAGAAAACAGGAAATGAAAGATTGGCTATCCAAACATAACATCCCCTTCACTGATGAAATGTTCGTCCCAGAACTGTATAAATTAATTAAGCTATACAAACCAAGACTCATCCGCTATCTTCTCGATGAAACAGTAGAGAAAGAAAAACAAGGTTACACAGTGCTAAGACTCCCTCCTTATCATCCTGACTTAAACCCAATTGAACTGATATGGGCCGACATTAAAGGGTTTGTAGCAAGCAAAAATGTATCATGTAACTTTTCTGAAGTACAAAGAATCACAGAAGAAAAAATAGCTAGTATGTGTCAAGATGATTGGACTTTGAAGTGCGAGCGAGTCAAAAAAATTGAGAATGAATACTTGGAAAACGAAGGGGGAATCGACAGTCTTATAGATTCGTTTGTTATCTGTCTTGAGGACGACTCCGACACTGAAGACACGGACGAGGACGACCCTGACGCAATGAGTGGAGTAGAAGAACTCGAATGAAAATCCTGCATAAAACCTGTAAGTAAATTAAAATTATTTACTTAACTTTAAACTATAGTAACATTATACAGGGTGCATCACAAATTTACAGACACCAAAAATGTAAAATTTATTCTTAAAGAAAAATGGTAAGATGATTATCAAGATCGGATGATACACCGTTTGCAATGGTTCAATCTTTTAAATAAAGATGAATTTAAAAAAATCGTAACTAAAATGATCGTAATTATTTGTATTTTTTCCTTGCAGTGGGAACACAAACAACCATTTTTGTGAAGAGTGGTCAAGCGAACCGATCAGAAGAAATTTAAAGCAGCGGAAAGTTTAACAGACAAGAAACATATTGTATTGCATTTCTTTTGTTTTGAATGGGATTTATATTGTATAATTTTATATTACATTGTGTGTCGAACTCTTCCTCCAATTTTATTTCTTATTGAAATATATCCCTTTTCCTAGAAACTTAAAATAATACTAAGCTATGTTCGAGTTGATGTCATGCAAGTTGACGTAAAGCCGTGGAAAGATTAATACTCATGAAACATATTGTACAGTATTTCATTTGTTTGGTATTGAATGAGATTTATATGTTATAGTTTCATATTAAATAAAAGCTGTGTTCAAGTTGACCTAATACAAGTTGAAGTACATGCAAGAGGCGATATACGTAGAGGCAATCTTATATTTTTAAATTCTAACAATAGCTCATATTTTCATCATCATATTATATGTTCTAATATATAAAACGAGTTTGGTATCACTTTAAATAAAATTTCAGTAGATTTAAAAAACAAACATCTTAAAACGGTAGTTTTCATTCTGTTAAGAAAGTAAATAAATATAGAACATAGGCTTTGTACAATGCGGAGAACAACAGGCTATGTTTTTAGTGCGGGTAATAGCGAAACGTCCGCGCGCACAGAAATATTGGCTCCGCTGTACCTTTCGCTGTTTACCTGTAGATGTTGACTCCTGATGTCTTCTACCGTCCTCGGTTTTCGCGGGTGGCTAATTCCGTGGCCAGGGATCGGTTGAGGTGTACTGTGAACACTCGAAGACTCGAAGTGTGCACAGGATTCAGCCGCAATAATATCCAGAAAACACAGTTCTCAAAACACCACTTTGACACCTTGTTATCGGTTCTTACACGAACGGTGGGAGGGGCATGAATGAATATCTTCTTTCCACAATTTTGGGAGTTCCTTAGTTGCTCTACTGCGCATGTCAGAAGGTGCAGAAAAGGCGTGAAAATTCGGGAAATTTTGAAAGGTTGTCTGTTGTTATGGAAGCCACGAATCAGAATTCAGGGGCTTGTCATTACTCCCCTTTTTGGGTGACCCTGCAGTATTTTGGGTATCCAATTAGATTCGGCTTCAACATCGTGGAGGGGTATGCTGGCAGCGTTGATTTTGGTCGCGCGTGGCAAGCTGCTGATATTCGGCTTTTCCAGAAATACTTTTCGAGGCCGTGGGACTGCTGATTGTATTGTTTCTCCCGGTCTCCTGAAGTCAATGCACTGCGGCGAATGTTCTTTGTGGCTTGTGAGCGTTTCGAAGCTTATAGGTATTTGGACTATTTCTGCTTCAAATGAGATCAACAGCAGCTCTGGAGGTGTGATAATTGATTTTTGCGATTTTTTCAACTTTTGACCCGGAGGATTAAAAACACCATATTTTTTATTTTTCATTTTTTTCACGTACCATCCTTAAAGGAACTTTAATTGCTGATCACGCCTACTCCACCAATAATGGTATAAAACGCCATCTCAACATGTTTTTCATTTAAAAACTAACAAAAAACCGTGTTTTTGTCAGTTTTTGTCTCACCTCATTTTTTCTCGGTATATACACACAAAAAACGTTTTCTGTAGTTTTTTGACGAAAAAAAAAACAAAAAAAAAAAAAAAACATGTTGAGAAAGCGGTTTAGACCATACCTAATTTGTGGTGAAAGCTTGATCAGCAATTGAATTTCCTATATGAATGGTACGATTTGATGAAGAATACCGAAAAATAAAACTGTGGTGTTTTTTACCTTCCGGGTCAAAAGTTGAAAAAATCGCAAAAACATTAATCACACCGAATACAGGGGTGCCCACAGGGGGGGGGGGGGGGGGGTCACGACGCAAAACTGCGTCGTTAAAATTTTTAGGGGGGGGGGGGGGGGGGGGTTAGAAAAATGAGTATTTTTTTAATTTTTGTATGAACAAGTAATAAGATTTATACTAACAATTTGCTAGCGTCAGCTGTTTTCAATTCGAATTACTTTATTGGATAATATGTTGTAGAAACAGGTATTGTGCGCATGCGTTGTGAGCAATGTATATAGTTACTGTAGATAATTGAAATTCTACATATACTTATTGTACTTGTTTTACTGTCAATTGAAAATTAATTACTTACATTTGTAAAACAAGAAATACAACATTCTTTATCTCATCAGTGTATCATTTACATTACCTATTTAATAAATATTTTAGTTGTGGGGGGGGGGGGGGGGGGGGCTCGAGTCGTTGCGCTTGGGGGGGGGGGGGGGGGCACCCCTGCCGAATAGTTATCGATTATTCGACAATTATCGACGCAGAAATAGTCCAAGTAATGCACTATTACTAAATAGTAATTTGTAAAAAAAATTTCAAAAAACTGTAGAAAAATCGTCAAAAATCGGTGAAAAAAGACTTTTTTGCAGTTTTTAGGCAAGAGGCACTTTAAAAGGAGGCATTTCAGACTCATCATGTGCGGTACAGGTGTGTTCAGCGTTAAATTTCCAACAACAATAGCAACTTGTAATTGAACATAAATTATTCTGGAATTTTAGTGATTTTTTTCAAAAATAAAGGTGCCGTATCTCAAAAATTAGATGTCTACGTGAAATACAAAATATATAATCACCAAGATTTAATGTCTTTTGGCTGCGGGTCATGACAAAGAAACTCGTAAACGAGTTCCACTATCTGCTTTACAAGCAGATACCATGTTACATGGATATGTCTTTGGTTGGGGATTTCATAACGGTTGTCCATTGTCCTCGAGTTGTCCTCGACTGTTTTCAAGAGGATGAAAATGTTTCCTATGGAGTGGAGTAAATGATGCTATTGCTTTACGTTAAGAATATTGTAACCGGCTTATTAAAATTGTTTATAGTCCAATCAACTTAGTTTTGGAACGTAAGGAGGGGGAAATTGGTAGCTTGAGATGTGAACATTTATCACATAAATCAAGCGCTTTCCAACGAGTGGCGAACGATTTTTGTGCGATGAAAACTGCGGAAGTTCCATTCCCCTAGCAATGGCTGGGTTGTACGTGGAAAACACTGAAATTGTGACAAAAATTTTGCGTCACCGAAATTTTTGGTTGACCCCCCAGAGCAAAGACATATCCATGTCAAAACGGATTCAGCACACTTGAAAACTCCAAGGACCGAATTAGTGTAGTCCATTCTTAGCATAATGCACAGAAAATAATCTATTCCTGCGAGGGGGACTCTTGACATGTCTAAATTAATATTACCTACTTAGCTATCGTCTAGCATGTGTTTACCTTCACATTTATTTAATTTATATATATCTACCTATATTTGATGATCTTTTTAGATTTTGACTGTTAACTATGATGATTTTCAATACGCTCTCAATTATTTATTAATACTTCACATTTCAATCTCGTCCTTCTGTTTATTATTACCATGTAGGTACGGTCTGGGACAGATTAGGAATCCCAGTAATTGTGATTTTGAAAAACGCTGAAAATTATTACAAAAGCTAGTCAGCTTTATGTGCAGACCATAACTAAGTGGCAGTAGCCATATTTAATTTAAAATTTTGTTCCAGTTTTCGGAGTATGCAGTATTTCAGCAGTGAAACTCTGCTATGTGAAATTAAAAGATAAGCAATCCGCTCGTGGGCTGTCACCAGGAAACGATAAAAAAGCGGTTACGTGATTGCTACTGTTGAAGTCAAACTGTTCCGATGTTATTTGATTATCATCCTCGTCGTCAATATTCAGTTTATTAACATTACTGTCGTTTATTATCGCAATAAAGATTCATTTCAAGTACTACAGTGGCAAAATTACCTACTGAAAAGCTTCATTATTTAATGGGACATGTGACAACATACTATTGCAACGTTTCTTTATTAGGACAGTTCAAATTATAACAAGAATTTTTTTTAAAAACGCTGCAAATTTTTTCACAAAGGTTTATTATTTTTTCAATTGAGTATGATCGTAGTTTTAGTTGGCTTGCGCACATCATAAGGCCCGTCCAGACTCCTCGGCGTGTCCTATTTCGAGTTGCCACAACTTATACTTCTATAATTATATACGCATGTTTATATTTCTCGATCTGAACTCCTATCTATTCAAATAGTTATTGCCTTAATAATATCATTATCTAAGTACGTACGAAATGTCGAGAGGATATGTTATTAAATATGTGTAGGAAAAGCATTGGTATTAACACATAAATATGACCTTAAAAAAAACATATATTCATGTCTCAAAGGAACGCCGTACCCACCTCATGGTGCCGCGGTGTATTATATGGGTATGACACGTAAAAGTAATAAATATCCATTCTCCTACACCCCTCTGCTAGGCCCCTGGTCACCCCAGACACCACAAGGTGCCACGGCGCCTCCTATCACTCCACCCCCCGCTCACCCCCCTCACCACCCACCGTGACCAAGGGCCAAGCGTGCCAGGCGTGCCTGCGTGCGTATGTCTAACACTCAAAGCCTCGAAAATACCGTTTTTGGCCCATAGCATCTATGCGAGTAAAGCGATCGGGATGGTTAAACGTTAGGACCAACTAGACCCCAAATGGAGTCTATGTGCGAAAGAACGGGGTTTATAAGCCGTACGGGGGACGGCGAACGGCGGACGGACATTTTGGATTTGGATTCTACGCACCTTGGAACGTAAAGTGACAAAGTTTGAGGAGGGGTTATAAAAATTTATTGCTACACGATCACATAGGCTTATTATTGGAAATAATAAACCAAAAACGCTGCAAATTATTACATAATGGTTTATTATTTCTGAATCAGATAGCCAGCTATAGTAACCAGCATGCTCTGGGGCTTTCGCCAGTCTCTTTTCTAGTACCCACCTCTGTTCTCGCGTTACAGGCTGCGCTCCCGATGGGGAGCAAATGGATGATCGTACAGCCACCCGAGTGGTCTCATTCAATCCACGGAGCTAATTTCTATAGGAATCAAACTAAAACCGTAGGTACACTGGATTCCAAAAGCATCTGGGACCTATCCCAGTCGATTCTGCTCTCACTCCACCCCCCGCTCACCCACCCTCACCACCCATCGTGACCCCCGGCCAAGCGTGCCAGGCGTGCGCGCGTGCGTATGTCTAACACTCAAAGCCTCGAAAAAGACACTTTTTCGACCGTTTTCGGCCCATAGCATCTATACGAGTAAAGCGATCGGGATGGTTAAACGTTAGGACCAACTAGTCCCCAAATGGAGTCTATGTGCGAAAGAACGGGGTTTTTAAGCCGTACGGGTGACGGCGAACGGCGGACGGACATTTCAAATTTGGATTCTACGCACCTTGAAACGTAAAGTGACAAAGTTTGAGGGGGGTTATAAAAATGTTTTGCTACACGATCACATAGGCTTATTATTGGAAATAATAAACCAAAAACGCTGCAAATGATTACATAATGGTTTATTATTTCTGAATCAGATAGCCATCTATAGTAACCAGCATGCTCTGGGGCTTTCGCCAGTCTCTTTTTCAGTACCCACCTCTGTTCTCGCGTTACAGGCTGCGCTCCCGATGGGGAGCAAATGGATGATCGTACAGCCACCCGAGTGGGCTCATTCAATCCACGGAGCTAATTTCTATAGGAATCAAACTAAAACCGTAGGTACACTGGATTCCAAAAGCATCTGGGACCTATCCCAGTCGATTCTGCTCTCACTCCACCCCCCGTTCACCCACCCTCACCACCCACCGTGACCCCTGGCCAAGCGTGCCAGGCGTGCGCGCGTGCGTATGTCTAACACTCAAACCCTCGAAAAAGACCCTTTTACGCCCGTTTTTGGCCCATAGCATCTATGCGAGTAAAGCGATCGGGATGGTTAAACGTTAGAACCAACTAGACCCCAAATGGAGTCTATGTGCGAAAGAACGGGGTTTTTAAGCCGTACGGCAGACGGCGGACGGATATTTCAAATTTGGATTCTACGCACCTTGAAACTTAAAGTGGCAAAGTTTGAGGGGGGGTTATACAAATTTTTTGCTACACAATCACATAGGCTTATTATTGGAAATAATAAACCAAAAACGCTGCAAATTATTACATAATGGTTTATTATTTCTGAATCAGATAGCCAGCTATAGTAACCAGCATGCTCTGGGGCTTTCGCCAGTCTCTTTTCTAGTACCCACCTCTGTTCTCGCGTTATAGGCTGCGCTCCCGATGGGGAGCAAATGGATGATCGTACAGTCACCCGAGTGGTCTCATTCAATCCACCGAGCTAATTTCTATAGGAATCAAACTAAAACCGTAGGTACACTGGATTCCAAAAGCATCTGGGACCTATCCCAGTCGATTCTGCTCTCACTCCACCCCCCGCTCACCCACCCTCACCACCCACCGTGATTCCCTGCCAAGCGTGCCAGGCGTGCGTGCGTGCATATGTCTAACACTCAAAGCCTCGAAAAAGACACTTTTTCGCCCGTTTTTGTCCCATAGCATCTATGCGAATAAAGCGATTGGGATGGTTAAACGTTAGGACCAACTAGACCCCAAATGGAGTCTATGTGCGAAAGAACGGGCTTTTTAAGTCAATTCTTAGGCCTTTTATGTCCCGGACGGCAGACGGGCATTTCAAATTTGGATTCTACTCACCTTGAAACGTAAAGTGACAAAGTTTGAGTGGGGGTTATAAACATTTTTTGCTAAACGATCACATAGGCTTATTATTGGAAATGATAAACCAAAAGGCCTTTCTGTAAATATCTACTTATCACAAAAAGAAAACGATAAGTAGATATTTTACAATTTTGAATTTGATATGTTGAATTTAATTTTCGTCTCCCTGAAGAAACTCCAGTTCCTGGAGAGAAACGTTGGAGATTAATTTAAAAGAAACCAACATGAGCCTGTTTTGTAAAGTCTTGTTAAGTCTATTTTCTACGTCTATTAGACGTATTAGACCCATTTAAATAATTTGGTTTCTACACATTTTTGCGTGCAAACTAAGTTTCAAATTGAAACTTGAACCAAATTTACGTTCATTTGATTTCAAAGAGCCAAATCTTGCATCAAAGGACACGCATGATGCAAAATTGTCCGATAAACCAAAATTTTGATTCGGATCAACTGAACTTTTTGATGACATTATTGTTCGCATTACCTGGTCTGACTACCTATCAGTCTGCTTTCGAATCCTTTCAAACATGATGGATTCCAATAATCCACCCAAGTTTTGGCGAATTTTTGTAGAAAATGAAGCGATTGCAATGGCTCGTTAGGATTTGCATGGCTTCGGTAATGATGAAGGCTTTCATATTTTGTACTGCATCAAGAAGATTAGTACAACTACGTACACCATTTTTAAAGATCCAGTTTACGTTTTTGTTACTTGGCAAGCGGTAAATGACACACCTTGGAGTGAACAAATTACTTTTGTGAGTAGTTCTCATAACTTGATTAAATAGTTAGATTTATACCTAGATGTTAGCGTAAAACTGTACTGTTCTGCACTGTTACGTGTAGAAGAATATAACTTGAAACCCTGTTGGACTCAACACCCGTACAAGATCCTGATGCAATCAAACATTGTGAAGTGATTGGCTGTTCCAATTGAAAGTGATTGCACTCTCCTGTAAGTTGATATTTACATATTCAGGGTGATATTTTTTCATCGCGTTCACTGGTATTTTGCGTTCCTTTAAATACATAAATTTTGGAAGGTGGTTAACATCGCTATTTCCATTTTTTAAACACGCAAAGGTTTTGATAATGAAATAGCAATACTTACCTGTGAAAAAACAGAAATTCGTATTTCCTGAAGTTTAGAAAAACCCCATTAAATGATGAAATTGTCCAAAAATCTCTAATTGAAATCGCTTTGGTAAGGATTAGAATGCCGATTACATAACATAACATATGAGGTTTGTTCGCTGAGGCCACCAAACCAATTTTCAACCCACTTGAGGTGTTCGCTGTGTTCTCTGATCATCAGAGCTCCCCCCACCATTGGTCACTGCCTGTTCGCAGAGTTTTCCAAACTGGTTTTCAACTCGTTGCGGATCGCCAAATCGGTCAGAACTTTTTCTAGCTGACCACTTTCTGACAGTTTGCCCCCTCAATTCCAAACTCACAGCAGCCAATGAAACCATTCGAATTTGTTCGCCTTTGTTTTCGTCCCTGTTTCACGCCTCTGAGTATTTTGCCCAAACATTCAATTATAAAATGGATGGACTTCAATCCCCAACCAGTTTGAAATCAATTTGAAAGTTGGATCAAGTTGCGCATGCGCACTTGATCAGTCTCCAACAAGTTTGAAAGGGTTTGCAAGTCAACTGTCAATCGCCTCAGCGAAAAAAATCTATGATAATATGGAGCATCTAAGGGTTTCGATATCATCGAGTAAACTACCAACTAATTCAAAAACTATACCTAGACTAGCGATTTTTGAAATGTCAAATTTCGGATGAAGCTATGACAATTTTCTGATTAATATTGATTTGCCAGCATCCCCCAAACAGGTTCTACAACGTAACGATATTTTCTAGCAAGTGAGAATTTTAGTTTCTGATCACTAAGCCTCCCGAATGGAGAAAAAAATAACTTTGACTGTATGTAAGTCAGTCCTTTTGCCCTGGCTGATCAAATATGCATTGCAGGTACCTACAGTTTCCCCGTTAGGTGATGGACGGTCTTGTGAAAAAGTTTCCACAAGTTAAGACATGCTGTTGCAAATGGAGTTTGGAAACTGGCTGCAACGTGCTTGGCTGGATTCACTTTGTGAGTAGCTACCAAATCGGAAAATCTAAATTGAAATGCACTAAACCTATTATTAAAATCGAACTATTGATGAGGATAATGGAAATCGGTAATACCGTGAAATCCACAACATTCATCCTTTTTAGACCTAGGAGAAAAGGCATTTAAATGTCTAGTGTTAAGGCCGGTCCACACGCAACGACTTGTCTGCACAAATGTTTGCGCAAACCAGGTTTGCACAGACAAGTCGATGGCATGAAAATGTGTACACACGCTCAGTTTTCAACTCAAATCTATTTCAAATCAGTCAGAAGGTAATCATGGAGGAAGTGTTGTTGTGGTCGGTTTTCGCATTGTGTCTTGCCAGGAAACAACGAAATAAAGGCAAAACAATGAAATCTAAGCAACGTTTGTGGTCTAGACATTGGTTACTAAAAAGAGAACAATTTTCTCATGTAAAATTACTTCGGGAATTGCGTAATGAACCTGATGACTGGCAAAATTACTTATGCATGGACATTGAAACATATAATAATTTCCCCTCCGCCAGCAGCCACTCCCACCCTAGCTCTCCCCCTACTCAGGGCTCAGCTCGTTCCTCACGTACTCTACTAGAGTGGGGACATTCCTCCCCCCCACCACTTTCACCCACCCGTACATTCATGGGGGTAGAAACCCCCTTCCCAGCTCCACGCGCACATTCGACAAAATTCATTAAATTCACTTGATTTCCCCCTCAAACTAAATAATAACATCAATTTGTTTGAATTAAATACTACGTTTTAGCCATTCAATGGAACATCATTCCTTAAAATGGAATTTTCATGTTTGAAGGTTAATCCGTTTTGTTTATTAAAAACGATTTGAATATATAGTAGAATTGAAGATAGCCGCCGGAGGGTTTTATGAGGTTTGAAGCGAAGTTTGAACGAACCGTCCACACGCAACGACTTGTCTGTGGTTTGCGCATATATTTAAGCTCTTTTCCTCAAACCTCAAACCACCACTCCAATGTCTGTGCAGTTCTCAAATTTCCGGTCCACACTCAACGACTTGTCTGTGCAAACCTGGTTTGCGCAAACATTTGTGCAGACAAGTCGTTGCGTGTGGACCGGCCTTTAAGTAGAGTAGGTACAAAAAAAGAGTTTCAGTCATGCAGCATGATCGTATGAGCGAATTTTTGTAAGTTATCGTACTATATCATGTTACATCAGTTTTGCAAATTAAAGAAGATTCGTGGGCGAAAAAATCGTTGGCGTCTTCTACGCTGAATGCTTCTATCTTGTCTGTATTCTTCAGCAGAAGATGAATCCCTCATATATCCTCAAACTAGAACAAGTGTTTCACCAAAACAAAGAGTACAAGTGTAGAAAAGTTACACATGTAAAAGCTAAGTTTACAAGTGTTGCAGAAAAGAAAAATGGCGTGTGGGGACAAACGAAATGAACAACGTCAAGTGGGATGCCGAAATTGAAGTTTTGTCAGCGAATCATACAGGGCGTCCCATCTAAACGGGCCCATCGGGGAATTACAGCCTTACGGTGCGAGCTATCCAAAAATTGAACTGGACCTTTTTTATAGTATTTCAACTCAGCTTCACGATGCGGAAGTCCGATTTTTATTTTTCCATGTTTTAGGGTCTCAAATCATTGATTGAAACTGACGGTTTCCTCTTGACCCCCCTTTTTTTAATGCTTTTTTCGATTTTAGGTTGAATTTGGAACAGAAAATGCCTCCATGAAATTTTCTTTTAGGGGCTTCGTTTCTGAGTTATTCCACTTTTTGCGGAAGTCCGATTTATTTTTCTATGTCTCAAATCATTGATTGAAACTTACGGTTACCTCTTGACCCCCCTTTTTTATTGCTTTTTCCGATTCTAGCTTGAATTTGGAACAGAAAAGGCCTCTTTGAAATTTTCTTTTTGGGGTATCGTTTCTGAGTTATTCCACTTTTTGCGAAATACAGAAAATCGCCGATTTCTTTCAGACGTTACCAACACTTTCTTACTATTTTTATCTTCAATTTTTGAGATGTTCACCACACTTTTGAAATCAGCATTAAACTATCTATCATCAGACCCCAGCGTCCATAATCAACAATCACCATCAGGGGGATGACATTACACTTGAACCGCTTACGATTTAAAAAAAAGTTTTCCAAATCGTCGTAAAAAAAAAAAAAAAAAAAAAAAAAAAAAACCCTCAAACTGTTCAGTACACACAGAATCACTGTTCAGAATACAGTTTTAAAAATGTACCACAAGGAGACTTCCAGTCAGTTGTGTTGTGATAAATCGAAAATCCCACTTGCTCCTTCTGCAGCCTCTGCTCCTTCTCCTGCAAACTGTATTCAAGGGTCAAGAAAACAACAGCTTCCTGATACTTATTGTTCAGTCTACATAATCTTTATTATTTAAAGAACCTTACATTAGTCCATAATACGGCGTCTCATACGTTCTTCTAATAAATGAGTAATAATACTGAACAGTTTGAGGGTTTTTTTTTTCTTACGACGATTTGGAAAACTTTTAAATCGTAAGCGGTTCAAGTGTAATGTCATCCCCCTAATGGTGATTGTTGATTATGGACGCTGGGGTCTGATGGTAGATAGTTAATTGCTGATTTCAAAAGTGTGGTGAACATCTCAAAAATTGATAAAAATAGTAAGAAAGTGTTGGTAATGTCTAAAAGCAATCGGCGATTTTCTGTATTACGCAAAAAGTGGAATAACTCTGAAACGAAGCCCCAAAAAGAAAATTTCATGGAGGCATTTTCTGTTCCAAATTCAACCAAAAATTGAAAAAAGCAATAAAAAAGGGGGGTCAAGAGGAAACCGTCAGTTTTAATCAATGATTTGAGACCCTAAAACATGGCAAAATAAAAATCGGACTCCCGCATCGTGAAGCTGAGTTGAAATACTATAAAAAAGATTCAGTTCAATTTTTCGATAGCTCTCATCGTAAGGCTGTAATTTCCCGATGGGCCCGTTTAGATGGGACACCCTGTATAAAAACGGTGTTAAATACACGATAGGATGTTTATCGTACATGTCAAGGTGTAATGAGTGGAAGACAGAAAAATTATAAACGGAAAAGTGGAAAAAGTGTGTATTTGATTTCAACTTATTCTGATGGCTGGCATATTCGGATTTATCTCCTTCATTCAGCGGAAATGATTAATCAGTTCATCAAGTCTTAATGCTGCTGGGTTAGGAATGTCATCTGTAACTTCGAGATGATCTTCCCACTTCACTCTGTTCTTCAATGATAGGGAGACCTTCAATACCCGATCAGAAAAACTTGTACAGAGTCACGCACCATTTGAATCTTTCAAGGGTCTTGGAAGACATCCTATATCTCTCGTTAAACTCAAAAATACCCACGAAATGAGCGTTTTTTCGTGGCCGAAAAAATCTTTGGCGGGTCATTCCATGTCAAGTCAACACACTTTAAATTTAAATTTTACCTCACCATTTTAGATTTTGCTCAAATTTGGTATACTCATAGTAGGTGTTGAGACTAAGAAAAATACCAAATTTTAAATTTTTATCTCAAACTGTTTCTTAAATATGGCTATGTAAAACTTACAAAATCTCGCCAAAAAACCATGAACGGATTTTATACTATTCGCTCTAGGAGCTGTCCTAATTGAGCTACAGAGCTGAGGGAGGTATCATTTTGTAGCTTCTTTTGTGCTCTTTCCAGTGATATACAATAGAACATGGTTCTAATAACAAAAATTTTGTCAAAATACAAATTAAAATTTTGATTTAATTTTTTTCCAAAAAGTACATAATTTAAAATTTTCAAAATATTCCTATAAATACTTAGTACTGTTGTAAACAATGTGACAAAATATAAATATGGGATGATGATGGGTTCATTGTTAAAAAAAAATATTCCTGACACTAGTTTTCCACTAATAGCCCAGTTTTGACTAAATAATAAACATATTACGTACTTTTACCAAAGAGGTGAGCTATTTAATTAAATATATAAAGGAATACTTTGTATAAAGGTAAAAAAATATCAGAAATATTCATTCAAAATACTATCTTGTTAAAACAAAACCAATAACCATAGATATACTCCAATAAAATTAAGTTATTTAGGTTGTTTACTTTAATTTTATACAATTTAAACCAAGTTAAACAAAGCCTATTAATTAGTAAAACAATAATCTTGAACATTTCTATAACAATAAATTTGAAAAAGGTATGAAAATAGTCTACTTAAATAGTTATGTAATAATTCTGGTACTGTTGTATTTTTTGTAATAATTTGTTTTGTTGTAGTTTTTGTAATAATTCTGGTCCTGTTGTATATCACTGGAAAGAGCATAAAAAAAGCTGCAAAATGATTCCTCCCTCTAGCTCAGTTAGGACAGTTCCTAGAGCGAATAGTATAAAATCCGTTCATGGTTTTTTGGCGAGATTTTTAAGTTTTACATAGCCATATTTAAGAAACAGTTTGAGATAAAAATTTAAAATTTGGTATTTTTCTTATTCTCAACACCTACTATGAGTATACCAAATTTGAGCAAAATCTAATATGGTGAGGTAAATAGGGTGTGTTGAATTGACATGGAATGACCCTGGCGTCTTTTACGCTGAATGCTTCTTTCTTGTCTGTATTCTTCAGCAGAAGATGAATCCCACATATTAAACACCGAAAAATTGTCAACTCACAATGCTGAAAAATGTCAAGTTTACAGTTGAATGGACGTAGGTTAAAAATCGGCCATATTTTACAACTGTAAAACAGTAAGTTATTCAAAATGATGGAGAAACACTTGTAACTTGTCTAAATTCGCCTGAACACATATTATATTTCACTGCGCATCACAAGCCTACACTTGTGCCTTCATAAAACTCTTGCACACTCATTTTTTACTACTTGTACATAAAATAGGCTTGTCACTTGCTGCTATATGAAATAGGCCTGTGATGTGGCAGGAGCACCGTCTGTTGCGCAAACGCACACGTTTCATAGGGGAATCTGTTTTTCCTCAAACTAATCTTGAGGAAGTCTGCATTCTGTAATCCTATTGGATGCTGAATTGTGTAAGGTTCTATTGTATACAATAATATTTAAAATCTTCCTCCTTTGAATAATCATCGCTTCCATATCGCCCCTCAATTATTTCTTACCTCCCTGATAACCCAAATCACTCACATGGGAGTGATGGTTCCCGGTATAGATTAACTGACAATCGGTGTTAATGAACAAATCAAAATAATAGTGTTGGGAGGAAATTCCGTTGCGAAAGATTTTATTCGCTAAACCAGGAGCTTTTCGACAAGGGTGAACGATTTTGGTTTGTTATTACAAAGGTTCAGTATTGAAAATAGTTAACTATAAGAGGCGAAAAGTAAAATAAGTAACTAACAACAAAAGTTTAATTTTTCAAAAAATATTTCCAACAAAAATCATATTTGTAGGCCCATATGTATACTCGGCTTCTCGAACACAATTACAAGGTACCTGAGGGCGATGTCACAAAGCGTTTTGTATGATATACAAATGGTGGTAGTTCGAAAGGATGATTTCGTCATCAGTTCAGAGGCACAAGCTTACGTGATAGGCGACGGTGACGAGATATAAATAATTACACTCATTAGAGAGTTCCTGAAGCGATAGAGTGACAGATATGGGCCTTATCGTGAAGGGAAAACACTCCTGCGCATGTGCGGGGACATGCGGCGCCTCATCTCCAATAAGACAGATATATTCCACCTATAATATGGTTTAGTTTATTGACCGCTTGGTGATAATTATGACAGTTTTTTGGGTTTTTGAGAATCGGTCAGGCAATAATAAAATTCAATTCTTCAGGGCCAACGTTTCGATGTTGATTACATTGATGTAAATACATCGAAACGTTGGCCCTGAAGAATTGAATTTTATTATTGCCTGACCGATTCTCAAAAACCCAAAAAACTGTCATAATTATTCCACCTATAGGTACATGCTTTATCCCGAACTTACCTATCTCATCTCTTCCTCCCTATCTCAAAGTAACCTTACACAGGGATAACAGTGATATTCATTTTTTGTTGGTACCTATTCATGATTCATGAAAATTATATTCATTTTCTTGTTCATAGATTTTCAAAATCTGTCATTTCGAAACCATTTAGTGAATAAGAAAAGAACTAGGAAACTTAGAAATGCTGGAAACTGAACCCACGGGATAGGCGGAAAAAACCCCTTTGTGGTTTTGGAGTGGTTCAGCGTTACTTGAAGATAAGTAGCGTCACTTATTAGATAAGACACTAATTTGACCCTCTAGAATTTATCAGGTTAGCACCAGCTGTGGCTCGCCCCAGATGATAAAATCCCGAAGCACCTTATCCCAATTGACTTACCTACCGTTTATGAAATTTCTATTTCCGTCCACGCAAGAGAGCCATCCGAAATTACACGAAAAATCTCCCGATTTCTGGAGAATCCATCTATAATCTGTTATGTTTTCCGTAGGTATTATAGGTCCTTCTTTCAGGCGTAGCTAATCTTGTCTAATTTTAATTTCAATTAGCATTTACCCTATTTCTAAAGTATGTATGAGAGCTCACATATATGTAACAGACCCCTTCTTTTCTTTCATGTGTACTTCGAAATATGCCTAGTATTTGGATAATGGGCACATACTATCAACTATATACTGAAATGTCGGTCTTCATTGTTACAGGTGTCGAGTGTTTTCATTTTTGTGATGACATTTGCCTTTTGTACTGTGCTTTTTGCCACCTGGATGACCACTAATGAGCATTATGAAGCAACGTCCATTATGTGTAAGTTATATAAATATACATTTGATTCCGAGCAGTTTGAATTCAAATCAGCATCTTGCTAATACATCATCATTGAACTAGGTGAACAATTAATACCTGAACTTTCTATAAAACGAAACCTTTAACATATCATATCGACATGGCATATATTTTAAGGGGATATAGGCGGTGGGGGGGGGGGGGGGGGGTTTAACAACAAAATCGTGGCCCATTTCGGTTTATAATTTTCAATAATAAGCCTCCATTCCACATTTCAGCTTAATATTAGACTTTATGATTCGTTCTAGACATCTCGAGGGTTTTCCGTTTCATGTTTTAGTTCATAGATTGAATAACAAAAAAATAGCTCTCAAGGTTCAATTTCGATAGATATAGGTATACTGGATTTTTTTTTTTTTTTTTCATCTTAATAACTAGCACTAACTTGTTACTAGTATTAGTCAGTGCAGTTGATCAAGGTAATCTTTGTATAGACGATAGTTCCATAGTCCTTCCTTCAAAATAATTAGGATTTGGATAATAATCTGGTAGCTTCCATATTGTGACCAAGTCAACGTCAACATGTCACTCAATAACATCGAACTGTAATCATCGAACGGCAGCAACTCCCGAACGGATCTGTGAATTTAGAAAGAGACATTTCACTATTAATCTTATTAATATATAAAGTCCAATGTCTTTTTGTGATGTTGATTGTTTGTACCAGCATCAGGGCCAAACGGTGCACCGATTGTCATGGGGGCGGGTGCAAATTCACGAGCAAGTTCCAGAATAGACTTTGGCTACATTACAATCCTCTAGACTTACTCCTTCATAGAGAAGTTGGCTTTTTCTAAAGACGTCAAAAAGATAAACAACTTCGTAGTTTTTAAGCAAGAACTGGACATGCGTCAAAAGTTGATGGTTTAGGTTCAATCGTAAAGAAATGTCGATAACATATTCAAGGATACCAAAACGCTTTTGGTGGGTTTAGCCGAGCGGTTTTTATTCGTGAAGATATATCTTCAAAAGTTGATATTCAATACGCCTTTATGACTGCCGGGAATATGTGTAACGTAACTGAGGCTAAGTTGGTTAGATTGAAGGGACGCTTGGTTTGTAAACTAATTAGGTACAGGTTGAAACTTGATTGCTGAAATTTGAATTGAAGCGTTTATGGAACGCTGGGTAATAATATAATAATTATTCTAAACTGTTTATTTTTGTGGAAGTATTGAAGTATTGAATTGTTTTTTCAGAAGTATAATAATGATGATTGGTATGCAACAGGATGTGCAAAAGAAGCGAGCGGGCACAGCTTCTTCTATACCCCTATAAATAACTGACTTTGTCCCTTATCAACTTGAGATGCTGAAATTCGAACTCTCCCCCCCCCCCCCCCCCCTCATCACTCTCGGTGCAGTAGTGTACAATTTCATCTTGAAGAATCATTATAATCAGCAGAGTGAATTCTGTACCTAAATTCGTTACAGTCGAACTGCTAAAAATTGGAAAGGGACGTCTTTAGGTGTGGTGGAATACCTATAAATATGACGACTGGCGAGAAACCTGAATAGCTGAGTGGGCTCTTCAGCTTATTTTCTTCCTGTTCAGCTTTTCAGAACAGGACATAACAGAATTTGATAGGACGACTCTTTGGGACATTGAGAGGATTGAAATTATTACTGGGTGAGCTAAATTCTCTCCTGTTAACCCTAAGAAGAAACTTGATTTGGAGACTCTCTGGGTCATTAAAAGACGATTGAGATGATGGGCTCTTTCATTATCATCTGACTGAGCTAAATTCTCTCCTGTTCACTCTAGGAAATTTAAATTTGAAAGGGTGACTCTTTGGGACAATATGAGACGATTCAAATTATGGTTTCTTTCCTGATCAACTAAGTTCCTATTAGTTTCTATGACCTCCTACAGCTAATCCCCATGCTTTCCATCCTATGAAGCTGTAATTTGGCATGTATATGTAGCCTCCCTACTTACGACACAGTCTGGATATGGTTATTTCAGCTGTCCTAGCAAGACTAACCCTTACATGTGGGTAATCGGCTAGTATTCAAAAACGCTGCAAATTATTCCACAAAGGTTTATTATTTTTTCAATTGAGTATGATCGTAGTTTTAGTTGGCTTGCTTACGTCATAAGGCCCGTCCAGACTCCTCGGCGTCTCCTATTTCGAGTTGCCAAAACCTGTACTTCTATAATTATATACGCATGTTTATATTTCTCGATTTGCGCTCCTATCTATTCAAATAATTGAGGAGCTGACATGGGAAACGAGTTAAGTCCAAAAATCAAATTTCATAGGAACTCCCTCTGAACTCTTATCAGATTTTTTTGGACATAATCTCTTCTCCATGTAAAGGTCACACATTTATTCAGGGTGCGATCTAGCAAGGACGGGAGGACCTAAGGCCGTTGGCGTGACTGTTAACTTGCACTTCGACGAAAAAAAATGTTCTTTGGATTTTTGGACTTAACTCGTTTTCCATGTCAGCTCCTCAATTATTGCCTTAATAATATCATTATCTAAGTACGTACGTCCAAGTACGTAATTTCATGTCTAATTTGACATGTTCCAGATTCAGATAATTCAATTTCAATGCGGCGTACTAAAATATGTGAATATTCATCTGTCTATTCATACTTTGCTGCGGGCGATAGTTTGTATTCATGTTTTTTTTTTTTTCTAATATGGAATGAAGAATAGTTCTACAAAAGTTTGATAAATCAAAATATGGATTCACTTGATTTCGTCATTCCAACTACATTTCCAATGAGAATCGCCCCAAAAAGAAAAATTTAGTGGGTACCTAATTGCAAACGTTGTGCAAACGGTGCCCCTGGCGCCGTTGTGCTACGCCCCTGGTGACGTGCCGCTATGCCCTATTTTTGGCTCATAGCACCCGAGAAGTTAGGACCAACTAGACCTCATGTGGAGTCTATGTGCGAAAGAACGGATTTTTTAAGTCGATTCTAAGGCCTTTTATGGCCCGGACGGCGAACGGCGGACGGACATTACAAATTTGGATTCTACACACTGTGAAACGTAAAATAACAAAGTTTGAGGGGGGTTATAAACATTTTTTGCAATACGATCACATAGGCTTATTGTTGAAAATAATAAACCAAAAGTGTACCTAATTTTTGTAGGCTTAAACATTTCTCAGATGACTTGTGTTGTATCTAATAAACGAAATTAAGATTAAAAAATAGACCGTCCCCAACTTCTGAAATCCTATTTCCAACGTCATGTCAACGTTATCTTGTCTACATTATCAACTACGATAAGTAACAATGATGCGTTCGAAGCCAATCTGCCGTCCATCCACAAACTCTGGAAATTAAACAAACACAATGGTTTATTATTAGAAAAGATGAACCAAAAATAGTTAAACGCTGAAATTTTCAGAGATTTGCAGGTTGGAGTCACGTAGCATTTCTCTTTTTTCTGATTAAATGGAGCCATTGTCCATGAGCGAACGCAAAATTATTGAAAGAAGAATAACTTCTACAGTAATCTGATTGTGATAAAATTTTTAGATATTGGTTTTTAGGTCAAAATGGCCGCTTATTAATTTCATTGTGTAGCCTAGACAGTAAGTCTAGCCATATTCTACGCCTTACCCTATAATCTGATACAGCTCTCCTGTTGAACAACAATATGATATTAATCAATTCTGCTTTCAGCACAGTAATGTAATAGAAAGAGAAAACTTCTTACCACATTCTACTTGGCAGGCCTCAACATGTGTACTAGGTATTTCACGATTTTTCTCAACATTACACCATTTTAGGTCGTCCCTCAGAAGCTAGGTCATACAGGCAACGCTTCTTATTTAAGAGGGGCGACCTATTGGAATTGATCCACGGGGGTAGGGAACCACCCAAGCATGAGGAAAAAAAGTTCCAGACATGCAGCATAATCGTATGAGCGAATTTTCGTAAGGTATCGTGATATATTGCATATGTTGAATTGTTTTAAAATTTTGAATTCCGGGATGGAAGAGGAGGAAAGGAGGGGGTAAAGCTGAACAAACGTGGTTTTTTTCGACAAATTTTGTCGACGCCGCCCAGGCTACAAAATTATCTCAACCGATTTTCGTGATTCTTATCTTGTTTCATTAAGAATTCATTATAGTTCTGGAACGTATGTCAGAAGTTTTAAATTTCATTATGGGAGGGGGGTAATACTGGTAAATCGTGGTGTTTAAACCATTCTTCTTTGATTTTCGTTTTTTTCAACTATGAATTAGGTCTATTTTCGGATCGTATAACAGGATTTCAAATTTATTGATGAAAGGGGGTGAATGGAGGGGGTAATCGTAATAAATCATGGTTTTTCAACTATTCTCGTCAGATTTTCGTGATCTTTTCCTAAACTCAATTATTAATTTGGCCTAGTTTTGGAAATTATGTCAGGAGTTTCAAATTGCATTGTTATGCTGGGGGGGGGGGGGGTCCGAGAAGTCATGATATCGCACCCGTCATAGAAGAACGTCACAACTCAAAAAATGCGAATTCTGGGAAATTGTGATCAAAGTTTTTTCACTTGCTTTTTCGCATCTGAATCTCTTCAAAACTACCAAACGGTCCTTGTCCTACAATTTTTTGTCCGTAAAACTACCCTAGTCACCCATGATCGAAAAAAAATGTTTTTATTTCCATTATCCTTGCCATAAATGTCTTAATTAACTCAAAAATTGCAGATGTTACGTTATTCTGCGGACTATGTTTGTATTTTTTGAATTGTTACAATTCCTAACTGGATAATAGTTTTACAAATTAATCCTTTTTTCTTTGTTGCTACCTCCGGAAATTTATTTCCTACTGTTGATTTAGCTTGGTATGTTTGAAATTAGACACATTAGTGTGTACAAGGTATAAATCGTTATATTTTGTAACTTTTTCGCATTTTATTCGAACAAAGGAACAAAGAAAAGTATAGGTATAGATCATCAAAATAATTACCAAGGCTAGGTAGAATCAGAACAGGATCTAAATATTAAACCTAGCGGTAGTTTTTAAAGTACGTACCTATGATAAAAATGATATCATAACTGCCAATAAAAAAAAAAAATAAATAAATAAATAAAAAAGAAAAAAAAGCATTTCAGACTTTTACATCCCCCCCCTAAAGTCAAGTTCTGAATTTAAACTTCTATAAATCACTGACTTATTAGGTAAACATCACAGTCATAAACTAGACTAGATGAGAATCAGTCATGAAAAAAATTAAAGAGGCAGACTAGTGAGAATCATAAGAATCAAAGAATAATAAACTATGAAATCATTATTTTTTAGGGAAGTACTAACAAAAAACATGATTACATACATATAGGAAAATACAATAGCTTCCAAAATTTAATCTTATGTTTCAATTAGCATGGAAGTTTTTTTTAAGGTTTAAGTCGCACCTCAACCAGAAGGGTCATTAGCGGCATTGAATAAGGTGTTCAAAGGGACACTGGAAGTGGCGCGATTCCAAGAGGAGCCATGTTGTCATCCTTGACTAAAAAGGAGCGCCATCATGGACTTCACTGGCAACTCGGAGGGGAAAAAATTAGAGGTACAGTGATGACCACTGTTTAGCCCCTAAAGTGGATTAAAAAAACTCCAAAAATAAAGTAGGTACCTAATACAACTAAGACTAGATGTAAAATAGGCTAACAACTATATACATGATACTATATACAATCAGCAAAGTGAAACAAAACTACGACTAGATGTATATAAATATATCACAGATCAGATCAGGTCTGCTGACCGCAACTCTACTGAGTTGTCACACTCTTCCATGGACAGGAATGGACTAACCCCCCTAATCGGATAACGTATCATCAGCGCTTAAGCGAAAACAAAACGAACTACGATAATCACCGTCTTCTACATACATTCTAGACGCCTTCCTGCATTATTTGCCGTCAATAACTCAAAAATCGAAAATTTTGAGATGTGACGTTCTTCTAGGACGGGTGCGATATTTTTGTTTTTTCTCTTATTCTAACTCTCCAAAATATTATATAAAATCCATTCATAGGGACGCCCCTGTAATGCATGCTTTACTTACCAATGTTTGAAATTATGTGTAATAATAACGATCCGTAATAAGACTTCAATTTCTGGAGGAGTTACCTCGCGGGGGTTCCCTTTGTTTTCCAAAAGGCTTAACATGTCAATCATAATTAATTACGGATAACCTTTAACACTCGTCTCATTTTGAATATTGCCCTCGATTCTGGATTGTGTATGCAGAACACTTCAAAAACGTATGCGTGTAACCGGATGAGGGAACACTCGGCAAAGTAGGGTATTATCTTATCTTTCGACAAGTGTGAAAGAATGATAACTACCAAAAATAGCTGTCTCAATATCTGGATGCCCAATGTGGAACGAAATAGACTTTCAAGAATTTTTCTCAATAATTTGATATAGCAGTTTATAGTTTTTTTAGAATCTTGGATGCCTAGATATCCACCAAAAAAAAAAAAAAAAAAAAAAAAAAAAAAAAAAAAAATCTAGCTCAAGCTCGTACCTACATCCAGTGTTGGGCATAATCTTATCGTCGAATACGAATACGATTGTAATCGCGATAATTATTCGTTGATTCTGAGTCAACTGCGATTATATTAGTATTCGTGTAATCGTATTCGTCTGTCGGCGATTACACGAATACAACCCATAAAAAGTCCAGTCATGCAGCATGACCCCATGAGGGAATTTTTGAAGAAATCTTCGACATTTCAGTCGCTATTGATCGTGTAGAGAAATTTTAGTTTATGGTTTTGATAGACAAACATGGAATCAAATCATTAAAATAATTAGGAGGTACTCATACGTTATTATTATTAAACTAATCTTGTAGATTTAAAGACAAATGTAGGTAAATATTCATAGATTTCGTTGGAGGGAGGCCTTGAGATTAACGTTACTGACGGCCGAGCGGAGCGAGGCCTTGGGTCTGCGTGCTAGTACGTACATAAATAGAACTTCTTCATAATTTCATGGCTGATATTTTCTAAGCCAGTATTAAAGCTACATCAAGTCTTAAAACAGTCGAGAGTAAAACATAAAAGAGAGCGACCGAGAGAATCGGAGGACGGAATATTTCTCAGAGTAAACTCATCAGTTGCGATTACTTTTTTTTTTTTTTTTTTTTTAACAAACACCTACTAGGTACCTACGTTTTAAACAGCATGGTTCTAGAATTGGTTATACAGGGATACTTCCATAAGAGTAGTTCAATCTGAATTTGGACAATGTTTCATGCAAATATTACCCATTTTTACAACTAGCGAACGGCATTATTTCGATTTTTGACTGATTTTTGAACTTTGAAATTTTTGAGAACTTGATACATTTATAGGAAATATTACGCTGATTCCGAATATACCACATGTTAGTATGTTGAAAAAATATTTCGCACAACAAATCGCTAAAAACAGGCTATTTTGAAATTTTTGACTACATTTTTGAAAATTTCAACCCGAAGATGTAATCCGATCATGCTGGCCAACGAACTTGAACTTTCGTTTTGTGTCCTTAACATTTTAAAATTTGTTTGAAGTTTCTAGCACAATTCTACGGACAGTTATCGTCCGAAATGACACATACATACATACATACATTAAAAAATGCGTTAAACTTCAGAATATGATTCAGAATAGCCTGAAACGGATTTCTGCATAAAATTTTTTCAAAAATTCACATTCTACAAATTTTGAGGCGAGAGCAATAGCTTAATTTTCTTCAAAAATTCGCTAAAATACGTCACGGTCATCAATTTCAATAGGGCTTCCCTCATATAATACGCGAAGCCTTGCTAATATTACCTAGCTTCAGAGGGACGTCCTTAATGCGAATTCGACGATTGGAGCCCAGCCTATTTGTTTCAAATCTATTTCAATAGGACGTACCGATGAAGCCAGGTAATATTAACAATGCTTCGCATATTATATGATTGACGCCCTATTGAAATTGATGACCGTGATGCGTTTTTATGGGTTGTATTCGTGTAATCGCCGACAGACAAATACGATTATACGAATACGAATATAATCGCAGTTGACTCAGAATTATCGATATTACATTCGTATTCGACGATAAGATTTTTCCCAACACTGCCTACATCTCTGGAATATCAATCAGACAAGAGTCATGATTTAGGGTGTCAATGATGTCGACATTGAAGTAAAATACATTAGGACGTAAGTACACTAGCCTTGATCACGACTTCAAGCTTGTGTTCGTAAATGTTGGGTTCGAGCAGAACGCGCAGATCAATATGTCTGAGAGGGGTGACAGCAATAGCTATACTGACAGGAATCGATGCAAAACAAATAATAATAAATCGCACACGCGGGTGCATAACAAGAATGAGTTGGTCAAGTAGACTCGCTCACAGGTCGATAATTTTGGCGAATTCAATTTTTCTAAGAAAACGACACTGTTTGCAATGGCTTAAAAATTTTTTTCCATGGAAAGATGTTTAGACTGAAAGCTTTCATGAATATACGTGCAGTACTTTATGTGCTCAATAATGAGACGAAACTTTGGTAAAATGTGCAAAAAATCATGAGAATGTGTTTTTACTGGAGATAATTTTTTATAAAAGGGTGTCTTAAAATGCTACGACATAAATTTTGTGCTTTAATATTTCTCAAATTCAAAATAACACGTAATAAAAAGCTGTGGAAAATATAAGAATATTTGCTGCTGCTTGAATTGAAGTTGTAATTCGCTTAAATTTGGATGGTAGTTGGAAGAAGATTTTTTCTTTTTAGCGAATTTTTGAAGAAAATTAAGCTATTGCTCTCGCCTCAAAATTTGTAGAATGTGAATTTTTGAAAAAATTTTATGCAGAAATCCGTTTCAGGCTATTCTGAATCATATTCTGAAGTTTAACGCATTTTTTAATGTATGTATGTATGTATGTGTCATTTCGGACGATAACTGTCCGTAGAATTGTGCTAGAAACTTCAAACAAATTTTAAAATGTTAAGGACACAAAACGAAAGTTCAAGTTCGTTGGCCAGCATGATCGGATTACATCTTCGGGTTGAAATTTTCAAAAATGTAGTCAAAAATTTCAAAATAGCCTGTTTTTTGCGATTTGTTGTGCGAAATAATTTTTTCAGCATACTAATATGTGGTATATTCGGAATCAGCGTAAAATTTCCTATAAGAATATGTATCAAGTTTTCAAAAATTTCAAAGTTGAAAAATCAGTCAAAAATCGAAATAATGCCGTTCGCTGGTTGTAAAAATCGGTAATATTCTTCAAAAATTCGCTCATGGGGTCATGCTGCATGACTGGACTTTTTTTTTGTATATTTCAAGTTGAATAGAAATTGGTGATTTATGAGTGAAAAGAAAATGTTAGCTATTAATTTTATGGAAGAAAAGTATTCTAAATGATACTCTTCTATTCAAAAAGAGATTTTGGATTTTAGGCTATTTTTTGCAATTTTATAGATTTTTTAAAACAAAATTTAATGAAGTTCAAGTTAGCATAATTTCGTACATAAATTGTTGAATGTTCTATTTCATTGTTGATAAACTTCATTTGACCAATCTTATGCTAAAAAATATCAATTTGAAGATTCTTAGCCATTTTCAGTGATTTTGTCAGCACATTTTTTTAAATTTGACCAATTAAATGATATCAACATACAGTATAGGTAAGTACCTAACACTTTTATGTGTTGGAAAGATGGCTTGGTAATAAATTGTTATGTTTATCAACTATATTAAAAAGCGTAAAATTGTGAGATTCCGCTGCTGTAATGGATTGAACCCATTTGTGAGGTCCGAAGCTCCGAGTTCCGATACTAAATATACTATAAGCGGCGTTTAATAATTATGGACCAGAGATCTACGTAGAAGGGCTGTCTAATACATAAATAATAAACCTTTGTGTAATAATTTGCAGCGTTTTTTCCTTTGTATAGTTGTGATTCGACAAAAAATTAAATCACTTGGTGAGTTGTAGAGCGGTTGCATTGGTTCAGTCGTTACTCGTCCCCATTCAATATTTATTTAAAATTGCCTACCTACCTACTAGCTAGTTTGAAAATTGAAAAAATAAAAATAAATAAAATAGGTGTAGGTTGTTGGAGTATTGAGACTAAGCACAAACGTTTTTCTTTCAGTCGCGTTGGTCTTATCGGGTCTCGTAACGGCAGCCGTTGGAATGGACGTGTTAATGGCGATTTTCCTTCTATGTGCTGTTTATAAAGTAAGATAATAGAAAAACTGACAAGTTACTAACTACTTCCCAGGAATCATTTCGACTGGTACCTACCATTACTTATAATCTAATATTATAAGTACGTCTACCTACGAAGTAATAGGTAGTTAGAAGCGGTTTACGAGCCGATTTCACGGCGAAGGAATGTTGAAACGAACGAAATACAAATTGTATAGCAATTTAAGAAGTTCTCTAAATTATTTATGTACAGAATCAAACAAGAATCCAACTTTTCTGGGGTGTTTGCTAAATGACACTGGTATGTCACGTTAGGGTGGTTCAAAAAAATTTTTTTTTTTTTAAATTTCTTATCCCCATTGTTTTTTTGCTTCCTCGGTATGTCAGGATGACCCTCCTAAATTTTTAGCAAAAATTATTAATCCTACCCACTATACCTGGGTCGATTTTGGCCAGTTATCTGCTATCGTAAACCAACCTCCGGGCGTGGTGATGATTTGAAGGACGGATTTCAATTTTTTTGTGTCAATTTATGGGTTTTCGAATGCGCTGAACACGATGAGCTTATTTATTTTACGCTCCGTCCACTAGTTATCTGGTAAACTGGCAGAGGGCGCTGCTAGGAGATAAGTAAAAATCGAAAATTTCACCGAAAAAGCTGTCGCCTGGTTAAGAATTGTACAAGAAATATGCTATTATGGTCGGATAATATACTTTGGCATGTTCTGAACATGATCCCGTTTTTTACTATACTTTTTCGCCGATGATTGCTTCGTTTATCGGCCATAAACCTCAAATTAATTGTAGGGTAATAGACAAATTCACCCTAATTTCACCGGAAATTATGTCGCGTTGATAATTTAAGGTCCCGAAATACCGTGTACCGATAAAATTTGGCATTTACCAGGATACTCAGTACAAAGCCGTTGGTAATTTGGCAAGGTCTTGAACCGGTATTGTACTTATTCGTCAAATGTAGCGGCAAAATGGAGAAAATAGCTTAACATTTTTCTGCAAAACTCCTTAGTTTCCATCGGTTTTCCGGGGCCAAATTCGTAGTTCTGAATTGTCTGAACTGTGATTGGATGTGTAGGTATTTGGCGTTGCGGCAGCGCGCGATAAAAAAGTAAACAAACATCGGGTTCATGTGAATACCCGGAGAATGCCTATCTAGAACTTGCGCATAGGTAAACTCAATTGTAGATATTACTTGACATTTTTCGAGCTGTTTAAGAACTTACTATACCTATATATCGGGAGAATATATATATGAGGGTTTTTGGCGACATACAGAACTCTACTTTTTGTATTGGAGTTCGCAAAACCTCTATGTGCGTTTCACACTCTCGACATTACTTGAGTCGAGCATTCACACGTGACCGATACCGCTGAAAATAAGATCCAATCACAGTTCAGACAATTCAGAACTACGAATTTGGCCCCGGAAAACCGATGGAAACTAATTAATTTTACAGAAAAATTTTAGCTATTTTCTCCATTTTGCCGCTATATTTGACAAATAAGTACAATGCCGGTTCAAGACCTTGCCAAATTACCAACGGCTTTGTACTGAGTATCCTGGTAAATGCCAAATTTTATCGGTACACGGTATTTCGGGACCTTAAATTATCAACGCGACATAATTTCCGGTGAAATTAGGGTGAATTTGTCTATTACCCTACAATTAATTTGAGGTTTATGGCCGATAAACGAAGCAATCATCGGCGAAAAAGTATAGTAAAAAACGGGATCATGTTCAGAACATGCCAAAGTATATTATCCGACCATAATAGCATATTTCTTGTACAATTCTTAACCAGGCGACAGCTTTTTCGGTGAAATTTTCGATTTTTACTTATCTCCTAGCAGCGCCCTCTGCCAGTTTACCAGATAACTAGTGGACGGAGCGTAAAATAAATAAGCTCATCGTGTTCAGCGCATTCGAAAACCCATAAATTGACACAAAAAAATTGAAATCCGTCCTTCAAATCATCACCACGCCCGGAGGTTGGTTTACGATAGCAGATAACTGGCCAAAATCGACCCAGGTATAGTGGGTAGGATTAATAATTTTTGCTAAAAATTTAGGAGGGTCATCCTGACATACCGATGAAGCAAAAAAACAATGGTGACAAGAAATTCCAATTTTTTTTTTTTTTTTTTTTTTTTTTTAAGCGAATTTTCTTAGAAAATAAAGCTATTGCAATGGCTCCAAAAAATTTTAAATAAAAATTTTCAAAAATTTTCTTCATCGAAATCTGTTTTGAGGCATTCTGAAATGATTCCTGGATTTTAACGCTTTTTTATATGTATATATATATATATGTATGTGTCATTCCAGACGATAACTCTCGATAGAATTGAGATAAAAACTTCGTTCTTTCGCCAAAAAATCAAGCATTTCAAAAGAAAGGATGAGTTCGTTGGACAACACTTTTTGAGCATATTAAATTGGTCAAATTTCAAAAAATGTACTTAAAAAATCAGTAAAAAAAGGCAAAAAAACTGCTAAAAATTAACAAATTTCTATTTTTTAGCAGAATGCTACTCGAAAAAATTTAATCGAACATGAACTAGGACATTTAAAAATTTAATCACAAAATTGTACTGAAAAATGTACTTGAATTTCATTAAAATAAGCTAAAAATCGATAGGAACACTTGAAAAAATCGTAAAAATCCACAAAATCATTTGTTCATTGGAATATTACTGACAAAAAGTTAGTTTGCTATAAAATGTATAATAAAATTTTTATTTGTCCCCAAATTGCTCAAATTTCAACAGAATTTAACATAAATGTAATACGACTATTTATGAAAATTCACTCATACGATCATGCTGCATGACTGGAACTTTTTTTACCACCCTAATGTCACGTACAGTGTTGGGCATAATCTTACGGTCGAATACAAATACGATTGTAATCACGATAATTATTCGTTGATTCTGAGCCAACTGCGATTATATTCGTATTCGTGTAATCGTATTCGTTTGTATAATCGTCTGCGATTACACGAATACAAACTATAAAAGTCCAGTCATGCAGCATGACCCCATGAGCGAATTTTTGAAGAAATCTTCGACATTTCAGTCGCTATTGATCGTGTTGAGAAATTTTAGTTTATGATTTTGATAGACAAACATGGAATCAAATTATTAACACATGCACAGAGTAAACTCATCAGTTGTGATTACATTTTTTTTTTTTTTTTTTTTTTAGCACCTACTACCTACGTTTTAAAATGGTTAACAGCATGGTTCTAGGATTGGTTATACAGGGATACTTCCATAAGAGTAGTTCAATCTGAATTTGGACAATGTTTCATGCAAATATTACCGATTTGTACAACTAGCGAACGGCATTATTTCGATTTTTGACTGATTTTTCAACTTTGAAATTTTTGAAAACTTGATACATATTCTTATAGGAAATTTTACGCTGATTCCGAATATACCACACATGTTAGTATGCTGACAAAATTATTTCGCACAACAAATCGCAAAAAACAGGCTATTTTGAAATTTTTGACTACATTTTTGCAAATTTCAACCCGAAGATGTAATCCGATCATGCTGGCCAACGAACTTGAACTTTAGTTTTGTGTCCTCAACATTTTAAAATTTGTTTGAAGTTTCTAGCACAATTCTACGGACAGTTATCGTCTGGAATGACACATACATATATACATACATACATACATACATATATACATACATACATATATACATACATTAAAAAATGCGTTAAACTTCAGAATATGATTCAGAATAGCCTGAAACGGATTTCTGCATAAAATTCTTGAAAAAATTCACATTGTACAAATTTTGAGGCGAGAGCAATAGCTTAATTTTCTTCAAAAATTCGCTAAAAATGCGTCACGGTCATCAATTTCAATAGGGCGTCCCTCCTATAATATGCGAAGCTTTGTTAATATTACCTAGCTTCAGAGGGACGTCCTATTGAAATTGATTTAAGACAAATAGGTTGGGCTCCAATCGTTGAAGTTGCTTCAAGTACGTCCCTCTGAAGCTAGGTAATATTAGCAAGGCTTCGCATATTATAGGAGCGACGCCCTATTGAAATTGATGACCGGCAGCATTTGTGTTTATCGATTTACGTAAATAAGCGCCTTCACCTTGTTGAGAATCTGATTTCCTTTCATGGTCATGACACTCGATAAGTGAGAAGTTACTGTGAGGGTGTTCATCATCGAATGTCATGTTTTGAACGTAGCTGTCAGCTGTCTAAGTTGTGGAATCGACATTCTACCTACCTTTCATCGATCTGCCCTGTAAAAGCACCTACGTAAACTTCCTTCGGTAGGTCAAAGGTCCAATCAGCAGTATTGACTAGATCTGGAATTGACAAGACTATTGATAAATTTGTATGCTTGAAACATATTTGAATTCAAATGTCTAGGTTTTCATTTCTGTAAAATAATTTATTGTTCTTATTGATTCTACACGACAAATCGCCTGACATACTACCTATTGTAACATTTGTGAAAATTAAATTGAAATCGATACAAATGACGTAGCTTCATTAGTAAAATTTCGACTTAATTACTTATTTGACACCTCCCTATCGACTAATGTTCGATCATGTAATGGAAGCGTATGTTGAATAGGTTTTGTAGAAGCGTGTTTTTCCGTTTAGAAATACTGATTACCTATATAAAGGGTGTCTACTAAGTTATGAATCACCCCTTCTATATCCCTTATCTGTCAAAGTAAAAATACCAGATCAACGCTATTATTTATACATTTTCCCGTAAAATTCAAATGTTGTGTTTTCACGCATTGCGCACGCGCGTAAATTCCAGAAACGACATTTTCTTAAAATGTGGGCAAAATTGGCAGCACTTTGAAAAAGAAACCTCACCACGGAATCAGAGTAGAAAAGTAGTGTAAAAGTCCAGTCATGCAGCATGACCCCATGAGCGAATTTTTGAAGAAATCTTTGACATTTCAGCCGCTATTGATCGTGTAGAGAAATTTTAGTTTATGATTTTGATAGACAAACATGGAAGGGTCATTCTCATTTCATTTGCCGCTTTCATGTCCCTGACGACGAATTCTCACAATTATTGACCAAAACTAGCGTTTTTGGGGGGAAAAAGGGTAGTATAAGTTGGGAGATCAACGACGAAATAATTTTAATGCCCAAAATCCCCTTTAACCAATACACAGTGATGACGAATGAAACCTGAAATCCTGGTAACTCATGAGTGTTACCGTCCCCTCCTACCTAACATGTACGTAGAAGTTAGGTAGTTACGAAACAATGACAATCTAGAACTGGCCAGGGTTACTAGCTGCAGTAGGTAGGTTCCTCTTTATTTAGAGTAAGGATTTACATTTTTAAGATTTTTCCCAACCCGTGAAAAACCAGTTTTTCAGTATGTCCCCCATATCTCTTCTCAATGGGACCACAGGAGTGTTACCATTTTTGCGATCAAGAAGACCGATGGAAAATGGTGGGAAACAGTCAGTTGTGAAGGTTATATTGTCCAGTTGAAGATGTGAGACTGCAGTGGAGTGCTTGGAGTTGCAGCAGTTTTTACAGTGAAAGAAGCCTAAAAATATGAGGAGTATTTTTATTTTCAATCATGAGTGTTACACTAATTACGAGTGTTGTTAGTGCTTAAACAAAATAATCCGATATCAAGAACCATACTGCTTGGTGACAGGTTTCAAACAGTAGCCATCCCCGAGATTTGCCACTTCATCATCCTGTGTGACGCCATTTTTACTGGAAATTCTCATGAGTGTTACCCCTCAGGAGTGTGACCAAGGATGGGTAAAAAATATATAAAATACAACATCAATGAAAAACTCACTGTTCATCTATGGAACACAAATCTGCAATGTACAATGAGTAGTATTGGCCGATCTAACCTCATTTTTGAGCACTTTCATATTTCACGTCATTAAGGTTCTCACACGACCCAAAGCGGCAAATGAAATGAGAATGACCCGGAATCAAATTATTGAAAATAATTAGGAGGTCATACAGGGATACTTCCATAAGGGTAGTTCAATCTGAATTTGGACAATGTTTCATGCAAATATTACCGATTTTTACAACTAGCAAAACGGCATTATTTCGATTTTTGACTGATTTTTCAACTTTGAAATTTTTGAAAACTTGATACATATTCTTATAGGAAATTTTACGCTGATTCCGAATATACCACATGTTAGTATGCTGAAAAAATTATTTCGCACAACAAATCGCAAAAAAACAGGCTATTTTGAAATTTTTGACTACATTTTTGAAAATTTCAACCCGAAGATGTAATCCGATCAACGAACTTGAACTTTCGTTTTGTATCCTTAACATTTTAAAATTTGTTTGAAGTTTCTAGCACAATTCTACGGACAGTTATCGTCTGGAATAACACATACATATATACATACATACATATATACATACATAAAAAAATGCGTTAAACTTCAGAATAGCCTGAAACGGATTTCTGCATAAATTTTTTTTCAAAAATTCACATTCTACAAATTTTGAGGCAAAATTCTACAAAAATAGCTTAATTTTCTTCGAAAATTCGCTAATTCGCTTGTGCCACACTTGGGGGTCTACCGAATTGAAAAATGAGCGTAATTTCGGGAGCGCGCAACTTTCATGCATTTCACATTTCTTCCATGAAATTTGACCCAGAATCTGAATCTGCAATTAAAGAGAGGATAACGTTTGGATACAAAAGTTGGTGCGCGTTTCTTTCATTTGCGCGTGTGTGGGATTCGCGAAAACGCAAAATTTGAATTCTACGGAAAAAGATGAATAATAGCGTTGGTCCGATATTTTAGCTTTCAAAGGTAAGGAAAATAGAAGGGGTGATCCATAGCCTGGTTCCTAGTACATACAATATATAAGTTGTTAATTCTGAATCTGGTGCATCTCGCATGCGTTTATGAGGGGAAGATAGTATGCCAATTTATCAGAATACAGTTCTGTTAAATCTGTTGGTTAAGGTTAGCTGAAACCTAAATAATAAAGTTGAGTGATTGTTTGTCTCTAAAGTCCCTTACTTCCATAGTTAATGCATGTTCCTTGCTTAAAGAAAATAATAATAATGATAAGAAAAGAAAAGAATAATTTTTTTTAAACAGTTAATTACATACATTCCTAAATTGTTTACAGGGTGCAATGAAGAAATTGAAGATTTGGTTATATTTGGAAATAATATTATTTATCCTTAACTGCATTCTCCGCTTGATAAATTTCATCGGACTGCTGGGTTTAAATGCTCCCACGTCTGAGCTGTACGGGAACTTGGTACAAAACATCGTAGAACTGGGTGAGTCGAACAAATCTCTTTAAACAGGTCTTTCAGGTTTCTTACAAACAAAATTGTGAAACCGAAACAAGTTAGAAAAAAAGTGTTAGTTTTACATCATGAAGAAGACTCAGGTCTCGAGAAGAAACGTCAGCAAGATAAATAAATTTAACATTATGGGCAGAAATGCCAATTTTAGCGAATTTTCTTAGAAAATAAAGCTATTGCAATGGCTCCAAAAATTTTAAAATAAAAATTTTTCTTCATCGAAATCTGTTTTGAGGCATTCTGAAATGATTCCTGGATTTTAACGCTTATACAGGGTGATTCCCTCGCAAATACAAAAAAAAATTTGGGTAAAACTACATCAAAAATGGAGTAAAATGCCGCCAACTGCATATTTTTATCTCAATCTGTTCTCGAGATATGATTTTTTAAAGGTTTTTTCAGGAAAACCGTGTTTTTTTCTTTTAAACTCAAATTTCTCCACTTTACTTCATTCAATTTCAACTTTCAACCTCATTTTCGGTATCAGCGTTAAATTTACTATAAGAATAGTGTACTTGGGTTCTTAAAAAGTACCATCCGAAGACCCTCACATCAGCTCAAACATTGACGATTTTGAAAAAATAATATTTCTGAAAATCTTTAAAACTTTACTACTCTTTTAAAAAGAATCCTGGAAACTGGCAAATCTCATGAAAACTGCTTCGTCTAATACTCTTTCCAACGGTATAATCAATTTTACTTTTATTTTGTTGTTTAGGGGAGAAAATTATGTTTTAATTTTAAAAAATGTGTGTTTTTCAATGAAATTGTTGGTTTTCTCGAAAGATGACCCTCCATGAACCAACGAGTATGGGGTCGGTTTCTATGTATTTTTTCTCGCTGGATCGAATGGAATTTCTCGCAGATCTCTCAACTACGTTATAATCGAGTTTTACACTTTAATTAACTAGTTTTACCCCATAACACACATACATTTAATCGTAACAAACAAACTAAACATTTGTAATTTTAAGTGTAAAACTCGGTTACAAAAGAGTTGGAGAGATCTACAAATGTTACCATTCGATACAGCGTGAAAAAATACATAGAAACCGACCCCATACTCGTAGGTTCATGGAGGGTCATCTTTCGAGAAAACCAACAATTTCATTGAAAAACCCACATTTTTTAACATTAAAACATAATTTTCTCCACTAAATAACTAAATAAAAGTAAACTTGATTATACCGTTGGAAAGAGTATTAGACGAAGCCGTTTTTATGAGATTTGCCAGTTCCCAGGATTCGTTTTGGAAGAGTAGTAAAGTTTTAAAGATTTTCAGAAATATTATTTTTTCAAAATCGTCAATGTTTGAGCTGATGTGAGGGCCTTTGGATGGTACTTTTTAAGAACCCAAGTACACTATTCTTATAGTAAATTTAATGCTGATTCCGAAAATGTGGTTGAAAATTGAAATTGAATGAAGTAAAGTGGAGAAATTTGAGTTTAAAAGGAAAAAAACACGGTTTTCCTGAAAAAACCTTTAAAAAATCATATCTCGAGAACAGATTGAGATAAAAATATGCAGTTGGCGGCATTTTACTCCATTTTTGATGTAGTTTCACCCAAAATTTTTTTGCATTTGCGAGGGAATCACCCTGTATATATATATATGTGTCATTCCAGACGATAACTCTCGATAGAATTGATAAAAACTTCTTTCTTTCGCCAAAAAATAAAGCATTTCAAGAGAAAGGATGAGTTCGTTGGACAACACTTTTTGAGCACATTAAATTGGTCAAATTTCAAAAAATGTACTAAAAAAATCACTAAAAATAGCTAAAAACGGCTAAAAATCGTTTAATTCATATTTGCTGGTAGAATATTGCTCAAATAAAGTCTATTAACTATGAAATAGAACATTCAAAAATTTATGTAAAAAATTATGCTGTAAAATGCACTTGAAATTCATTGTTAAAATTCAAAATTTGCTAAAAAATCGATGAAAACTGCAAAAAAGCTAAAAATTTAAAACCTCTATTTGAACTGGAGATTATTATTTAGAATAAGTTTTTTTTAAAAATAAAATCAATAGTTAACAATTTACTTGCACTCAAAAAGCTCAAATTTCAAAACAATCTAATATCTATTATTAATAAGAATGAAAAACTTCTGTCCGTTTGTTTGTCGTGTCTATGCACGCCAAACGGCTTGAGTGGCCGGATCTACGACTGGGGGGATCTTTTTGGGATATTTCCGATAGGGTGTATAAGCGAATTTAAAATTTTCTAATCCCACCCGAACCATGGGCCGTAGGGCGGGAGGGGGGTCGAATTAAGAATTAATGTGCGCTTTTTGGACTTCCCCGCTTCCCCTACCCCTCTAAACGGCCGTTGACAATTCCGGAAAAATACGGGTTTCGTAGTTTTTCCTACGAGGAAGACGACGGCGCGATCGGATCGCGAAAAAAGTATCGGGAAATGCGTCAAAAAAATGCGAGAGTACGGACCCGTTTTCTCGAAAAGTCCGCCGAAAAACTTGGTTTTTTCCGATTAAAATATACCCCCATAAAGGTACGTTTTTCGGAACGGTTTTTTGCGGGCGAAATACAGCTTTGGGTCCGCGCGAATCTGAATCCGAAATCGGATATCGAAAAAAGTGACGAGAACTCGGTCAAATCACGAGCGGAAGCAAGGGGAACCGTTTAATATGAGAAATTAATCTAATACCCGGGCCGCCCGTTTCACAACGTTGCTTACCAGAAGGGACCCTCACAGGGGGGTTTCCATTTGCACTTCTACGCAATACTTGCGAGGCGAGCAGGTAAAAATGTAGGCACTACCTTGCGAGCGAAGCGAGAGCCATTTCAACAGAATAAATACGGACTTTGTCCTACACATATACAGGTATACCTTGCGAGCGAAGCGAGCAACATCCACTAATAAACTTTTCGTTTTAGTTTTATAAGATTTAATTTTGTTTGTAAGAATTTCCAACAGAAAAAAAACGTCTGCCAAGTTGGGGTGGGCATTAAAACTTCCTCAAGCGAGCGAAGCGAGCAGCATCCCCTACAGAAGTTAAACCTACCCTTAGAGACCTACCGTTTGCGAGCGATGCGAGGCAACATCCCTACATGTTGGGTGGGCAGTATAACTTCCTCAAGCGAGCGAAGCGAGCAGCATCCCCTACAGAAGTTTAACCTACCCTTAGGGATCTACCGTTTGCGAGCGAAGCGAGCATCATTCCCTACATGTTGGGTGGGCAGTATAACTTCCTCAAGCGAGCGAAGCGAGCAGCATCCCCTAAAGAAGTTAAACCTACCCTTAGAGATCTACCGTTTGCGAGCGTACAAGCAACATCCGGCCTAGCATTCACCACTTGGACAATGGGTGAATGTCAATTGCGAGCGAAGCGAGAAACATGCCCTACATAACCCTCACTTTGCGAGCGAAGCGAGCAACATCCCCGAATAAACTTTTCGTGGTTCCACGTAGTTTTATAAGATTTTAATTGTTTTGTAATAATTCCCAACTGAAAAAAACGTCTCTGCCAAGTTGGGTGGGCAGTATAACTTCCTCAAGCGAGCGAAGCGAGCAAGCATCCCCTACAGAAAGTTAAGCCTACCCTTAGAGATCTACCGTTTTGCGAGCGAAAAGCGAGCAGCATCCCCTACAGAAGTTAAACCTACCTTAGAGATCTACTACCGTTTGCGAGCGAACAGAGCAAACATCCCCTAAATGCCACACTTTGCGAGCGAAGCGAAGAGCCATGTCAACAGAAATAAATTCGGATTTTTTCCTACAAATATACAGCAATACCTTGCGAGCGAAGCGAGCAAAATCCCCGAATAAACTTTTGTGTTCCACATAGTTTTATAAGATTTAATTTGTTTGTAAGAATTTCCAACAGAAAAAAACGTCTGCCAAGTTGGGTGGGCAGTATAACTTCCTCAAGCGAGCGAAGCGAGCAGGCATCCCCTACAGAAGTTAAACCTACCCTTAGGGATTCTATCGTTTGCGAGCGAAGCGAGCAACATTCCCTACATGCCAACACTTTGCGAGCGAAGCGAGCAATATTCCCTACATGCCACACTTTGCGAGCGAAGCGAGCAATTTAATGGGGGGTCCGGGGGGCTGGCCCCCCGGCTGGACGTGGAGGCGAGCGTAGCGAGCCGGAGCGGCTAGTATTATATAATACGATGATTTACGAAAATTCGCTCATACGATCATGCTGCAATACTGGAACTTTTTTGTAATAAACCCTACTCTACATCGTTTATGGGAATGATACATCTTCACAAACACTCTGATCCAACATCTGTTTCTGTAAATTTGTACAATCGAAAGCCATTGATAACTGATAGCATGCGCGATGGCAGATCTTTACTATTATATCACTATTATATTTTGCTTCCGAGACTGCAAGGCAGCGGAAGCTTTGTTTTCACTTTCGAAATGAAAAAAATTTTTGCTCCAAAATCAAAAATTTCACTCGCATTTTTGCGTTTCAGAGCCTCCTGAACAAATTTGGTTCGTGTCTCTGTCTGTCTGTCTGTCCGTCCATATTTCCTTGTAACAGCCATAACGTCCACAATTTTGATCCGATTTTTTAACCAAATTTCGAGGATCGTGCGAGTTGAGTTCTAGATGGTCCCCTATCAACTTCATTATGATCGAAATCAAACGGTAGCTTCTGCGCAGGCGCTAACGTGAATTCCATGTGACGGTCATAATTCGGTCAATGTTGAACGGATTAAGGTCAGATTTTCAGGGAGAATGTGGGTAATGTCCCCTTGAGGTCCCATAAGACAATCATCATAATTGCATTAGCGGTACGCTCTGCGCACAACACCTATTCATTCTCAACACCTATTCGTACTGCCGAAACATCGCCAAAAAGTTTATTCAGACATACCCTCTACACTAGACTCAATTATCAGTCCCTCTTGTGTACAGATATCCGTTCCAGGGTTTTCTAGTACACAAACCACCAAACCCGTACGTGAAACTGTGACGACTGACTCGCCTAATACCATATCAGTACAACCTGAACCATGTAATAAAAAATCAGTTTCCTAATCAAGACCCCTTCATCACATCTGAAACGATCCTTATCGCCTGTGTCCTTGAATTCTGCAACAGATGATAACACTTCAAAATCTTCATTTGATGACATTGAACTTCCTAGACAAACAAATAATCAAACCAATCAGCAGCGTAATTCTGAATCTTCAGTGAAGAAAACTCAAAAAACAAGAAAAAGAAAACAGAAGCTAAATTTTCTTTATCAACAACAACCTACTTAGTTATTTAAAACTCTGCTAAATTTTTCGTCTAATCATAATTTTAAAAATCATCATGAAAATCTTACAATGGAATGTCAATGGTTTGGTTACCCGATCAAATGAACTTAAGTTGTTGTTGATGGAAACATCCATCGACATAATGGCCATACAAGAAACCCGTCTACGACCCTCGATTACTTCAAACTCTTGGTTTCGATGTAGTTCGCTCAGACTTTCTAGGTGGTCAAGTACAAGTGGTGGTTGTGCTATCCTAATTCGTAATTCTCTCCATTGGAGTCAGCTCGTCTGAATACTAATTTACAAGCTGTAGCAGTGTCATTACTAGCTCCAATAAAAATCACTATATGTCCTTGTACATGCATAGCCTAAATACCTCTCGGGAAGAAATTGATGAACTAATCGAAACAGCTTCCACCTCCCTTTTTTATTTCTAGGGGACATGAATGCACATAATCCTCTTTGGGGTCACTTCATACTGATCAACGAGGGAAAATTATCGAGTCTGTCTTGGACAAGTAATAATTTGTTTTACTCAACTCTGGGCAGAACACAAGGTTTAATTCGGTGAATGGATCAAACTCTGCGATTGACCTTTCGCTTTGTAGCCCTGAAATAGCACCGTTATTTGATTGGACTGTTAGTAATGATCTCCATAGCAGTGACCACTATCCAATATTAATAAATACTCTTTGTAGAAACCCACCAAAAAAGCTATAGATTCAGATGGAAAACCGAAGAAGTGATTGGCCTAGTTTCGGAAATCGGTAGAACAATTGCTAGAACTTAAATCATTTCCTAACTCGAATCCAGTTGGAATCATCAACATATTAGCAAAAGTCATTATTGAAGCTGCTGAAGCAACAAATTCCCAAATCTAGGTGCCCATCAACAAATTGTCTGTACCTTGGTGGAATTCTCAGTGTTATAATGCTGTCAAAACCAGAAAAAAATCACTAAAACGTTTCAAGCGTTGTCCCACTGAGCGGAATTTGATGAATTATCGACAGGCGCGAGCAAATGCAAGACGCATTATAAGAAGAAACAACAAAGAAACTGCTGGTTTGAATTCTTATCTACCATCAATAGGCTCACACCACTCCGAGGTTGGAGAAAGTTAAAATCATAAATGGACATAGTCAATTTACAGCCTATCAAGTCCCTTACTACAAATGACGGTGCTGTAATTGTTGATCCTGTCTCAATTGCAAACGCTATTGCAGAACAGTACGCACATCTAATAAAATCGAGGAAACCAATCCACTGAACGATTTTCTACCAGTATCTCCTTCTGTTCATACAATGGACCTTCCTTTCTCCTTGACGAATTTGAAAATGCTCTATCAAACAAGTAACTCTGCACCGGGACCTGATTAATTACCTTCAATATGCTTCTAAACCTCTCAAAAAACAGTAAAATTATCCTCTTAAGCCTATACAATCAAATGTACTCAGCAAAATTATTTCCAGACAAATGGCGAAATGCAACTGCCATTCCAATTTTAAAAAAGGGAAGAGACCCTGCAAAACCCGATAGTTATAGACTATTTTCCCTCACGAGCTGTGTGTGCAAACTGATGGAAAAAAATGATTTCAAATCGTTTGATGTGGTACCTGGATCATAACAAAATGCTTTCCCCACAACAGTCAGGTTCAGAGAAAAGGCGATCTACAATTGACTGTCTGATAAACCTAGAAACGTACATCAAGCAATCTTTGAGAAAAAACAGGAAGTAGTTGCAGTGTTTCTTCGACATTAGAATGCGTTTGATGTTTGTCCTCGCCATTGCATCTTGCAAGCTCTTGATAAACGAGGTATTGGAGGCAAATTTTTATCTTTCATCCAAAACTACCTCAAAAAACCGATGTTTTCACGTGCATTCTGGAACAGCTACCTCAGGTAGATTCGAACAACATACAGGAGTTCCGCAAGGTGGGGTGTTAAGTCCAGTATTATTCTCTCTTGTCATTGACGGAGTTATTGATATCATTTCCTCCCCAGGTCAAGCGTGTCTTTTGCTGATGATCTTGTAATATAATCTCAACTCCTCATATTTCTCAGACCACCTCTTTTCTACAAGACACAATCAACAAACTAATGATATGGTCACGTTCAGTAGGCCTATCTTTTTCCAAACCTAAAACGTATGTGTCTACATTCTCACAAAACGAAATCCAAGTGTTCCTACTTGTTTATTGGGCAGCGAGCCTATCACCTTTTCGGAAAATGTTAGATACTTAGGAATGGAGTTGGACAGAAAACTTAGTTGGGATACTCATATCAAGAAATTAAAATTACAAGCACTTCAATCATTGAATCTATTAAAAAGTACTCGTAACACTTCTTGGGGAAGTGACCGGGTATGTTGCTGAGATTCTATAGAGCATATGTGAGAGCTAAACTCGATTATGGGTCGTTATATATAGAACTGCTAATTCTAAAATCTTGCAACGCCTAGATCCAGTTTTCACAAGCGATTCGATTGGCAATGGAGCTTTTTCGCTCAAGCCCGATCCCAAGTCTCCTCGTTGATGCTGGAGAGTTACCTTTATCGTGTAGGGAAAAAATGTTAGGGCTCAGGTATGCTACGAAAATCAAAGCTTCTGAAGAACATCCTCACCATGAAGTGCCATTAGATCCATTTACCCCTTGGTGCACCCTCTTATCTGAACACGTCTTTTGACATGATTCGCTCAGATTTACTTTTCCATTCACTAACCCTTCCTGATTTCCACATTGAGCGAACCTGTCACATTCCTCCATGGATTTCATACCTCCCAATTTTCGTTGTCATTAAAATTGGATAAAAAATCTGCTCCTCTCATGAATTGATATCGAGATTTTATCAATTAGTCGCCCAACTCTCACCTTGCACCATTGCTTACACCGATGGTCAAAAACGTCAACAGGAGTTGGATGCTCAGTCTACAACGATTCAGGTATTCACACGTTTTCATTGCCTCCAATTTTGCTCCATATTCACAGCTGAGCTGTATGCCATTCATAAGTCGTTGACACTCGTGTCAACAATCAGAGAGCCGAAGTGGTCATTGCTCTGACTCAAAAGAGTGCAATTCAAGCGATCAGGAAAGGCGTCGACGCAAATCCTTTGATCAAATACATTCTGTTAAGTGTACAACGACTTATAACCATCGGTATATCTGTAATCATTTGTTGGGTTCCTGGACACCTAGGGATAACTGGTAATGGATAGCTGATGCCAATGCAAGATTAGCCACAGAGGTCCCTCCAACGACGTTGTTGTACATCAGAGCAGATTACGCCAGTGAAATTAAGAAAACCAATTTGGAAGTCATGGCATGATGATTGGCTACTAATGGAACACCAGAAGCTGTGGGAGATTAAGAAAGATGTCTCCCCATGGCTATCGTCAAGCGAACTATAAGAAAACGGTTAATGGCACACAGTACACTCCAGGAAAGAAGAAGTGATCTTGACACGACTAAGAATAGGACATACTCGTATGACTCATGGCTACCTGATGTCGAAGGAACGGACCTCACCTCCTGTTTGCGCTACATGTGGAACCTCACTTTCAATTCGTCACCTGCTCATCGAATGCCAAGTTTCTGCACACTAGCACCCGAACTTCCAAGAGACCTCCAACAATTATTGGGAAATCGATCAACGCATCTACAAAAAGTATTTGACATTTTTGAAACAGATTGGGTGTATTTTATAAATGTTTAATAATTCCTTATTGTATTAGGCGCCAATGACCATAAACAAGGTTGCATGCGCCATAATAAAGAAAAAAAAAAAAAAAATTTTATTCACACTTGTGTTACTGGTCTTAAGGGTCCCTATCTAACTCCTACTGATAAGCATTGCAATAGTTGTATGAGGTACAATGAGGTACAGATCGGCCAACATTTCTGTGCGCGCGACCAGAACTGGTCGGGTGTAGGCGAGGGGGTTGTCGGGGGTACTTTTGTGAAAACATCCGTGTCTTGCTACCCCGCGTGACTTACTCACCCCTACCCACAGCACGGCCAATAACCGGCACCCGTGACTCACGGAAGTGAAATGACATTCCAAGTATAATGTCAGTCTGCATTTAGCTGCCGATATTTAAACAACAGTTCAGGGTTCGGGTTAGACAACTTATTTTGTTTGTATTCTGATCTTGTTTCGAGTTTCAATCGTGGTTAGGTTTTCAACAGTTAAGTGTTAGTTTTATATAGTTACAGTGTTATGTAGTTGAGATAATTTCGGATAGAAATGGAAAATATACGGTCTACGCTGAAAGGAAAAGTAATTCATAGCCAGGGCAGAGAAATTATAGCCAAATTGTACAACTTCATGAAAGAGGAAGCTCAAAACAAACAAGTGACCATTCCTTTATCTAAAGCTCGTGAAAGGACTGCTGCGGCTGTAGGTGTGTCTGAGCGGTTGGTAACTAAAATTAACGGCGATTTGAAGAAATTAAAAGAAGATGAAGACTGTGAAACAAGGCAATTTTCAACGCCAGGAAAAAAACGACACAATTTCCCTAGGCGCATCACAGGACTAGACGACTTTGATAAATGTGCTGTAAGACGTATCATTTATGATTTCCATATACAAAAAAAGTGTTTCCCTACAGTTAAGTTACGTTTTTAGTTGAACTGAGAGACAAAATTAATTTTCAAGGGCAGAAATCTATTTTGAAAAGTATATTAAAAGACTTGGGCTTCAAATGGAGAAAAACTCAAAACAACAGAAAACTTCTTATTGAAACACAGGATATTAGGGAGAAAAGAATATCATACTTAAGATCAGTGAAGCGTTTCAGGAGTGAAGGAAGGCCTATTGTCTATTTAGACGAATCTTACATTCATTCCACACATATGCAAAGTAAATCGTGGGCTGATGAGTCTAACAATGGTTTGCGTGCTCCCATCTCAAAAGGTGACAGACTTATTATTATACACGCAGGTGGTGAGGAAGGGTTTATCCCAAACGCGTTACAGACGTGGAAAGCTTCTAAACATACGGGGGATTATCATGACTATGTTAATCAAGATATGTTCATGAAGTGGTTGACGGAGAAACTTTTACCTAGTTTGGAACCAAGAAGTGTCTTAGTGGTAGATGATGCTTCGTACCACAACGTGCAAGTTAAAAAGGCCCCTACAACGAAAAGTAGAAAACAGGAAATGAAAGATTGGCTATCCTAACATAACATCCCCTTCACTGATGAAATGTTCGTCCCAGAACTGTATAAATTAATTAAGCTATACCAACCAAGACTCATCCGCTATCTTCTCGATGAAACAGTAGAGAAAGAAAAACAAGGTTACACAGTGCTAAGACTCCCTCCTTATCATCCTGACTTAAACCCAATTGAACTGATATGGGCCGACATTAAAGGGTTTGTAGCAAGCAAAAATGTATCATGTAACTTTTCTGAAGTACAAAGAATCACAGAAGAAAAAATAGCTAGTATGTGTCAAGATGATTGGACTTTGAAGTGCGAGCGAGTCAAAAAAATTGAGAATGAATACTTGGAAAACGAAGGGGGAATCGACAGTCTTATAGATTCGTTTGTTATCTGTCTTGAGGACGACTCCGACACTGAAGACACGGACGAGGACGACCCTGACGCAATGAGTGGAGTAGAAGAACTCGAATGAAAATCCTGCATAAAACCTGTAAGTAAATTAAAATTATTTACTTAACTTTAAACTATAGTAACATTATACAGGGTGCATCACAAATTTACAGACACCAAAAATGTAAAATTTATTCTTAAAGAAAAATGGTAAGATGATTATCAAGATCGGATGATACACCGTTTGCAATGGTTCAATCTTTTAAATAAAGATGAATTTAAAAAAATCGTAACTAAAATGATCGTAATTATTTGTATTTTTTCCTTGCAGTGGGAACACAAACAACCATTTTTGTGAAGAGTGGTCAAGCGAACCGATCAGAAGAAATTTAAAGCAGCGGAAAGTTTAACAGACAAGAAACATATTGTATTGCATTTCTTTTGTTTTGAATGGGATTTATATTGTATAATTTTATATTACATTGTGTGTCGAACTCTTCCTCCAATTTTATTTCTTATTGAAATGTATCCCTTTTCCTAGAAACTTAAAATAATACTAAGCTATGTTCGAGTTGATGTCATGCAAGTTGACGTAAAGCCGTGGAAAGATTAATACTCATGAAACATATTGTACAGTATTTCATTTGTTTGGTATTGAATGAGATTTATATGTTATAGTTTCATATTAAATAAAAGCTGTGTTCAAGTTGACCTAATACAAGTTGAAGTACATGCAAGAGGCGATATACGTAGAGGCAATCTTATATTTTTAAATTCTAACAATAGCTCATATTTTCATCATCAGATTATATGTTCTAATATATAAAACGAGTTTGGTATCACTTTAAATAAAATTTCAGTAGATTTAAAAACAAACATCTTAAAACGGTAGTTTTCATTCTGTTAAGAAAGTAAATAAATATAGAACATAGGCTTTGTACAATGCGGAGAACAACAGGCTATGTTTTTAGTGCGGGTAATAGCGAAACGTCCGCGCGCACAGAAATATTGGCTCCGCTGTACCTTTCGCTGTTTACCTGTAGATGTTGACTCCTGATGTCTTCTACCGTCCTCGGTTTTCGCGGGTGGCTAATTCCGTGGCCAGGGATCGGTTGAGGTGTACTTTGAACACTCGAAGACTCGAAGTGTGCACAGGACTCAGCCGCAATAATATCCAGAAAACACAGTTCTCAAAACACCACTTTGACACCTTGTTATCGGTTCTTACACGAACGGTGGGAGGGGCATGAATGAATATCTTCTTTCCACAATTTTGGGAGTTCCTTAGTTGCTCTACTGCGCATGTCAGAAGGTGCAGAAAAGGCGTGAAAATTCGGGAAATTTTGAAAGGTTGTCTGTTGTTATGGAAGCCACGAATCAGAATTCAGGGGCTTGTCATTACTCCCCTTTTTGGGTGACCTGCAGTATTTTGGGTATCCAATTAGATTCGGCTTCAACATCGTGGAGGGGTATGCTGGCAGCGTTGATTTTGGTCGCGCGTGGCAAGCTGCTGATATTCGGCTTTTCCAGAAATACTTTTCGAGGCCGTGGGACTGCTGATTGTATTGTTTCTCCCGGTCTGCTGAAGTCAATGCACTGCGGCGAATGTTCTTTGTGGCTTGTGAGCGTTTCGAAGCTTATAGGTATTTGGACTATTTCTGCTTCAAATGAGATCAACAGCAGCTCTGGAGGTGTGATAATTGATTTTTGCGATTTTTTCAACTTTTGACCCGGAGGATTAAAAACACCATATTTTTTTATTTTTCATTTTTTTCACGTACCATCCTTAAAGGAACTTTAATTGCTGATCACGCCTACTCCACCAATAATGGTATAAAACGCCATCTCAACATGTTTTTCATTTAAAAACTAACAAAAAACCGTGTTTTTGTCAGTTTTTGTCTCACCTCATTTTTTCTCGGTATATACACACAAAAAACGTTTTCTGTAGTTTTTTGACGAAAAAAAAAACAAAAAAAAAAAAAAAACATGTTGAGAAAGCGGTTTAGACCATACCTAATTTGTGGTGAAAGCTTGATCAGCAATTGAATTTCCTATATGAATGGTACGATTTGATGAAGAATACCGAAAAATAAAACTGTGGTGTTTTTTACCTTCCGGGTCAAAAGTTGAAAAAATCGCAAAAACATTAATCACACCGAATACAGGGGTGCCCACAGGGGGGGGGGGGGGGGGGGGGTCACGACGCAAAACTGCGTCGTTAAAATTTTTAGGGGGGGGGGGGGGGGGGGTTAGAAAAATGAGTATTTTTTTAATTTTTGTATGAACAAGTAATAAGATTTATACTAACAATTTGCTAGCGTCAGCTGTTTTCAATTCGAATTACTTTATTGGATAATATGTTGTAGAAACAGGTATTGTGCGCATGCGTTGTGAGCAATGTATATAGTTACTGTAGATAATTGAAATTCTACATATACTTATTGTACTTGTTTTACTGTCAATTGAAAATTAATTACTTACATTTGTAAAACAAGAAATACAACATTCTTTATCTCATCAGTGTATCATTTACATTACCTATTTAATAAATATTTTAGTTGTGGGGGGGGGGGGGGGGCTCGAGTCGTTGCGCTTGGGGGGGGGGGGGGGGGCACCCCTGCCGAATAGTTATCGATTATTCGACAATTATCGACGCAGAAATAGTCCAAGTAATGCACTATTACTAAATAGTAATTTGTAAAAAAAATTTCAAAAAACTGTGTAGAAAAATCGTCAAAAATCGGTGAAAAAAGACTTTTTTGCAGTTTTTAGGCAAGAGGCACTTTAAAAGGAGGCATTTCAGACTCATCATGTGCGGTACAGGTGTGTTCAGCGTTAAATTTCCAACAACAATAGCAACTTGTAATTGAACATAAATTATTCTGGAATTTTAGTGATTTTTTTCAAAAATAAAGGTGCCGTATCTCAAAAATTAGATGTCTACGTGAAATACAAAATATATAATCACCAAGATTTAATGTCTTTTGGCTGCGGGTCATGACAAAGAAACTCGTAAACGAGTTCCACTATCTGCTTTACAAGCAGATACCATGTTACATGGATATGTCTTTGGTTGGGGATTTCATAACGGTTGTCCTCGAGTTGTCCTCGAGTTGTCCTCGACTGTTGTCAAGAGGATGAAAATTTTTCCTATGGAGTGGAGTAAATGATGCTATTGCTTTACGTTAAGAATATTGTAACCGGCATATTAAAATTGTTTATAGTCCTATCAACTTAGTTTTGGAAAGTAGCCAGGTACGTAAGGAGGGGGAAATTGGTAGCTTGATGTGAACATTTATCACATAAATCAAGCGCTTTCCAACGAGTGGCGAACGATTTTTGTGCGATGAAAACTGCGGAAGTTCCATTCCCCTAGCAATGGCTGGGTTGTACGTGGAAAACACTGAAATTGTGACAAAAATTTTGCGTCACCGAAATTTTTGGTTGACCCCCCAGAGCAAAGACATATCCATGTCAAAACGGATTCAGCACACTTGAAAACTCCAAGGACCGAATTAGTGTAGTCCATTCTTAGCATAATGCACAGAAAATAATCTATTCCTGCGAGGGGGACTCTTGACATGTCTAAATTAATATTACCTACTTAGCTATCGTCTAGCATGTGTTTACCTTCACATTTATTTAATTTATATATATCTACCTATATTTGATGATCTTTTTAGATTTTGACTGTTAACTATGATGATTTTCAATACGCTCTCAATTATTTATTAATAATTGACATTTCAATCTCGTCCTTCTGTTTATAATTACCATGCACGGTCTGGGATAAATTACGAATCCCAGTAATTGTGATTTTGAAAAAACGCTGAAAATTATTATAAAAGTTAGTCAGCTCTTATGTGCAGACCATAACAAAGTTGCAGTAGTCATATCTAATTCAACATTTTGTTCCAGTTTTCGGAGTATACAGTATTTTAGCAGTGAAACTCTGCTATGTGAAATTAAAAGATAAGCAATCCGCTCGTGGGCTGTCACCAGTAAAAGATAAAAATGCAGTTACGTGATTGCTACTGTTGAAGTCAAACTGTTCCGATGTTATTTGATTATCATCCTCGTCGTCAATATTCAGTTTATTAACATTACTGTAGTTTATTATCGCAATAAAGATTCATTTCAAGTACTACAAGTGGCAAAATTACCTACTGAAAAGCTTCATTATTTAATGGGACATGTGACAACATACTATTGCAACGTTTCTTTATTAGGACAGTTCAAATTATAACAAGAATTTTTTTTAAAAACGCTGCAAATTTTTTCACAAAGGTTTATTATTTTTTCAATTGAGTATGATCGTAGTTTTAGTTGGCTTGCGCACATCATAAGGCCCGTCCAGACTCCTCGGCGTGTCCTATTTCGAGTTGCCACAACTTATACTTCTATAATTATATACGCATGTTTATATTTCTCGATCTGAACTCCTATCTATTCAAATAGTTATTGCCTTAATAATATCATTATCTAAATACGTACGAAATGTCGAGAGGATATGTTATTAAATATGTGTAGGAAAAGCATTGGTATTAACACACAAATATGACCTAGAAAAAAACATATATTCATGCCTCAAAGGAACGCCGTACCCACCTCATGGTGCCGCGGTGTATTATATGGGTATGACACGTAAAAGTAATAAATATCCATTCTCCTACACCCCTCTGCTACGCCCCTGGTCACCCCAGACACCACAAGGTGCCGCGGCGCCTCCTCTCACTCCACCCCCCGCTCACCCCCTCACCACTCACCGTGACCAAGGGCCAAGCGTGCCAGGCGTGCCTGCGTGCGTATGTCTAACACTCAAAGCCTCGAAAATACCGTTTTTGGCCCATAGCATCTATGCGAGTAAAGCGATCGGGATGGTTAAACGTTAGGACCAACTAGACCCCAAATGGAGTCTATGTGCGAAAGAACGGGGTTTTTAAGCCGTACGGGGGACGGCGAACGGCGGACGGACATTTTGGATTTGGATTCTACGCACCTTGAAACGTAAAGTGACAAAGTTTGAGGAGGGGTTATAAAAATTTATTGCTACACGATCACATAGGCTTATTATTGGAAATAATAAACCAAAAACGCTGCAAATTATTACATAATGGTTTATTATTTCTGAATCAGATAGCCAGCTATAGTAACCAGCATGCTCTGGGGCTTTCGCCAGTCTCTTTTCTAGTACCCACCTCTGTTCTCGCGTTACAGGCTGCGCTCCCGATGGGGAGCAAATGGATGATCGTACAGCCACCCGAGTGGTCTCATTCAATCCACGGAGCTAATTTCTATAGGAATCAAACTAAAACCGTAGGTACACTGGATTCCAAAAGCATCTGGGACCTATCCCAGTCGATTCTGCTCTCACTCCCCCCCGCTCACCCACCCTAACTACCCATCGTGACCCCCGGTCAAGCGTGCCAGACGTGCGCGCGTGCGTATGTCTAACACTCAAAGCCTCGAAAAAGACACTTTTTCGACCGTTTTCGGCCCATAGCATCTATGCGAGTAAAGCGATCGGGATGGTTAAACGTTAGGACCAACTAGACCCCAAATGGAGTCTATGTGCGAAAGAACGGGGTTTTTAAGCCATACGGGTGACGGCGAACGGCGGACGGACATTTCAAATTTGGAATCTACGCACCTTGAAACGTAAAGTGACAAAGTTTGAGGGGGGGTTATAAAACTTTTTTGCTACACGATCACATAGGCTTATTATTGGAAATAATAAACCAAAAACGCTGCAAATTATTACATAATGGTTTATTATTTCTGAATCAGAAAGCCAGCTATAGTAACCAGCATGCTCTGGTGCTTTCGCCAGTCTCTTTTTCAGTACCCACCTCTGTTCTCGCGTTACAGGCTGCGCTCCCGATGGGGAGCAAATGGATGATCGTACAGCCACCCGAGTGGGCTCATTCAATCCACGGAGCTAATTTCTATAGGAATCAAACTAAAACCGTAGGTACACTGGATTCCAAAAGCATCTGGGACCTATCCCAGTCGATTCTGCTCTCACTCCACCCCCCGTTCACCCACCCTCACCACCCACCGTGACCCCTGGCCAAGCGTGCCAGGCGTGCGCGCGTGCGTATGTCTAACACTCAAACCCTCGAAAAAGACCCTTTTACGCCCGTTTTTGGCCCATAGCATCTATGCGAGTAAAGCGATCGGGATGGTTAAACGTTAGAACCAACTAGACCCCAAATGGAGTCTATGTGCGAAAGAACGGGGTTTTTAAGCCGTACGGCAGACGGCGGACGGATATTTCAAATTTGGATTCTACGCACCTTGAAACTTAAAGTGGCAAAGTTTGAGGGGGGTTATACAAATTTTTTGCTACACAATCACATAGGCTTATTATTGGAAATAATAAACCAAAAACGCTGCAAATTATTACATAATGGTTTATTATTTCTGAATCAGATAGCCAGCTATAGTAACCAGCATGCTCTGGGGCTTTCGCCAGTCTCTTTTCTAGTACCCACCTCTGTTCTCGCGTTATAGGCTGCGCTCCCGATGGGGAGCAAATGGATGATCGTACAGTCACCCGAGTGGTCTCATTCAATCCACCGAGCTAATTTCTATAGGAATCAAACTAAAACCGTAGGTACACTGGATTCCAAAAGCATCTGGGACCTATCCCAGTCGATTCTGCTCTCACTCCACCCCCCGCTCACCCACCCTCACCACCCACCGTGATTCCCTGCCAAGCGTGCCAGGCGTGCGTGCGTGCATATGTCTAACACTCAAAGCCTCGAAAAAGACACTTTTTCGCCCGTTTTTGTCCCATAGCATCTATGCGAATAAAGCGATTGGGATGGTTAAACGTTAGGACCAACTAGACCCCAAATGGAGTCTATGTGCGAAAGAACGGGTTTTTAAGTCAATTCTTAGGCCTTTTATGTCCCGGACGGCAGACGGGCATTTCAAATTTGGATTCTACTCACCTTGAAACGTAAAGTGACAAAGTTTGAGTGGGGGTTATAAACATTTTTTGCTAAACGATCACATAGGCTTATTATTGGAAATGATAAACCAAAAGGCCTTTCTGTAAATATCTACTTATCACAAAAAGAAAACGATAAGTAGATATTTTACAATTTTGAATTTGATATGTTGAATTTAATTTTCGTCTCCCTGAAGAAACTCCAGTTCCTGGAGAGAAACGTTGGAGATTAATTTAAAAGAAACCAACATGAGCCTGTTTTGTAAAGTCTTGTTAAGTCTATTTTCTACGTCTATTAGACGTATTAGACCTATAGAAATAATTTGATTTCTACAAATTTTTGCGTGCAAACTAAGTTTCAAATTGAAAGTTGAACCAAACTTACGTTTTATTTGATTTTAAAGAGCCAAATCTTGTATCAAAGGACAAGCATGATGCAAAATTGTCCAAAAAACGAAAATTTTGATTCGGATTTCGTTTCTGAACTTTTTGAAGACAATATTCCTGTTCTCATTACCTGGTCTGACTACCTGTCAGTCTGCTTTTGAACCCTTGCAAACATGATGGATTCCAATAATCCACCCAAGTTTTAGCGACTTTTTGTAGAAAATGAAGCGATTGCAATGGCTCGTTACGATTTGCATCGCTTCGGTAATGATGAAGGCTTTCATATTTTGTACTGCATCAAGAAGATTAGTACAACTACGTACACCATTTTTAAAGATCCAGTTTACGTTTTTGTTACTTGGCAAGCGGTAAATGACACACCTTGGAGTGAACAAATTACTTTTGTGAGTAGTTCTCATAACTTGATTAAATAGTTAGATTTATACCTAGATGTTAGCGTAAAACTGTACTGTTCTGCACTGTTACGTGTAGAAGAATATAACTTGAAACCCTGTTGGACTCAACACCCGTACAAGATCCTGATGCAATCAAACATTGTGAAGTGATTGGCTGTTCCAATTGAAAGTGATTGCACTCTCCTGTAAGTTGATATTTACATATTCAGGGTTATATTTTTTCATCGCGTTCACTGGTATTTTGCGTTCCTTTAAATACATAAATTTTGGAAGGTGGTTAACATCGCTATTTCAATTTTTTAAACACGCAAAGGTTTTGATAATGAAATAGTAATACTTACATGTGAAAAAACAGAAATTCATATTTCCTGGAGTTTAGAAACACCCCATTAAATGATGAAATTGTCCAAAAATCTCTAATTGAAATCGCTTTGGTAAGGATTAGAATGCCGATCACATAACATAACATATGAGGTTTGTTCGCTGAGGCCACCAAACCAGTTTGCAACTCACTTGAGGTGGTCGCTGTGTTCTCTGATCATCAGAGCTCCCCCCACCCTTGGTCACTGCCTGTTCGCAGAGTTTTCCAAACTGGTTTCCACCTGGTTGCGGATCGCCAAATCGGTCAGAACTTTTTCTAGCTGACCACTTTCTCACAGTTTGCCCCATCAATTCCAAACTCACAGCAGCCAATGAAACCATTCGAATTTGTTCGCTTTTGTTTTCGTCCCTGTTTCACGCCTCTGAGTATTTTGCCTAAACATTCAATTATAAAATGGATGGACTCCAATCCCCAACCAGTTTGAAATAAATTTGAAAGTTGGCTCAAGTTGCTCATGCGCACTTGATCAGTCTCCAACAAGTTTGAAATGGTTAGCAAGTCAACTGTCAATCGCCTCAGCGAAAAAATCTATGATGATATGGAGCGCATATTAATATAATTACGAGTATATGATAGAGTTTCGATATTATCGAGTAAAATACCAACTAATTCAAAAACTATCCCTAGACGAGCGATTTTTGAAATGTCAAATTTTACATGAAGCTATGACAATTTTCTCATTAATATTGATTTGCCAGCATCCCCCAAACAGGTTCTACAACGTAACGATATTTTCTAGCAAGTGAGAATTTTAGTTTCTGATCACTAAGCCTCCCGAATGGAGAAAAAAATAACTTTGACTGTATGTAAGTCAGTCCTTTTGCCCTGGCTGATCAAATATGCATTGCAGGTACCTACAGTTTCCCCGTTAGGTGATGGACGGTCTTGTGAAAAAGTTTCCACAAGTTAAGACATGCTGTTGCAAATGGAGTTTGGAAACTGGCTGCAACGTGCTTGGCTGGATTCACTTTGTGAGTAGCTACCAAATCGGAAAATCTAAATTGAAATGCACTAAACCTATTATTAAAATCGAACTATTGATGAGGATAATGGAAATCGGTAATACCGTGAAATCCACAAACATTTTTCCTTTTTAAATGTCTAGTGTTAAGGCCGGTCCACACGCAACGACTTGTCTGCACAAATGTTTGCGCAAACCAGGTTTGCACAGACAAGTCGATGGCATGAAAATGTGTACACACGCTCAGTTTTCAACTCAAATCTATTTCAAATCAGTCAGAAGGTAATCATGGAGGAAGTGTTGTTGTGGTCGGTTTTCGCATTGTGTCTTGCCAGGAAACAACGAAATAAAGGCAAAACAATGAAATCTAAGCAACGTTTGTGGTCTAGACATTGGTTACTAAAAAGAGAACAATTTTCTCATGTAAAATTACTTCGGGAATTGCGTAATGAACCTGATGACTGGCAAAATTACTTATGCATGGACATTGAAACATATAATAATTTCCCCTCCGCCAGCAGCCACTCCCACCCTAGCTCTCCCCCTACTCAGGGCTCAGCTCGTTCCTCACGTACTCTACTAGAGTGGGGACATTCCTCCCCCCCACCACTTTCACCCACCCGTACATTCATGGGGGTAGAAACCCCCTTCCCAGCTCCACGCGCACATTCGACAAAATTCATTAAATTCACTTGATTTCCCCCTCAAACTAAATAATAACATCAATTTGTTTGAATTAAATACTACGTTTTAGCCATTCAATGGAACATCATTCCTTAAAATGGAATTTTCATGTTTGAAGGTTAATCCGTTTTGTTTATTAAAAACGATTTGAATATATAGTAGAATTGAAGATAGCCGCCGGAGGGTTTTATGAGGTTTGAAGCGAAGTTTGAACGAACCGTCCACACGCAACGACTTGTCTGTGGTTTGCGCATATATTTAAGCTCTTTTCCTCAAACCTCAAACCACCACTCAATGTCTGTGCAGTTCTCAAATTTCCGGTCCACACTCAACGACTTGTCTGTGCAAACCTGGTTTGCGCAAACATTTGTGCAGACAAGTCGTTGCGTGTGGACCGGCCTTTAAGTAGAGTAGGTACAAAAAAAGAGTTTCAGTCATGCAGCATGATCGTATGAGCGAATTTTCGTAAGTTATCGTACCTACTATATTATGTTACATCAGTTTTGCAAATTAAAGAAGATTCGTGGGCAAGAAAATCGTTGGCGTCTTCTACGCTGAATGCTTCTATCTTGTCTGTACTCTTCAGCAGAAGATCCTCATACATCCTCAAACTAGAACAAGTGTTTCACCAAAACAAAGAGTACAAGTGTAGAAAAGTTACACTTGTAAAAGCTAAGTTTACAAGTGTAGTAGAAAAGAAAAATGGCGTATGGGGACAAACGAAATGAACAACGTCAAGTGGGTTGCCGAAATTGAAGTTTTGTCAGCGAATCATTATACAGGGTGTCCCATCTAAACGGGCCCATCGGGGAATTACAGCCTTACGGTGCGAGCTATCAAAAAATTGAACTGGACCTTTTTTATAGTATTTCAACTCAGCTTCACGATGCGGAAGTCCGATTTTTATTTTTCCATGTTTTAGGGTCTCAAATCATTGATTGAAACTGACGGTTTCCTCTTGACCCCCCTTTTTTTAATGCTTTTTTCGATTTTAGGTTGAATTTGGAACAGAAAATGCCTCTATGAAATTTTCTTTTAGGGGCTTCGTTTCTGAGTTATTCCACTTTTTGCGGAAGTCCGATTTATTTTTCTATGTCTCAAATCATTGATTGAAACTTACGGTTACCTCTTGACCCCCCTTTTTTATTGCTTTTTCCGATTCTAGCTTGAATTTGGAACAGAAAAGGCCTCTTTGAAATTTTCTTTTTGGGGTATCGTTTCTGAGTTATTCCACTTTTTGCGAAATACAGAAAATCGCCGATTTCTTTCAGACGTTACCAACACTTTCTTACTATTTTTATCTTCAATTTTTGAGATGTTCACCACACTTTTGAAATCAGCATTAAACTATCTATCATCAGACCCCAGCGTCCATAATCAACAATCACCATCAGGGGGATGACATTACACTTGAACCGCTTACGATTTAAAAAAAAAGTTTTCCAAATCGTCGTTAAAAAAAAAAAAAAAAAAAAAACCCTCAAACTGTTCAGTACACACAGAATCACTGTTCAGAATACAGTTTAAAAAAAGTACCACAAGGAGACTTCCAGTCAGTTGTGTTGTGATAAATCGAAAATCCCACTTGCTCCTTCTGCAGCCTCTGCTCCTTCTCCTGCAAACTGTATTCAAGGGTCAAGAAAACAACAGCTTCCTGATACTTAGTTCAGTCTACATAATCTTTATTATTTAAAGAACCTTACATTAGTCCATAATACGGCGTCTCATACGTTCTTCTAATAAATGAGTAATAATACTGAACAGTTTGAGGGGTTTTTTTTTTCTTACGACGATTTGGAAAACTTTTAAATCGTAAGCGGTTCAAGTGTAATGTCATCCCCCTAATGGTGATTGTTGATTATGGACGCTGGGGTCTGATGGTAGATAGTTAATTGCTGATTTCAAAAGTGTGGTGAACATCTCAAAAATTGGTAAAAGTAGTAAGAAAGTGTTGGTAATGTCTAAAAGAAATCGGCGATTTTCTGTATTTCGCAAAAAGTGGAATAACTCTGAAACGAAGCCCCAAAAAGAAAATTTCATGGAGGCATTTTCTGTTCCAAATTCAACCAAAAATTGAAAAAAGCAATAAAAAAGGGGGGTCAAGAGGAAACCGTCAGTTTTAATCAATGATTTGAGACCCTAAAACATGGCAAAATAAAAATCGGACTCCCGCATCGTGAAGCTGAGTTGAAATACTATAAAAAAGATTCAGTTCAATTTTTCGATAGCTCTCATCGTAAGGCTGTAATTTCCCGATGGGCCCGTTTAGATGGGACACCCTGTATAAAAACGGTGTTAAATACACGATAGGATGTTTATCGTACATGTCAAGGTGTAATGAGTGGAAGACAGAAAAATTATAAACGGAAAAGTGGAAAAAGTGTGTATTTGATTTCAACTTATTCTGATGGCTGGCATATTCGGATTTATCTCCTTCATTCAGCGGAAATGATTAATCAGTTCATCAAGTCTTAATGCTGCTGGGTTAGGAATGTCATCTGTAACTTCGAGATGATCTTCCCACTTCACTCTGTTCTTCAATGATAGGGAGACCTTCAATACCCGATCAGAAAAACTTGTACAGAGTCACGCACCATTTGAATCTTTCAAGGGTCTTGGAAGACATCCTATATCTCTCGTTAAACTCAAAAATACCCACGAAATGAGCGTTTTTTCGTGGCCGAAAAAATCTTTGGCGGGTCATTCCATGTCAAGTCAACACACTTTAAATTTAAATTTTACCTCACCATTTTAGATTTTGCTCAAATTTGGTATACTCATAGTAGGTGTTGAGACTAAGAAAAATACCAAATTTTAAATTTTTATCTCAAACTGTTTCTTAAATATGGCTATGTAAAACTTACAAAATCTCGCCAAAAAACCATGAACGGATTTTATACTATTCGCTCTAGGAGCTGTCCTAATTGAGCTACAGAGCTGAGGGAGGTATCATTTTGTAGCTTCTTTTGTGCTCTTTCCAGTGATATACAATAGAACATGGTTCTAATAACAAAAATTTTGTCAAAATACAAATTAAAATTTTGATTTAATTTTTTTCCAAAAAGTACATAATTTAAAATTTTCAAAATATTCCTATAAATACTTAGTACTGTTGTAAACAATGTGACAAAATATAAATATGGGATGATGATGGGTTCATTGTTAAAAAAAAATATTCCTGACACTAGTTTTCCACTAATAGCCCAGTTTTGACTAAATAATAAACATATTACGTACTTTTACCAAAGAGGTGAGCTATTTAATTAAATATATAAAGGAATACTTTGTATAAAGGTAAAAAAATATCAGAAATATTCATTCAAAATACTATCTTGTTAAAACAAAACCAATAACCATAGATATACTCCAATAAAATTAAGTTATTTAGGTTGTTTACTTTAATTTTATACAATTTAAACCAAGTTAAACAAAGCCTATTAATTAGTAAAACAATAATCTTGAACATTTCTATAACAATAAATTTGAAAAAGGTATGAAAATAGTCTACTTAAATAGTTATGTAATAATTCTGGTACTGTTGTATTTTTTGTAATAATTTGTTTTGTTGTAGTTTTTGTAATAATTCTGGTCCTGTTGTATATCACTGGAAAGAGCATAAAAAAAGCTGCAAAATGATTCCTCCCTCTAGCTCAGTTAGGACAGTTCCTAGAGCGAATAGTATAAAATCCGTTCATGGTTTTTTGGCGAGATTTTTAAGTTTTACATAGCCATATTTAAGAAACAGTTTGAGATAAAAATTTAAAATTTGGTATTTTTCTTATTCTCAACACCTACTATGAGTATACCAAATTTGAGCAAAATCTAATATGGTGAGGTAAATAGGGTGTGTTGAATTGACATGGAATGACCCTGGCGTCTTTTACGCTGAATGCTTCTTTCTTGTCTGTATTCTTCAGCAGAAGATGAATCCCACATATTAAACACCGAAAAATTGTCAACTCACAATGCTGAAAAATGTCAAGTTTACAGTTGAATGGACGTAGGTTAAAAATCGGCCATATTTTACAACTGTAAAACAGTGAGTTATTCAAAATGATGGAGAAACACTTGTAACTTGTCCAAATTCGCCTGTACACCTGTTATATTTTACTGTGCATTACAAGTCTACACTTGTGCCTTCATAAAACTCTTGCACACTCATTTTTTACTACTTGAACATAAAATAGGCTTGTCACTTGTTGCTATCTGAAATGGGCCCGTGATGTGGCAGGAGCATCGTCTGTTGTGCAAACGCACACGTTTCTTAGGGGAATCTGTTTTTCCTCAAACTAATCTTGAGGAAGTCTGCATTCTGTAATCCAATTGGATGTTGAATTGTATTAGGTTCTATTGTACACAATAATATTTAAAATCTTCCTCTTTTAAATAATCATCGCTTCCATATCGCCCCTCAATTATTTCTTACCTCCCTGATAACCCAAATCACTCACATGGGAGTGATGGTTCCCGGTATAGATTAACTGACAATCGGTGTTAATGAACAAATCAAAATAATAGTGTTGGGAGGAAATTCCGTTGCGAAAGATTTTATTCGCTAAACCAGGAGCTTTTCGACAAGGGTGAACGATTTTGGTTTGTTATTACAAAGGTTCAGTATTGAAAATAGTTAACTATAAGAGGCGAAAAGTAAAATAAGTAACTAACAACAAAAGTTTAATTTTTCAAAAAATATTTCCAACAAAAATCATATTTGTAGGCCCATATGTATACTTGGCTTCTCGAACACAATTACAAGGTACCTGAGGGCGATGTCACAAAGCGTTTTGTATGATACACAAATGGTGGTAGAGCGAAAGGATGATTTCGTCATCAGGACGTGATAGGCGATGGTGACGAGATATAAATAATTACACTCATTAGAGAGTTCCTAAAGCGATAGGGTGACAGAGATGGAGCGCCTTATCGTGAACAGAAAACACTACTGCGCATGTGCGGGGACATGCGGCGCCTCATCTCCAATAAGACAGATATATTCCACCTATAATATGGTTTAGTTTATTGACCGCTTGGTGATAATTATGACAGTTTTTTGGGTTTTTGAGAATCGGTCAGGCAATAATAAAATTCAATTCTTCAGGGCCAACGTTTCGATGTTGATTACATTGATGTAAATACATCGAAACGTTGGCCCTGAAGAATTGAATTTTATTATTGCCTGACCGATTCTCAAAAACCCAAAAAACTGTCATAATTATTCCACCTATAGGTACATGCTTTATCCCGAACTTACCTATCTCATCTCTTCCTCCCTATCTCAAAGTAACCTTACACAGGGATAACAGTGATATTCATTTTTTGTTGGTACCTATTCATGATTCATGAAAATTATATTCATTTTCTTGTTCATAGATTTTCAAAATCTGTCATTTCGAAACCATTTAGTGAATAAGAAAAGAACTAGGAAACTTAGAAATGCTGGAAACTGAACCCACGGGATAGGCGGAAAAAACCCCTTAGTGGTTCAGCGTTACTTGAAGATAAGTAGCGTCACTTATTAGATAAGACACTAATTTGACCCTCTAGAATTTATCAGGTTAGCACCAGCTGTGGCTCGCCCCAGATGATAAAATCCCGAAGCACCTTATCCCAATTGACTTACCTACCGTTTATGAAATTTCTATTTCCGTCCACGCAAGAGAGCCATCCGAAATTACACGAAAAATCTCCCGATTTCTGGAGAATCCATCTATAATCTGTTATGTTTTCCGTAGGTATTATAGGTCCTTCTTTCAGGCGTAGCTAATCTTGTCTAATTTTAATTTCAATTAGCATTTACCCTATTTCTAAAGTATGTATGAGAGCTCACATATATGTAACAGACCCCTTCTTTTCTTTCATGTGTACTTCGAAATATGCCTAGTATTTGGATAATGGGCACATACTATCAACTATATACTGAAATGTCGGTCTTCATTGTTACAGGTGTCGAGTGTTTTCATTTTTGTGATGACATTTGCCTTTTGTACTGTGCTTTTTGCCACCTGGATGACCACTAATGAGCATTATGAAGCAACGTCCATTATGTGTAAGTTATATAAATATACATTTGATTCCGAGCAGTTTGAATTCAAATCAGCATCTTGCTAATACATCATCATTGAACTAGGTGAACAATTAATACCTGAACTTTCTATAAAACGAAACCTTTAACATATCATATCGACATGGCATATATTTTAAGGGGATATAGGCGGTGGGGGGGGGGGGGGTTTAACAACAAAATCGTGGCCCATTTCGGTTTATAATTTTCAATAATAAGCCTCCATTCCACATTTCAGCTTAATATTAGACTTTATGATTCGTTCTAGACATCTCGAGGGTTTTCCGTTTCATGTTTTAGTTCATAGATTGAATAACAAAAAAATAGCTCTCAAGGTTCAATTTCGATAGATATAGGTATACTGGATTTTTTTTTTTTTTTTTCATCTTAATAACTAGCACTAACTTGTTACTAGTATTAGTCAGTGCAGTTGATCAAGGTTATCTTTGTATAGATAATAGTTCCATAATCAATCAGTTCAAAATAATTAGGATTTGGATAATAATTAGGTACTTGCATATAGTGACCAAGTCAAGTCAACATGTCACTCAATAACATCGAACTGTAATCATCGAACGGCAGCAACTCCCGAACGGATCTGTGAATTTAGAAAGAGACATTTCACTATTAATCTTAATAATATATAAAATCCAATGTCTGTTTGTGGGTTTGTTTGTTTGAACCAGCATCAGGGCCGAACGGCTGCACCGATTGTCATGGGGGCGGGTGCAAATTCACGAGCAAGTTCCAGAATAGACTTTGGCTACATTACAATCCTCTAGACTTACTCCTTCATAGAGAAGTTGGCTTTTTCTAAAGACGTCAAAAAGATAAACAACTTCGTAGTTTTTAAGCAAGAACTGGACATGCGTCAAAAGTTGATGGTTTAGGTTCAATCGTAAAGAAATGTCGATAACATATTCAAGGATACCAAAACGCTTTTGGTGGGTTTAGCCGAGCGGTTTTTATTCGTGAAGATATATCTTCAAAAGTTGATATTCAATACGCCTTTATGACTGCCGGGAATATGTGTAACGTAACTGAGGCTAAGTTGGTTAGATTGAAGGGACGCTTGGTTTGTAAACTAATTAGGTACAGGTTGAAACTTGATTGCTGAAATTTGAATTGAAGCGTTTATGGAACGCTGGGTAATAAATATTCTAAACTGTTTATTTTTGTGGAAGTATTGAAGTATTGAATTGTTTTTTCTGAAGTATAACAATGATGATTGGTATGCAACAGGATGTGCAAAAGAAGCGAGCGGGCACAGCTTCTTCTATACCCCTATAAATAACTGACTTTGTCCCTTATCAACTTGAGATGCTGAAGTTCGAACTCTCCCCCCCCCCCCCCCCTCATCACTCTCGGTGCAGTAGTGTACAATTTCATCTTGAAGAATCACAATAATCAGCAGAGTGAACACTGTACCTAAATTCGTTACAGTCGAACTGCTAAAAATTGGAACGGGACGTCTTTAGGTGTGGTAGAACACCTATAAATATAACGACTGGCGAGAAACCTGAATAGCTGAGTGGGCTCTTCAGCTTATTTTCTTCCTGTTCAGCTTTTCGGAACAGGACATAACAGAATTTGATAGGACGACTCTTTGGGACATTGAGAGGATTGAAATTATTACTGGGTGAGCTAAATTCGCTCCTGTTAACCCTAAGAAGAAACTTGATTTGGAGACTCTCTGGGTCATTAAAAGACGATTGAGATGATGGGCTCTTTCATTATCATCTGACTGAGCTAAATTCTCTCCTATTCACTCTAGGAAATTTAAATTTGAAAGGGTGACTCTTTGGGACAATATGAGACGATTCAAATTATGGTTTCTTTCCTGATCAACTAAGTTCCTATTAGTTTCTATGACCTCCTACAGCTAATCCCCATGCTTTCCATCCTATGAAGCTGTAATTTGGCATGTATATGTAGCCTCCCTACTTACGACACAGTCTGGATATGGTTATTTCAGCTGTCCTAGCAAGACTAACCCTTACATGTGGGTAATCGGCTAGTATTCAAAAACGCTGCAAATTATTCCACAAAGGTTTATTATTTTTTCAATTGAGTATGATCGTAGTTTTAGTTGGCTTGCTTACGTCATAAGGCCCGTCCAGACTCCTCGGCGTCTCCTATTTCGAGTTGCCAAAACCTGTACTTCTATAATTATATACGCATGTTTATATTTCTCGATTTGCGCTCCTATCTATTCAAATAATTGAGGAGCTGACATGGGAAACGAGTTAAGTCCAAAAATCAAATTTCATAGGAACTCCCTCTGAACTCTTATCAGATTTTTTTGGACATAATCTCTTCTCCATGTAAAGGTCACACATTTATTCAGGGTGCGATCTAGCAAGGACGGGAGGACCTAAGGCCGTTGGCGTGACTGTTAACTTGCACTTCGACGAAAAAAAATGTTCTTTGGATTTTTGGACTTAACTCGTTTTCCATGTCAGCTCCTCAATTATTGCCTTAATAATATCATTATCTAAGTACGTACGTCCAAGTACGTAATTTCATGTCTAATTTGACATGTTCCAGATTCAGATAATTCAATTTCAATGCGGCGTACTAAAATATGTGAATATTCATCTGTCTATTCATACTTTGCTGCGGGCGATAGTTTGTATTCATGTTTTTTTTTTTTTTTTCTAATATGGAATGAAGAATAGTTCTACAAAAGTTTGATAAATCAAAATATGGATTCACTTGATTTCGTCATTCCAACTACATTTCCAATGAGAATCGCCCCAAAAAGAAAAATTTAGTGGGTACCTAATTGCAAACGTTGTGCAAACGGTGCCCCTGGCGCCGTTGTGCTACGCCCCTGGTGACGTGCCGCTATGCCCTATTTTTGGCTCATAGCACCCGAGAAGTTAGGACCAACTAGACCTCATGTGGAGTCTATGTGCGAAAGAACGGATTTTTTAAGTCGATTCTAAGGCCTTTTATGGCCCGGACGGCGAACGGCGGACGGACATTACAAATTTGGATTCTACACACTGTGAAACGTAAAATAACAAAGTTTGAGGGGGGTTATAAACATTTTTTGCAATACGATCACATAGGCTTATTGTTGAAAATAATAAACCAAAAGTGTACCTAATTTTTGTAGGTTTAAACATTTCTCAGATGACTTGTGTTGTGTCTAATAAACAAAATTCAAATTAAAAAATAGACCGTCTCCAACTTCTGAAATCCTATTTCCAACGTCATGTCAATGTTATCTTGTCTGCATTATCAACTGCGATGAATAACAATGATGCGTTCGAAGCCAATCTGCCGTCCATCCGCAAACTCTTTAAATCCAACAAACTCAATGGGTTATTATTAGATTATATGAACCGAAAATAGTAAAACGCTGAAATTCAGAGATTTGCAGGTTGGAGTCACGATTGTAGCATTTTTCTTTTTTCTGATTAAATGGAGCCATTATGCATGCGCTAACGCAAAATTATTGCAAGAAGGATAACTACAATAATCTGATTTTGATAAAATTCTCAGATATTGGTTTTTAGGTCAAAATGGCCGCTTATTAATTTCATGGTGTAGCCTAGACAGTAAGTCTAGCCATATTCTACGCCTTACCCTATAATCTGATACAGCTCTCCTGTTGAACAACAATATGATATTAATCAATTCTGCTTTCAGCACAGTAATGTAATAGAAAGAGAAAACTTCTTACCACATTCTACTTGGCAGGCCTCAACATGTGTACTAGGTATTTCACGATTTTTCTCAACATTACACCATTTTAGGTCGTCCCTCAGAAGCTAGGTCATACAGGCAACGCTTCTTATTTAAGAGGGGCGACCTATTGGAATTGATCCACGGGGGTAGGGAACCACCCAAGCATGAGGAAAAAAAGTTCCAGACATGCAGCATAATCGTATGAGCGAATTTTCGTAAGGTATCGTGATATATTGCATATGTTGAATTGTTTTGAAATTTTGAATTCCGGGATGGAAGAGGAGGAAAGGAGGGGGTAAAGCTGAACAAACGTGGTTTTTTTCGACAAATTTTGTCGACGCCGCCCAGGCTACAAAATTATCTCAACCGATTTTCGTGATTCTTATCTTGTTTCATTAAGAATTCATTATAGTTCTGGAACGTATGTCAGAAGTTTTAAATTTCATTATGGGAGGGGGGTAATACTGGTAAATCGTGGTGTTTAAACCATTCTTCTTTGATTTTCGTTTTTTTCAACTATGAATTAGGTCTATTTTCGGATCGTATAACAGGATTTCAAATTTATTGATGAAAGGGGGTGAATGGAGGGGGTAATCGTAATAAATCATGGTTTTTCAACTATTCTCGTCAGATTTTCGTGATCTTTTCCTAAACTCAATTATTAATTTGGCCTAGTTTTGGAAATTATGTCAGGAGTTTCAAATTGCATTGTTATGCTGGGGGGGGGGGGGGGGGGGGTCCGAGAAGTCATGATATCGCACCCGTCATAGAAGAACGTCACAACTCAAAAAATGCGAATTCTGGGAAATTGTGATCAAAGTTTTTTCACTTGCTTTTTCGCATCTGAATCTCTTCAAAACTACCAAACGGTCCTTGTCCTACAATTTTTTGTCCGTAAAACTACCCTAGTCACCCATGATCGAAAAAAAATGTTTTTATTTCCATTATCCTTGCCATAAATGTCTTAATTAACTCAAAAATTGCAGATGTTACGTTATTCTGCGGACTATGTTTGTATTTTTTGAATTGTTACAATTCCTAACTGGATAATAGTTTTACAAATTAATCCTTTTTTCTTTGTTGCTACCTCCGGAAATTTATTTCCTACTGTTGATTTAGCTTGGTATGTTTGAAATTAGACACATTAGTGTGTACAAGGTATAAATCGTTATATTTTGTAACTTTTTCGCATTTTATTCGAACAAAGGAACAAAGAAAAGTATAGGTATAGATCATCAAAATAATTACCAAGGCTAGGTAGAATCAGAACAGGATCTAAATATTAAACCTAGCGGGTAGTTTTTAAAGTACGTACCTATGATAAAAATGATATCATAACTGCCAATAAAAAAAAAAAAAAATAAATAAATAAATAAAAAAAAGAAAAAAAAGCATTTCAGACTTTTACATCCCCCCCCTAAAGTCAAGTTCTGAATTTAAACTTCTATAAATCACTGACTTATTAGGTAAACATCACAGTCATAAACTAGACTAGATGAGAATCAGTCATGAAAAAAATTAAAGAGGCAGACTAGTGAGAATCATAAGAATCAAAGAATAATAAACTATGAAATCATTATTTTTTAGGGAAATAATAACAAAAAACATTATTATAGGAAAATTCAATAGCTTCCAAAATTGAATCTTATGTTTCAATTAGCATGGAAGTTTTTTTTAAGGTTTAAGTCGCACCTCAACCAGAAGGGTCATTAGCGGCATTGAACAAGGTGTTCAAAGGGACACTGGAAGTGGCGCGATTCCAAGGGGAGCCATGTTGTCATCCTTACTAAAAAGGAGCGCCATCATGGACTCCACTGGCAACTCAGAGGGGAAAAAATTAGGGGTACAGTTACGAACACTGTTTAGCCCCCAAAGTGGATTAAAAAAACTCCAAAAATAAAGTAGGTACCTAATACAACTAAGACTAGATGTAAAATAGGCTAACAACTATATACATGATACTATATACAATCAGCAAAGTGAAACAAAACTACGACTAGATGTATATAAATATATCACAGATCAGATCAGGTCTGCTGACCGCAACTCTACTGAGTTGTCACACTCTTCCATGGACAGGAATGGACTAACCCCCCTAATCGGATAACGTATCATCAGCGCTTAAGCGAAAACAAAACGAACTACGATAATCACCGTCTTCTACATACATTCTAGACGCCTTCCTGCATTATTTGCCGTCAATAACTCAAAAATCGAAAATTTTGAGATGTGACGTTCTTCTAGGACGGGTGCGATATTTTTGTTTTTTCTCTATTTTAACTCTCACCAAAATTATATAAAATCTATTCATATGGACGCCCCTGTAATGCATGCATTACTTACCAATGTTTGAAATTATGCGTAATAACAATTATCCGTAATAAGACATCAATTTCAGAAGGAGTTACCTCGCGGGAATTCCTTTTGTTTTCCAAAAGGCTTAAGATGTCAATCATAATTAATTACGGATAACCTATAACACTCGTCTCATTTTGAATATTGCCCTCGATTCTGGATTGTGTATGCAGAACACTTCAAAAACGTATGCGTGTAACCGGATGAGGGAACACTCGGCAAAGTAGGGTATTATCTTATCTTTCGACAAGTGTGAAAGAATGATAACTACCAAAAATAGCTGTCTCAATATCTGGATGCCCAATGTGGAACGAAATAGACTTTCAAGAATTTTTCTCAATAATTTGATATAGCAGTTTATAGTTTTTTTAGAATCTTGGATGCCTAGATATCCACCAAAAAAAAAAAAAAAAAAAAAAAAAAAAAAAAATCTAGCTCAAGCTCGTACCTACATCCAGTGTTGGGCATAATCTTATCGTCGAATACGAATACGATTGTAATCGCGATAATTATTCGTTGATTCTGAGTCAACTGCGATTATATTAGTATTCGTGTAATCGTATTCGTCTGTCGGAGATTACACGAATACAACCCATAAAAAGTCCAGTCATGCAGCATGACCCCATGAGGGAATTTTTGAAGAAATCTTCGACATTTCAGTCGCTATTGATCGTGTAGAGAAATTTTAGTTTATGGTTTTGATAGACAAACATGGAATCAAATCATTAAAATAATTAGGAGGTACTCATACGTTATTATTATTAAACTAATCTTGTAGATTTAAAGACAAATGTAGGTAAATATTCATAGATTTCGTTGGAGGGAGGCCTTGAGATTAACGTTACTGACGGCCGAGCGGAGCGAGGCCTTGGGTCTGCGTGCTAGTACGTACATAAATAGAACTTCTTCATAATTTCATGGCTGATATTTTCTAAGCCAGTATTAAAGCTACATCAAGTCTTAAAACAGTCGAGAGTAAAACATAAAAGAGAGCGACCGAGAGAATCGGAGGACGGAATATTTCTCAGAGTAAACTCATCAGTTGCGATTACTTTTTTTTTTTTTTTTTTTTAACAAACACCTACTAGGTACCTACGTTTTAAACAGCATGGTTCTAGAATTGGTTATACAGGGATACTTCCATAAGAGTAGTTCAATCTGAATTTGGACAATGTTTCATGCAAATATTACCCATTTTTACAACTAGCGAACGGCATTATTTCGATTTTTGACTGATTTTTGAACTTTGAAATTTTTGAGAACTTGATACATTTATAGGAAATATTACGCTGATTCCGAATATACCACATGTTAGTATGTTGAAAAAATATTTCGCACAACAAATCGCTAAAAACAGGCTATTTTGAAATTTTTGACTACATTTTTGAAAATTTCAACCCGAAGATGTAATCCGATCAAGCTGGCCAACGAACTTGAACTTTAGTTTTGTGCCCTTAACATTTTAAAATTTGTTTGAAGTTTCTAGCAAAATTCTACGGACAGTTATCGTCTGGAATGAAACATCCATACATACATATATACATACATACATACCTATATACATATATACATACATAAAAAAATGCGTTAAACTTCAGAATATGATTCAGAATAGCCTGAAACGGATTTCTGCATAATTTTTTTTCAAAAATTCACATTCTACAAATTTTGAGGCGAGAGCAATAGCTTAATTTTCTTCAAAAATTCGCTAAAATACGTCACGGTCATCAATTTCAATAGGGCTTCCCTCATATAATATGCGAAGCCTTGCTAATATTACCTAGCTTCAGAGGGACGTCCTTAATGCGAATTCGACGATTGGAGCCCAGCCTATTTGTTTCAAATCTATTTCAATAGGACGTACCGATGAAGCCAGGTAATATTAACAATGCTTCGCATATTATATGATTGACGCCCTATTGAAATTGATGACCGTGATGCGTTTTTATGGGTTGTATTCGTGTAATCGCCGACAGACAAATACGATTATACGAATACGAATATAATCGCAGTTGACTCAGAATTATCGATATTACATTCGTATTCGACGATAAGATTTTTCCCAACACTGCCTACATCTCTGGAATATCAATCAGACAAGAGTCATGATTTAGGGTGTCAATGATGTCGACATTGAAGTAAAATACATTAGGACGTAAGTACACTAGCCTTGATCACGACTTCAAGCTTGTGTTCGTAAATGTTGGGTTCGAGCAGAACGCGCAGATCAATATGTCTGAGAGGGGTGACAGCAATAGCTATACTGACAGGAATCGATGCAAAACAAATAATAATAAATCGCACACGCGGGTGCATAACAAGAATGAGTTGGTCAAGTAGACTCGCTCACAGGTCGATAATTTTGGCGAATTCAATTTTTCTAAGAAAACGACACTGTTTGCAATGGCTTAAAATTTTTTTCCATGGAAAGATGTTTAGACTGAAAGCTTTCATGAATATACGTGCAGTACTTTATGTGCTCAATAATGAGACGAAACTTTGGTAAAATGTGCAAAAAATCATGAGAATGTGTTTTTACTGGAGATAATTTTTTATAAAAGGGTGTCTTAAAATGCTACGACATAAATTTTGTGCTTTAATATTTCTCAAATTCAAAATAACACGTAATAAAAAGCTGTGGAAAATATAAGAATATTTGCTGCTGCTTGAATTGAAGTTGTAATTCGCTTAAATTTGGATGGTAGTTGGAAGAAGATTTTTTCTTTTTAGCGAATTTTTGAAGAAAATTAAGCTATTGCTCTCGCCTCAAAATTTGTAGAATGTGAATTTTTGAAAAAAAATTATGCAGAAATCCGTTTCAGGCTATTCTGAATCATATTCTGAAGTTTAACGCATTTTTTTATGTATGTATATATGTATATAGGTATGTATGTATGTATATATGTATGTATGGATGTTTCATTCCAGACGATAACTGTCCGTAGAATTTTGCTAGAAACTTCAAACAAATTTTAAAATGTTAAGGGCACAAAACTAAAGTTCAAGTTCGTTGGCCAGCTTGATCGGATTACATCTTCGGGTTGAAATTTTCAAAAATGTAGTCAAAAATTTCAAAATAGCCTGTTTTTTGCGATTTGTTGTGCGAAATAATTTTTTCAGCATACTAATATGTGGTATATTCGGAATCAGCGTAAAATTTCCTATAAGAATATGTATCAAGTTTTCAAAAATTTCAAAGTTGAAAAATCAGTCAAAAATCGAAATAATGCCGTTCGCTGGTTGTAAAAATCGGTAATATTCTTCAAAAATTCGCTCATGGGGTCATGCTGCATGACTGGACTTTTTTTTTGTATATTTCAAGTTGAATAGAAATTGGTGATTTATGAGTGAAAAGAAAATGTTAGCTATTAATTTTATGGAAGAAAAGTATTCTAAATGATACTCTTCTATTCAAAAAGAGATTTTGGATTTTAGGCTATTTTTTGCAATTTTATAGATTTTTTAAAACAAAATTTAATGAAGTTCAAGTTAGCATAATTTCGTACATAAATTGTTGAATGTTCTATTTCATTGTTGATAAACTTCATTTGACCAATCTTATGCTAAAAAATATCAATTTGAAGATTCTTAGCCATTTTCAGTGATTTTGTCAGCACATTTTTTTAAATTTGACCAATTAAATGATATCAACATACAGTATAGGTAAGTACCTAACACTTTTATGTGTTGGAAAGATGGCTTGGTAATAAATTGTTATGTTTATCAACTATATTAAAAAGCGTAAAATTGTGAGATTCCGCTGCTGTAATGGATTGAACCCATTTGTGAGGTCCGAAGCTCCGAGTTCCGATACTAAATATACTATAAGCGGCGTTTAATAATTATGGACCAGAGATCTACGTAGAAGGGCTGTCTAATACATAAATAATAAACCTTTGTGTAATAATTTGCAGCGTTTTTTCCTTTGTATAGTTGTGATTCGACAAAAAATTAAATCACTTGGTGAGTTGTAGAGCGGTTGCATTGGTTCAGTCGTTACTCGTCCCCATTCAATATTTATTTAAAATTGCCTACCTACCTACTAGCTAGTTTGAAAATTGAAAAAATAAAAATAAATAAATAAAACAGGTGTAGTTTGTTCGAGTATTGAGACTAAGCACAAACGTTTTTCTTTCAGTCGCGTTGGTCTTATCGGGTCTCGTAACGGCAGCTGTTGGAATGGACGTGTTAATGGCGATTTTCCTTCTATGTGCTGTTTATAAAGTAAGATAATAGAAAAACTGACAAGTTACTAACTACTTCCCAGGAATCATTTCGACTGGTACCTACCATTACTTGTAATCTAATATTATAAGTACGTCTATCGGTACGAAGTAATAGGTAATTAGAAGCGGTTTACGAGCCGATTTCACGGCGAAGGAATGTTGAAACGAACGAAATACAAATTGTATAGTAATTTAAGAAGTTTTCTACTGATTTATGTACAGAATCAAACAAGAATCCAACTTTTCTGGGGTGTTTGCTAAATGACACTGGTATGTCACGTTAGGGTGGTTCAAAAAAATTTTTTTTTTTTTAAATTTCTTATCCCCATTGTTTTTTTGCTTCCTCGGTATGTCAGGATGACCCTCCTAAATTTTTAGCAAAAATTATTAATCCTACCCACTTTACCTGGGTCGATTTTGGCCAGTTATCGACTGCTATCGTAAACCAACCTCCGAGGCCGAGCGTTGGTGATGATTTGAAGGACGGATTCCAATTTTTTTGGGTCAATTAATGGGTTTTCGCATGCGCTTAACACGATGAGCTTATTTATTTTACGCTCCGTCTACTAGTTATCTGGTAAACTGGCAGAGGGCGCTGCTAGGAGATAAGTAAAAATCGAAAATTTCACCGAAAATGCTGTCCCCTGGTTAAGAATTGTACAAGAAACATGCTATTATAGTCGGATAATATGCTTTGGTATGTTCTGAACATGATCCCGTTTTTTACTATACTTTTTCGCCGATGACTGCTTCGTTTATTGGCCATAATACTCAAATTAATTGTAGGGTAATAGACTAATTCACCCTAATTTCACCGGAAATTATGTCGCGTTGATAATATAAGGTCCCGAAATACCTTGTGCCGATTAAATTTGGCATTTTCCAGGATACTCAGTACAAAGCCGTTGGTAATTTGGCAAGGTCTTGAACCGGTATTGTACTTATTCGTCAAATGTAGCGGCAAAATGGAGAAAATAGCTTAACATTTTTCTGCAAAACTCCTTAGTTTCCATCGGTTTTCCGGGGCCAAATTCGTAGTTCTGAATTGTCTGAACTGTGATTGGATGTGTAGGTATTTGGCGTTGCGGCAGCGCGCGATAAAAAAGTAAACAAACATCGGGTTCATGTGAATACCCGGAGAATGCCTATCTAGAACTTGCGTATAGGTAAACTCAATTGTAGATATTACTTGACATTTTTCGAGCTGTTTAAGAACTTACTATACCTATATATCGGGAGAATATATATATGAGGGTTTTTGGCGACATACAGAACTCTACTTTTTGTATTGGAGTTCGCAAAACCTCTATGTGCGTTTCACACTCTCGACATTACTTGAGTCGAGCATTCACACGTGACCGATACCGCTGAAAATAAGATCCAATCACAGTTCAGACAATTCAGAACTACGAATTTGGCCCCGGAAAACCGATGGAAACTAATTAATTTTACAGAAAAATGTTAGCTATTTTCTCCATTTTGCCGCTATATTTGACAAATAAGTACAATGCCGGTTCAAGACCTTGCCAAATTACCAACGGCTTTGTACTGAGTATCCTGGTAAATGCCAAATTTTATCGGTACACGGTATTTCGGGACCTTAAATTATCAACGCGACATAATTTCCGGTGAAATTAGGGTGAATTTGTCTATTACCCTACAATTAATTTGAGGTTTATGGCCGATAAACGAAGCAATCATCGGCGAAAAAGTATAGTAAAAAACGGGATCATGTTCAGAACATGCCAAAGTATATTATCCGACCATAATAGCATATTTCTTGTACAATTCTTAACCAGGCGACAGCTTTTTCGGTGAAATTTTCGATTTTTACTTATCTCCTAGCAGCGCCCTCTGCCAGTTTACCAGATAACTAGTGGACGGAGCGTAAAATAAATAAGCTCATCGTGTTCAGCGCATTCGAAAAACCATAAATTGACACAAAAAAATTGAAATCCGTCCTTCAAATCATCACCACGCCCGGAGGTTGGTTTACGATAGCAGATAACTGGCCAAAATCGACCCAGGTATAGTGGGTAGGATTAATAATTTTTGCTAAAAATTTAGGAGGGTCATCCTGACATACCGATGAAGCAAAAAAACAATGGTGACAAGAAATTCCAATTTTTTTTTTTTTTTTTTTTTTTTTTTTTTAAGCGAATTTTCTTAGAAAATAAAGCTATTGCAATGGCTCCAAAAAATTTTAAATAAAAATTTTCAAAAATTTTCTTCATCGAAATCTGTTTTGAGGCATTCTGAAATGATTCCTGGATTTTAACGCTTTTTTATATGTATATATATATATATGTATGTGTCATTCCAGACGATAACTCTCGATAGAATTGAGATAAAAACTTCGTTCTTTCGCCGAAAAATCAAGCATTTCAAAAGAAAGGAAGAGTTCGTTGGACAACACTTTTTGAGCATATTAAATTGGTCAAATTTCAAAAAATGTACTTAAAAAATCAGTAAAAAAGGCAAAAAACTGCTAAAAATTAACAAATTTCTATTTTTTAGCAGAATGCTACTCGAAAAAAATTAATCGAACATGAACTAGGACATTTAAAAATTTAAGCACAAAATCGTACTGAAAAATGTACTTGAATTTCATTAAAATAAGCTAAAAATCGATAGGAACACTTGAAAAAATCGTAAAAATCCACAAAATCGTTTGTTCATTGGAATGTTACTGACAAAAAGTTAGTTTGCTATAAAATGTATAATAAAATTTTTATTTGTCCCCAAATTGCTCAAATTTCAACAGAATTTAACATAAATGTAATACGACTATTTATGAAAATTCACTCATACGATCATGCTGCATGACTGGAACTTTTTTTACCACCCTAATGTCACGTACAGTGTTGGGCATAATCTTACGGTCGAATACAAATACGATTGTAATCACGATAATTATTCGTTGATTCTGAGCCAACTGCGATTATATTCGTATTCGTGTAATCGTATTCGTTTGTATAATCGTCTGCGATTACACGAATACAAACTATAAAAGTCCAGTCATGCAGCATGACCCCATGAGCGAATTTTTGAAGAAATCTTCGACATTTCAGTCGCTATTGATCGTGTTGAGAAATTTTAGTTTATGATTTTGATAGACAAACATGGAATCAAATTATTAACACATGCACAGAGTAAACTCATCAGTTGTGATTACATTTTTTTTTTTTTTTTTTAGCACCTACTACCTACGTTTTAAACAGCATGGTTCTAGGATTGGTTATACAGGGATACTTCCATAAGAGTAGTTTAATCTGAATTTGGACAATGTTTCATGCAAATATTACCGATTTGTACAACTAGCGAACGGCATTATTTCGATTTTTGACTGATTTTTCAACTTTGAAATTTTTGAAAACTTGATACATATTCTTATAGGAAATTTTACGCTGATTCCGAATATACCACACATGTTAGTATGCTGACAAAATTATTTCGCACAACAAATCGCAAAAAAACAGGCTATTTTGAAATTTTTGACTACATTTTTGCAAATTTCAACCCGAAGATGTAATCCGATCATGCTGGCCAACGAACTTGAACTTTAGTTTTGTGTCCTCAACATTTTAAAATTTGTTTGAAGTTTCTAGCACAATTCTACGGACAGTTATCGTCTGGAATGACACATACATATATACATACATACATACATACATATATACATACATACATATATACATACATTAAAAAATGCGTTAAACTTCAGAATATGATTCAGAATAGCCTGAAACGGATTTCTGCATAAAATTCTTGAAAAAATTCACATTGTACAAATTTTGAGGCGAGAGCAATAGCTTAATTTTCTTCAAAAATTCGCTAAAAATGCGTCACGGTCATCAATTTCAATAGGGCGTCCCTCCTATAATATGCGAAGCCTTGCTGATATTACCTAGCTTCAGAGGGACGTCCTATTGAAATAGATTTGAGACAAATAGGTTGGGCTCCAATCGTTGAAGTTGCTTTAAGTACGTCCCTCTGAAGCTAGGTAATATTAGCAAGGCTTCGCATATTACAGGAGCGACGCCCTATTGAAATTGATGACCGGCAGCATTTGTGTTTATCGATTTACGTAAATAAGCGCCTTCACCTTGTTGAGAATCTGATTTCCTTTCATGGTCATGACACTCGATAAGTGAGAAGTTACTGTGAGGGTGTTCATCATCGAATGTCATGTTTTGAACGTAGCTGTCAGCTGTCTAAGTTGTGGAATCGACATTCTACCTACCTTTCATCGATCTGCCCTGTAAAAGCACCTACGTAAACTTCCTTCGGTAGGTCAAAGGTCCAATCAGCAGTATTGACTAGATCTGGAATTGACAAGACTATTGATAAATTTGTATGCTTGAAACATATTTGAATTCAAATGTCTAGGTTTTCATTTCTGTAAAATAATTTATTGTTCTTATTGATTCTACACGACAAATCGCCTGACATACTACCTATTGTAACATTTGTGAAAATTAAATTGAAATCGATACAAATGACGTAGCTTCATTAGTAAAATTTCGACTTAATTACTTATTTGACACCTCCCTATCGACTAATGTTCGATCATGTAATGGAAGCGTATGTTGAATAGGTTTTGTAGAAGCGTGTTTTTCCGTTTAGAAATACTGATTACCTATATAAAGGGTGTCTACTAAGTTATAAATCACCCCTTCTATATCCCTTATCTGTCAAAGTAAAAATACCAGACCAAAGCTATTATTTATAAATTTTCCCGTAAAATTCAAATGTTGTGTTTTCACGCATTGCGCACGCGCGTAAATTCCAGAAACGACATTTTCTTAAAATGTGGGCAAAATTGGCAGCACTTTGAAAAAGAAACCTCACCACGGAATCAGAGTAGAAAAGTAGTGTAAAAGTCCAGTCATGCAGCATGACCCCATGAGCGAAATTTTGAAGAAATCTTTGACATTTCAGCCGCTATTGATCGTGTAGAGAAATTTTAGTTTATGATTTTGATAGACAAACATGGAAGGGTCATTCTCATTTCATTTGCCGCTTTCATGTCCCTGACGACGAATTCTCACAATTATTGACCAAAACTAGCGTTTTTGGGGGGAAAAAGGGTAGTATAAGTTGGGAGATCAACGACGAAATAATTTTAATGCCCAAAATCCCCTTTAACCAATACACAGTGATGACGAATGAAACCTGAAATCCTGGTAACTCATGAGTGTTACCGTCCCCTCCTACCTAACATGTACGTAGAAGTTAGGTAGTTACGAAACAATGACAATCTAGAACTGGCCAGGGTTACTAGCTGCAGTAGGTAGGTTCCTCTTTATTTAGAGTAAGGATTTACATTTTTAAGATTTTTCCCAACCCGTGAAAAACCAGTTTTTCAGTATGTCCCCCATATCTCTTCTCAATGGGACCACAGGAGTGTTACCATTTTTGCGATCAAGAAGACCGATGGAAAATGGTGGGAAACAGTCAGTTGTGAAGGTTATATTGTCCAGTTGAAGATGTGAGACTGCAGTGGAGTGCTTGGAGTTGCAGCAGTTTTTACAGTGAAATAAGCCTAAAAATATGAGGAGTATTTTTATTTTCAATCATGAGTGTTACACTAATTACGAGTGTTGTTAGTGCTTAAACAAAATAATCCGATATCAAGAACCATACTGCTTGGTGACAGGTTTCAAACAGTAGCCATCCCCGAGATTTGCCACTTCATCATCCTGTGTGACGCCATTTTTACTGGAAATTCTCATGAGTGTTACCCCTCAGGAGTGTGACCAAGGATGGGTAAAAAATATATAAAATACAACATCAATGAAAAACTCACTGTTCATCTATGGAACACAAATCTGCAATGTACAATGAGTAGTATTGGCCGATCTAACCTCATTTTTGAGCACTTTCAAATTTCACGTCATTAAGGTTCTCACACGACCCAAAGCGGCAAATGAAATGAGAATGACCCGGAATCAAATTATTGAAAATAATTAGGAGGTCATACAGGGATACTTCCATAAGGGTAGTTCAATCTGAATTTGGACAATGTTTCATGCAAATATTACCGATTTTTACAACTAGCAAAACGGCATTATTTCGATTTTTGACTGATTTTTCAACTTTGAAATTTTTGAAAACTTGATACATATTCTTATAGGAAATTTTACGCTGATTCCGAATATACCACATGTTAGTATGCTGAAAAAATTATTTCGCACAACAAATCGCAAAAAAACAGGCTATTTTGAAATTTTCGACTACATTTTTGAAAATTTCAACCCGAAGATGTAATCCGATCAACGAACTTGAACTTTCGTTTTGTATCCTTAACATTTTAAAATTTGTTTGAAGTTTCTAGCACAATTCTACGGACAGTTATCGTCTGGAATAACACATACATATATACATACATACATAAATAAAAAAATGCGTTAAACTTCAGAATAGCCTGAAACGGATTTCTGCATAAATTTTTTTTCAAAAATTCACATTCTACAAATTTTGAGGCAAAATTCTACAAAAATAGCTTAATTTTCTTCGAAAATTCGCTAATTCGCTTGTGCCACACTTGGGGGTCTACCGAATTGAAAAATGAGCGTAATTTCGGGAGCGCGCAACTTTCATGCATTTCACATTTCTTCCATGAAATTTGACCTAGAATCCGAATCTGCAATTAAAGAGAGGATAACGTTTGGATACAAAAGTTGGTGCGCGTTTCTTTCATTTGCGCGCGTGTGGGATTCGCGAAAACGCAAAATTTGAATTCTACCGAAAAAGATGAATAATAGCGTTGGTCCGATATTTTAGCTTTCAAAGGTAAGGAAAATAGAAGGGGTGATCCATAGCCTGGTTCCTAGTACATACAATATATAAGTTGTTAATTCTGAATCTGGTGCATCTCGCATGCGTTTATGAGGGGAAGATAGTATGCCAATTTATCAGAATACAGTTCTGTTAAATCTGTTGGTTAAGGTTAGCTGAAACCTAAATAATAAAGTTGAGTGATTGTTTGTCTCTAAAGTCCCTTACTTCCATAGTTAATGCATGTTCCTTGCTTAAAGAAAATAATAATAATGATAAGAAAAGAAAAGAATAATTTTTTTTAAACAGTTAATTACATACATTCCTAAATTGTTTACAGGGTGCAATGAAGAAATTGAAGATTTGGTTATATTTGGAAATAATATTATTTATCCTTAACTGCATTTTCCGCTTGATAAATTTCATCGGACTGCTGGGTTTAAATGCTCCCACGTCTGAGCTGTACGGGAACTTGGTACAAAACATCGTAGAACTGGGTGAGTCGAACAAATCTCTTTAAACAGGTCTTTCAGGTTTCTTACAAACAAAATTGTGAAACCGAAACAAGTTAGAAAAAAAGTGTTAGTTTTACATCATGAAGAAGACTCAGGTCTCGAGAAGAAACGTCAGCAAGATAAATAAATTTAACATTATGGGCAGAAATGCCAATTTTAGCGAATTTTCTTAGAAAATAAAGCTATTGCAATGGCTCGAAAAATTTTAAAATAAAAATTTTCTTCATCGAAATCTGTTTTGAGGAATTGTGAAATGATTCCTGGATTTTAACGCTTATACAGGGTGAATCCCTCGCAAATGCAAAAAAAATTTTGGGTAAAACTACATCAAAAATGGAGTAAAATGCCGCCAACTGCATATTTTTATCTCAATCTGTTCTCGAGATATGATTTTTTAAAGGTTTTTTCAGGAAAACCGTGTTTTTTTCTTTTAAACTCAAATTTCTCCACTTTACTTCATTCAATTTCAACTTTCAACCTCATTTTCGGTATCAGCGTTAAATTTACTATAAGAATAGTGTACTTGGGTTCTTAAAAAGTACCATCCGAAGACCCTCACATCAGCTCAAACATTGACGATTTTGAAAAAATAATATTTCTGAAAATCTTTAAAACTTTACTACTCTTTTAAAAAGAATCCTGGAAACTGGCAAATCTCATGAAAACTGCTTCGTCTAATACTCTTTCCAACGGTATAATCAATTTTACTTTTATTTTGTTGTTTAGGGGAGAAAATTATGTTTTAATTTTAAAAAATGTGTGTTTTTCAATGAAATTGTTGGTTTTCTCGAAAGATGACCCTCCATGAACCAACGAGTATGGGGTCGGTTTCTATGTATTTTTTCTCGCTGGATCGAATGGAATTTCTCGCAGATCTCTCAACTACGTTATAATCGAGTTTTACACTTTAATTAACTAGTTTTACCCCATAACACACATACATTTAATCGTAACAAACAAACTAAACATTTGTAATTTTAAGTGTAAAACTCGGTTACAAAAGAGTTGGAGAGATCTACAAATGTTACCATTCGATACAGCGTGAAAAAATACATAGAAACCGACCCCATACTCGTAGGTTCATGGAGGGTCATCTTTCGAGAAAACCAACAATTTCATTGAAAAACCCACATTTTTTAACATTAAAACATAATTTTCTCCACTAAATAACTAAATAAAAGTAAACTTGATTATACCGTTGGAAAGAGTATTAGACGAAGCCGTTTTTATGAGATTTGCCAGTTCCCAGGATTCGTTTTGGAAGAGTAGTAAAGTTTTAAAGATTTTCAGAAATATTATTTTTTCAAAATCGTCAATGTTTGAGCAGATGTGAGGGCCTTTGGATGGTACTTTTTAAGAACCCAAGTACACTATTCTTATAGTAAATTTAATGCTGATTCCGAAAATGTGGTTGAAAATTGAAATTGAATGAAGTAAAGTGGAGAAATTTGAGTTTTAAAGGAAAAAAAAAAAAACACGGTTTTCCTGAAAAAACCTTTAAAAAATCATATCTCGAGAACAGATTGAGATAAAAATATGCAGTTGGCGGCATTTTACTCCATTTTTGATGTAGTTTCACCCAAAATTTTTTTTGCATTTGCGAGGGATTCACCCTGTATATATATATATGTGTCATTCCAGACGATAACTCTCGATAGAATTGATAAAAACTTCTTTCTTTCGCCAAAAAATAAAGCATTTCAAGAGAAAGGATGAGTTCGTTGGACAACACTTTTTGAGCACATTAAATTGGTCAAATTTCAAAAAATGTACTAAAAAAATCACTAAAAATAGCTAAAAACGGCTAAAAAATCGTTTAATTCATATTTGCTGGTAGAATATTGCTCAAATAAAGTCTATTAACTATGAAATAGAACATTCAAAAATTTATGTAAAAAATTATGCTGTAAAATGCACTTGAAATTCATTGTTAAAATTCAAAATTTGCTAAAAAATCGATGAAAACTGCAAAAAAGCTAAAAATTTAAAACCTCTATTTGAACTGGAGATTATTATTTAGAATAAGTTTTTTTTAAAAATAAAATCAATAGTTAACAATTTACTTGCACTCAAAAAGCTCAAATTTCAAAACAATCTAAACTCGTAAATTACAGCTTTGCTAATCATTATCGCTTTTCATAGCTTTTTCTGGTTTCTGATGTTTCAGACATAATAGCAGTCAGTTCAGTTTCTGCTATCGTTTTTGAATTCTACATGATGCTGGGGTGGTATTTGCTCCTGGGAGTTTACAAAGTACGATGAAATATTCCAGCATAATATGCTTTCCAGTATAAGTAATAGTAGCCACTATTTCAATGTATCTTGTTCAAAAATCGAGTAGTTTGGTGGAATTTTTATATGAATATTATGGTATGTGTTTCTTAGGTTCCCCAGTTATTTGTTGTGCTTTTCAAGGTGATAAAGTGGATTGTTCACCATAGTAAGGCCAAAAATCAGCCAGAAATACACAATTCACGATTTGCGATTATTTTATTGGGGTTAGTTTTTTCTTCTTGGTCACACCTCCAAGTCTCAGCTCTCCAATATTGTGGTCATATCAATTTTAGCTTCATTTTATTCGGGGTTTTTTTACGCAGATAAATGAAACTCTGCTAATTATTACTCTACGGTTCATTATTTCTGCAGTAGATAGCCCTTGTACTCAGATCAATGATCTAAATTCATTAGACAATTAAAAGACTAAGAAAAAGAACAAATTATTTCAATTAAATAAAACACCTAAACTTTGCTACTTTCTTTGAATTTAACTAGGGCAAATGCAATAGTGCATAAGAATTTAAGTTTAATCGACATTGGAATATTATCGCCAACTGAAAATTGATGAGACAAAATAAATTACCTACATAAGCTCCCCTGATCTATTTATTGGTGATAAAAGTTATAAGAAACCCGATTTTGTGATGTGGGATTTCCATTGGAATTACGTCAGCTGATACGATCGTCGTAGTTTATAAGGCGATTTTTCCAATGTTGATGTTTGCACCAGTTTTGGTTCATTCCCGTGGTTATTGTATTTTTTCCTGTCAAAGTTCTACTCCTTAAAAAGCGAACGGATGAACGTACAGCGATCTGAGTGGTATCAATCCGATTCTTTCGGATTCCTAATATCGTTCAATAACAACAAAAAAAGGAAAAATGAAAATAAAATAAATTTCCCGTAATGTGTTGCCGCAATGAATATTTCGTTGAGAATTTAAAATCTGTAATATATTTATTTGTAGTGGAAACGAATTAAATTGATAATCTCATCGACTTGATTCAAGTGTACATGGCCTAATAACGTGAAAATAATTAAACCCATTTCATTACGATATTTCGACGCTAATGCATAACATGTGTATGTATTCTCTATGCAAGGAAGATACCGATAGATTGAAAATACGGATGCGAGCGGCCTACTACCTGTTTTCATGTATGCTCAGTGTACTCATTGCTTGGGTGATTGGTTTGTGCATTTATCCATCCGCTTATTTGATGATGACGCTACCTACGACTAACTTCATCATGAGCTTGAGTGAGTGATACAGAAACTTGATATAGAAATATACAGTATTTATGATAACACTGCAAAAAAATGAATGAATAAATTTAAAAATTAATAAAAAAAGTCGTGCCTCCATGAATCTGGTACTGGTTCTGGGGGTTTTCGTGGGTGCCGAATCCGAAGCTCTTTTTTCATTTAGACGTCTGATTTTTGAGGTACGGCACTCGCATTTTTGGAAAAAAATCAATAAAATTCCAGGATAAGTTATTTTCAATTAAAAGGTGCAATTATTTTTGGAAATATAACGCTGGACTCACTTATACCATATAATATATAATGGGTCTGAAATGCCTCATTAACGTGCCTTTTGCCTAAAAACTGTCAAAAAACGTGGTTTTTCACCGATTTTTCCACAGTCTTATGAAATTTTTTGAACAAATCATACCACTTGGCGACATGGAAAAAACAACTGTGCTATTAGGTATTGCAAGATTTATGTTGGGGCGGTATTGGCTGCTAGGCGCCCTTTCTATTTTGGGGTCAACAGGTGAAAAACAACTGTTTTATAAAACCAATAGTACAGCTCTTTATTCACACTTGTGTTACTGGTCTTAAGGGTCCCTATCTAACTCCTACTGATAAGCATTGCAATAGTTGTATGAGGTACAATGAGGTACAGATCGGCCAACATTTCTGTGCGCGCGACCAGAACTGGTCGGGTCTAGGCGAGGGGGTTGTCGGGGGTACTTTTGTGAAAACATCCGTGTCTTGCTACCCCGCGTGACTCACTCACCCCTACCCACAGCACGGCCAATAACCGGCACCCGTGACTCACGGAAGTGAAATGACATTCCAAGTATAATGTCAGTCTGCATTTAGCTGCCGATATTTAAACAACAGTTCAGGGTTCGGGTTAGACAACTTATTTTGTTTGTATTTTGATCTTGTTTCGAGTTTCAATCGTGGTTAGGTTTTCAACAGTTAAGTGTTAGTTTTATATAGTTACAGTGTTATGTAGTTGAGATAATTTCGGATAGAAATGGAAAATATACGGTCTACGCTGAAAGGAAAAGTAATTCATAGCCAGGGCAGAGAAATTATAGCCAACGTGTACAACTTCATGAAAGAGGAAGCTCAAAACAAACAAGTGACCATTCCTTTATCTAAAGCTCGCGAAAGGACTGCTGCGGCTGTAGGTGTGTCTGAGCGGTTGGTAACTAAAATTAACGGCGATTTGAAGAAATTAAAAGAAGATGAAGACTGTGAAACAAGGCAATTTTCAACGCCAGGAAAAAAACGACACAATTTCCCTAGGCGCATCACAGGACTAGACGACTTTGATAAATGTGCTGTAAGACGTATCATTTATGATTTCCATATACAAAAAAAGTGTTTCCCTACAGTTAAGTTACTTTTAGTTGAACTGAGAGACAAAATTAATTTTCAAGGGCAGAAATCTAGTTTAAAAAGTATATTAAAAGACTTGGGCTTCAAATGGAGAAAAACTCAAAACAACAGAAAACTTCTTATTGAAACACAGGATATTAGGGAGAAAAGAATATCATACTTAAGATCAGTGAAGCGTTTCAGGAGTGAAGGAAGGCCTATTGTCTATTTAGACGAATCTTACATTCATTCCACACATATGCAAAGTAAATCGTGGGCTGATGAGTCTAACAATGGTTTGCGTGTTCCCATCTCAAAAGGTGACAGACTTATTATTATACACGCAGGTGGTGAGGAAGGGTTTATCCCAAACGCGTTACAGACGTGGAAAGCTTCTAAACATACGGGGGATTATCATGACAATGTTAATCAAGATATGTTCATGAAGTGGTTGACGGAGAAACTTTTACCTAGTTTGGAACCAAGAAGTGTCTTAGTGGTAGATGATGCTTCGTACCACAACGTGCAAGTTAAAAAGGCCCCTACAACGAAAAGTAGAAAACAGGAAATGAAAGATTGGCTATCCTAACATAACATCCCCTTCACTGATGAAATGTTCGTCCCAGAACTGTATAAATTAATTAAGCTATACCAACCAAGACTCATCCGCTATCTTCTCGATGAAACAGTAGAGAAAGAAAAACAAGGTTACACAGTGCTAAGACTCCCTCCTTATCATCCTGACTTAAACCCAATTGAACTGATATGGGCCGACATAAAAGGGTTTGTAGCAAGCAAAAATGTATCATGTAACTTTTCTGAAGTACAAAGAATCACAGAAGAAAAAATAGCTAGTATGTGTCAAGATGATTGGACTTTGAAGTGCGAGCGAGTCAAAAAAATTGAGAATGAATACTTGGAAAACGAAGGGGGAATCGACAGTCTTATAGATTCGTTTGTTATCTGTCTTGAGGACGACTCCGACACTGAAGACACGGACGAGGACGACCCTGACGCAATGAGTGGAGTAGAAGAACTCGAATGAAAATCCTGCATAAAACCTGTAAGTAAATTAAAATTATTTACTTAACTTTAAACTATAGTAACATTATACAGGGTGCATCACAAATTTACAGACACCAAAAATGTAAAATTTATTCTTAAAGAAAAATGGTAAGATGATTATCAAGATCGGATGATACACCGTTTGCAATGGTTCAATCTTTTAAATAAAGATGAATTTAAAAAAATCGTAACTAAAATGATCGTAATTATTTGTATTTTTTCCTTGCAGTGGGAACACAAACAACCATTTTTGTGAAGAGTGGTCAAGCGAACCGATCAGAAGAAATTTAAAGCAGCGGAAAGTTTAACAGACAAGAAACATATTGTATTGCATTTCTTTTGTTTTGAATGGGATTTATATTGTATAATTTTATATTACATTGTGTGTCGAACTCTTCCTCCAATTTTATTTCTTATTGAAATATATCCCTTTTCCTAGAAACTTAAAATAATACTAAGCTATGTTCGAGTTGATGTCATGCAAGTTGACGTAAAGCCGTGGAAAGATTAATACTCATGAAACATATTGTACAGTATTTCATTTGTTTGGTATTGAATGAGATTTATATGTTATAGTTTCATATTAAATAAAAGCTGTGTTCAAGTTGACCTAATACAAGTTGAAGTACATGCAAGAGGCGATATACGTAGAGGCAATCTTATATTTTTAAATTCTAACAATAGCTCATATTTTCATCATCATATTATATGTTCTAATATATAAAACGAGTTTGGTATCACTTTAAATAAAATTTCAGTAGATTTAAAAAACAAACATCTTAAAACGGTAGTTTTCATTCTGTTAAGAAAGTAAATAAATATAGAACATAGGCTTTGTACAATGCGGAGAACAACAGGCTATGTTTTTAGTGCGGGTAATAGCGAAACGTCCGCGCGCACAGAAATATTGGCTCCGCTGTACCTTTCGCTGTTTACCTGTAGATGTTGACTCCTGATGTCTTCTACCGTCCTCGGTTTTCGCGGGTGGCTAATTCCGTGGCCAGGGATCGGTTGAGGTGTACTGTGAACACTCGAAGACTCGAAGTGTGCACAGGATTCAGCCGCAATAATATCCAGAAAACACAGTTCTCAAAACACCACTTTGACACCTTGTTATCGGTTCTTACACGAACGGTGGGAGGGGCATGAATGAATATCTTCTTTCCACAATTTTGGGAGTTCCTTAGTTGCTCTACTGCGCATGTCAGAAGGTGCAGAAAAGGCGTGAAAATTCGGGAAATTTTGAAAGGTTGTCTGTTGTTATGGAAGCCACGAATCAGAATTCAGGGGCTTGTCATTACTCCCCTTTTTGGGTGACCCTGCAGTATTTTGGGTATCCAATTAGATTCGGCTTCAACATCGTGGAGGGGTATGCTGGCAGCGTTGATTTTGGTCGCGCGTGGCAAGCTGCTGATATTCGGCTTTTCCAGAAATACTTTTCGAGGCCGTGGGACTGCTGATTGTATTGTTTCTCCCGGTCTCCTGAAGTCAATGCACTGCGGCGAATGTTCTTTGTGGCTTGTGAGCGTTTCGAAGCTTATAGGTATTTGGACTATTTCTGCTTCAAATGAGATCAACAGCAGCTCTGGAGGTGTGATAATTGATTTTTGCGATTTTTTCAACTTTTGACCCGGAGGATTAAAAACACCATATTTTTTATTTTTCATTTTTTTCACGTACCATCCTTAAAGGAACTTTAATTGCTGATCACGCCTACTCCACCAATAATGGTATAAAACGCCATCTCAACATGTTTTTCATTTAAAAACTAACAAAAAACCGTGTTTTTGTCAGTTTTTGTCTCACCTCATTTTTTCTCGGTATATACACACAAAAAACGTTTTCTGTAGTTTTTTGACGAAAAAAAAAAAACAAAAAAAAAAAAAAACATGTTGAGAAAGCGGTTTAGACCATACCTAATTTGTGGTGAAAGCTTGATCAGCAATTGAATTTCCTATATGAATGGTACGATTTGATGAAGAATACCGAAAAATAAAACTGTGGTGTTTTTTACCTTCCGGGTCAAAAGTTGAAAAAATCGCAAAAACATTAATCACACCGAATACAGGGGTGCCCACAGGGGGGGGGGGGGGGGGGGGGTCACGACGCAAAACTGCGTCGTTAAAATTTTTTAGGGGGGGGGGGGGGGGGGGTTAGAAAAATGAGTATTTTTTTAATTTTTGTATGAACAAGTAATAAGATTTATACTAACAATTTGCTAGCGTCAGCTGTTTTCAATTCGAATTACTTTATTGGATAATATGTTGTAGAAACAGGTATTGTGCGCATGCGTTGTGAGCAATGTATATAGTTACTGTAGATAATTGAAATTCTACATATACTTATTGTACTTGTTTTACTGTCAATTGAAAATTAATTACTTACATTTGTAAAACAAGAAATACAACATTCTTTATCTCATCAGTGTATCATTTACATTACCTATTTAATAAATATTTTAGTTGTGGGGGGGGGGGGGGGGCTCGAGTCGTTGCGCTTGAGTCGTGCGCTTGGGGGGGGGGGGGGGGGGGGCACCCCTGCCGAATAGTTATCGATTATTCGACAATTATCGACGCAGAAATAGTCCAAGTAATGCACTATTACTAAATAGTAATTTGTAAAAAAAATTTCAAAAAACTGTAGAAAAATCGTCAAAAATCGGTGAAAAAAGACTTTTTTGCAGTTTTTAGGCAAGAGGCACTTTAAAAGGAGGCATTTCAGACTCATCATGTGCGGTACAGGTGTGTTCAGCGTTAAATTTCCAACAACAATAGCAACTTGTAATTGAACATAAATTATTCTGGAATTTTAGTGATTTTTTTCAAAAATAAAGGTGCCGTATCTCAAAAATTAGATGTCTACGTGAAATACAAAATATATAATCACCAAGATTTAATGTCTTTTGGCTGCGGGTCATGACAAAGAAACTCGTAAACGAGTTCCACTATCCGCTTTACAAGCAGATACCATGTTACATGGATATGTCTTTGATTGGGGATTTCATAACGGTTGTCCTCGAGTTGTCCTCGAGTTGTCCTCGACTGTTGTCAAGAGGATGAAAATGTTTCCTATGGAGTGGAGTAAATGATGCTATTGCTTTACGTTAAGAATATTGTAACCGGCTTATTAAAATTGTTTATAGTCCAATCAACTTAGTTTTGGAATGTAGCCAGGTACGTAAGGAGGGGGAAATTGGTAGCTTGAGATGTGAACATTTATCACATAAATCAAGCGCTTTCCAACGAGTGGCGAACGATTTTTGTGCGATGAAAACTGCGGAAGTTCCATTCCCCTAGCAATGGCTGGGTTGTACGTGGAAAACACTGAAATTGTGACAAAAATTTTGCGTCACCGAAATTTTTGGTTGACCCCCCAGAGCAAAGACATATCCATGTCAAAACGGATTCAGCACACTTGAAAACTCCAAGGACCGAATTAGTGTAGTCCATTCTTAGCATAATGCACAGAAAATAATCTATTCCTGCGAGGGGGACTCTTGACATGTCTAAATTAATATTACCTACTTAGCTATCGTCTAGCATGTGTTTACCTTCACATTTATTTAATTTATATATATCTACCTATATTTGATGATCTTTTTAGATTTTGACTGTTAACTATGATGATTTTCAATACGCTCTCAATTATTTATTAATAATTGACATTTCAATCTCGTCCTTCTGTTTATAATTACCATGCACGGTCTGGGATAAATTACGAATCCCAGTAATTGTGATTTTGAAAAACGCTGAAAATTATTATAAAAGTTAGTCAGCTCTTATGTGCAGACCATAACAAAGTTGCAGTAGTCATATCTAATTCAACATTTTGTTCCAGTTTTCGGAGTATACAGTATTTTAGCAGTGAAACTCTGCTATGTGAAATTAAAAGATAAGCAATCCGCTCGTGGGCTGTCACCAGTAAAAGATAAAAATGCAGTTACGTGATTGCTACTGTTGAAGTCAAACTGTTCCGATGTTATTTGATTATCATCCTCGTCGTCAATATTCAGTTTATTAACATTACTGTAGTTTATTATCGCAATAAAGATTCATTTCAAGTACTACAAGTGGCAAAATTACCTACTGAAAAGCTTCATTATTTAATGGGACATGTGACAACATACTATTGCAACGTTTCTTTATTAGGACAGTTCAAATTATAACAAGAATTTTTTTTAAAAACGCTGCAAATTTTTTCACAAAGGTTTATTATTTTTTCAATTGAGTATGATCGTAGTTTTAGTTGGCTTGCGCACATCATAAGGCCCGTCCAGACTCCTCGGCGTGTCCTATTTCGAGTTGCCACAACTTATACTTCTATAATTATATACGCATGTTTATATTTCTCGATCTGAACTCCTATCTATTCAAATAGTTATTGCCTTAATAATATCATTATCTAAATACGTACGAAATGTCGAGAGGATATGTTATTAAATATGTGTAGGAAAAGCATTGGTATTAACACACAAATATGACCTAGAAAAAAACATATATTCATGCCTCAAAGGAACGCCGTACCCACCTCATGGTGCCGCGGTGTATTATATGGGTATGACACGTAAAAGTAATAAATATCCATTCTCCTACACCCCTCTGCTACGCCCCTGGTCACCCCAGACACCACAAGGTGCCGCGGCGCCTCCTATCACTCCACCCCCCGCTCACCCCCCTCACCACCCACCGTGACCAAGGGCCAAGCGTGCCAGGCGTGCCTGCGTGCGTATGTCTAACACTCAAAGCCTCGAAAATACCGTTTTTGGCCCATAGCATCTATGCGAGTAAAGCGATCGGGATGGTTAAACGTTAGGACCAACTAGACCCCAAATGGAGTCTATGTGCGAAAGAACGGGGTTTATAAGCCGTACGGGGGACGGCGAACGGCGGACGGACATTTCAAATTTGGATTCTACGCACCTTGGAACGTAAAGTGACAAAGTTTGAGGAGGGGTTATAAAAATTTATTGCTACACGATCACATAGGCTTATTATTGGAAATAATAAACCAAAAAAGCTGCAAATTATTACATAATGGTTTATTATTTCTGAATCAGATAGCCAGCTATAATAGTAACCAGCATGCTCTGGGGCTTTCGCCAGTCTCTTTTCTAGTACCCACCTCTGTTCTCGCGTTACAGGCTGCGCTCCCGATGGGGAGCAAATGGATGATCGTACAGCCACCCGAGTGGTCTCATTCAATCCACGGAGCTAATTTCTATAGGAATCAAACTAAAACCGTAGGTACACTGGATTCCAAAAGCATCTGGGACCTATCCCAGTCGATTCTGCTCTCACTCCCCCCCGCTCACCCACCCTAACTACCCATCGTGACCCCCGGTCAAGCGTGCCAGACGTGCGCGCGTGCGTATGTCTAACACTCAAAGCCTCGAAAAAGACACTTTTTCGACCGTTTTCGGCCCATAGCATCTATGCGAGTAAAGCGATCGGGATGGTTAAACGTTAGGACCAACTAGACCCCAAATGGAGTCTATGTGCGAAAGAACGGGGTTTTTAAGCCATACGGGTGACGGCGAACGGCGGACGGACATTTCAAATTTGGAATCTACGCACCTTGAAACGTAAAGTGACAAAGTTTGAGGGGGGGTTATAAAACTTTTTTGCTACACGATCACATAGGCTTATTATTGGAAATAATAAACCAAAAACGCTGCAAATTATTACATAATGGTTTATTATTTCTGAATCAGAAAGCCAGCTATAGTAACCAGCATGCTCTGGTGCTTTCGCCAGTCTCTTTTTCAGTACCCACCTCTGTTCTCGCGTTACAGGCTGCGCTCCCGATGGGGAGCAAATGGATGATCGTACAGCCACCCGAGTGGGCTCATTCAATCCACGGAGCTAATTTCTATAGGAATCAAACTAAAACCGTAGGTACACTGGATTCCAAAAGCATCTGGGACCTATCCCAGTCGATTCTGCTCTCACTCCACCCCCCGTTCACCCACCCTCACCACCCACCGTGACCCCTGGCCAAGCGTGCCAGGCGTGCGCGCGTGCGTATGTCTAACACTCAAACCCTCGAAAAAGACCCTTTTACGCCCGTTTTTGGCCCATAGCATCTATGCGAGTAAAGCGATCGGGATGGTTAAACGTTAGAACCAACTAGACCCCAAATGGAGTCTATGTGCGAAAGAACGGGGTTTTTAAGCCGTACGGCAGACGGCGGACGGATATTTCAAATTTGGATTCTACGCACCTTGAAACTTAAAGTGGCAAAGTTTGAGGGGGGGTTATACAAATTTTTTGCTACACAATCACATAGGCTTATTATTGGAAATAATAAACCAAAAACGCTGCAAATTATTACATAATGGTTTATTATTTCTGAATCAGATAGCCAGCTATAGTAACCAGCATGCTCTGGGGCTTTCGCCAGTCTCTTTTCTAGTACCCACCTCTGTTCTCGCGTTATAGGCTGCGCTCCCGATGGGGAGCAAATGGATGATCGTACAGTCACCCGAGTGGTCTCATTCAATCCACCGAGCTAATTTCTATAGGAATCAAACTAAAACCGTAGGTACACTGGATTCCAAAAGCATCTGGGACCTATCCCAGTCGATTCTGCTCTCACTCCACCCCCCGCTCACCCACCCTCACCACCCACCGTGATTCCCTGCCAAGCGTGCCAGGCGTGCGTGCGTGCATATGTCTAACACTCAAAGCCTCGAAAAAGACACTTTTTCGCCCGTTTTTGTCCCATAGCATCTATGCGAATAAAGCGATTGGGATGGTTAAACGTTAGGACCAACTAGACCCCAAATGGAGTCTATGTGCGAAAGAACGGGCTTTTTAAGTCAATTCTTAGGCCTTTTATGTCCCGGACGGCAGACGGGCATTTCAAATTTGGATTCTACTCACCTTGAAACGTAAAGTGACAAAGTTTGAGTGGGGGTTATAAACATTTTTTGCTATACTATCACATAGGCTTATTATTGGAAATGATAAACCAAAAGGCCTTTCTGTAAATATCTACTTATCACAAAAAGAAAATGATAAGTAGATATTTTGAAATTTTGAATTTGATATGTTGAATTTAATTTTCGTCTCCCTGAAGAAACCCCAGTTCCTGGAGAGAAACGTTGGAGATCAATTTAAAAGAAACCAATATGAGCCAGTTTTGTAAAGTCTTGTTAACACATAGGTACTATTTTCTACGTGTATTAGACGTATTAGACCCATTTAAATAATTTGATTTCTACAAATTTTTGCGTGCAAACTAAGTTTCAAATTGAAAGTTGAACCAAACTTACGTTTTATTTGATTTTAAAGAGCCAAATCTTGTATCAAAGGACAAGCATGATGCAAAATTGTCCAAAAAACGAAAATTTTGATTCGGATTTCGTTTCTGAACTTTTTGAAGACAATATTCCTGTTCTCATTACCTGGTCTGACTACCTGTCAGTCTGCTTTTGAACCCTTGCAAACATGATGGATTCCAATAATCCACCCAAGTTTTGGCGAATTTTTGTAGAAAATGAAGCGATTGCAATGGCTCGTTAGGATTTGCATGGCTTCGGTAATGATGAAGGCTTTCATATTTTGTACTGCATCAAGAAGATTAGTACAACTACGTACACCATTTTTAAAGATCCAGTTTACGTTTTTGTTACTTGGCAAGCGGTAAATGACACACCTTGGAGTGAACAAATTACTTTTGTGAGTAGTTCTCATAACTTGATTAAATAGTTAGATTTATACCTAGATGTTAGCGTAAAACTGTACTGTTCTGCACTGTTACGTGTAGAAGAATATAACTTGAAACCCTGTTGGACTCAACACCCGTACAAGATCCTGATGCAATCAAACATTGTGAAGTGATTGGCTGCTCCAATTGAAAGTGATTGCACTCTCCTGTAAGTTGATATTTACATATTCAGGGTGATATTTTCTCATCACGTTCACTGGAACGCATTCCTTTACATGAATTTTGGAAGGTGGTTAACATCGCTATTTCCATTTTTTAAACACGCAAAGGTTTTGATAATGAAATAGCAATACTTACCTGTGAAAAAACAGAAATTCGTATTTCCTGAAGTTTAGAAAAACCCCATTAAATGATGAAATTGTCCAAAAATCTTTAATTGAAATCGCTCTGGTAAGGATTAGAATGCCGATTACATAACATAACATATGAGGTTTGTTCGCTGAGGCCACCAAACCAATTTTCAACCCACTTGAGGTGTTCGCTGTGTTCTCTGATCATCAGAGCTCCCCCCACCCTTGGTCACTGCCTGTTCGCAGAGTTTTCCAAACTGGTTTCCACCTGGTTGCGGATCGCCAAATCGGTCAGAACTTTTTCTAGCTGACCACTTTCTCACAGTTTGCCCCATCAATTCCAAACTCACAGCAGCCAATGAAACCATTCGAATTTGTTCGCTTTTGTTTTCGTCCCTGTTTCACGCCTCTGAGTATTTTGCCTAAACATTCAATTATAAAATGGATGGACTCCAATCCCCAACCAGTTTGAAATAAATTTGAAAGTTGGCTCAAGTTGCTCATGCGCACTTGATCAGTCTCCAACAAGTTTGAAATGGTTAGCAAGTCAACTGTCAATCGCCTCAGCGAAAAAATCTATGATGATATGGAGCGCATATTAATATAATTACGAGTATATGATAGAGTTTCGATATCATCGAGTAAACTACCAACTAATTCAAAAACTATACCTAGACTAGCGATTTTTGAAATGTCAAATTTCGGATGAAGCTATGACAATTTTCTGATTAATATTGATTTGCCAGCATCCCCCAAACAGGTTCTACAACGTAACGATATTTTCTAGCAAGAGAGAATTTTAGTTTCTAATCACTAAGTCTCCCGAATGGAGAAAAAAATAACTTTGATTGTATGTAAGTCAGTCCTTTTGCCCTTGCTGATCAAATATGCATTGCAGGTACCTACAGTTTCCCCGTTAGGTGATGGACGGTCTTGTGAAAAAGTTTCCACAAGTTAAGACATGCTGTTGCAAATGGAGTTTGGAAACTGGCTGCAACGTGCTTGGCTGGATTCACTTTGTGAGTAGCTACCAAATCGGAAAATCTAAATTAAAATGCACTAAACCTATTATTAAAATCGAACTATTGATGAGGATAATGGAAATCGGTAATACCGTGAAATCCACAACATTCATCCTTTTTAGAAAAATTTCTATGTCTAGTGTTAAGGCCGGTCCACACGCAACGACTTGTCTGCACAAATGTTTGCGCAAACCAGGTTTGCACAGACAAGTCGATGGCATGAAAATGTGTACACACGCTCAGTTTTCAACTCAAATCTATTTCAAATCAGTCAGAAGGTAATCATGGAGGAAGTGTTGTTGTGGTCGGTTTTCGCATTGTGTCTTGCCAGGAAACAACGAAATAAAGGCAAAACAATGAAATCTAAGCAACGTTTGTGGTCTAGACATTGGTTACTAAAAAGAGAACAATTTTCTCATGTAAAATTACTTCGGGAATTGCGTAATGAACCTGATGACTGGCAAAATTACTTATGCATGGACATTGAAACATATAATAATTTCCCCTCCGCCAGCAGCCACTCCCACCCTAGCTCTCCCCCTACTCAGGGCTCAGCTCGTTCCTCACGTACTCTACTAGAGTGGGGACATTCCTCCCCCCCACCACTTTCACCCACCCGTACATTCATGGGGGTAGAAACCCCCTTCCCAGCTCCACGCGCACATTCGACAAAATTCATTAAATTCACTTGATTTCCCCCTCAAACTAAATAATAACATCAATTTGTTTGAATTAAATACTACGTTTTAGCCATTCAATGGAACATCATTCCTTAAAATGGAATTTTCATGTTTGAAGGTTAATCCGTTTTGTTTATTAAAAACGATTTGAATATATAGTAGAATTGAAGATAGCCGCCGGAGGGTTTTATGAGGTTTGAAGCGAAGTTTGAACGAACCGTCCACACGCAACGACTTGTCTGTGGTTTGCGCATATATTTAAGCTCTTTTCCTCAAACCTCAAACCACCACTCCAATGTCTGTGCAGTTCTCAAATTTCCGGTCCACACTCAACGACTTGTCTGTGCAAACCTGGTTTGCGCAAACATTTGTGCAGACAAGTCGTTGCGTGTGGACCGGCCTTTAAGTAGAGTAGGTACAAAAAAAGAGTTTCAGTCATGCAGCATGATCGTATGAGCGAATTTTCGTAAGTTATCGTACCTACTATATTATGTTACATCAGTTTTGCAAATTAAAGAAGATTCGTGGGCAAGAAAATCGTTGGCGTCTTCTACGCTGAATGCTTCTATCTTGTCTGTACTCTTCAGCAGAAGATCCTCATACATCCTCAAACTAGAACAAGTGTTTCACCAAAACAAAGAGTACAAGTGTAGAAAAGTTACACTTGTAAAAGCTAAGTTTACAAGTGTAGTAGAAAAGAAAAATGGCGTATGGGGACAAACGAAATGAACAACGTCAAGTGGGTTGCCGAAATTGAAGTTTTGTCAGCGAATCATTATACAGGGTGTCCCATCTAAACGGGCCCATCGGGGAATTACAGCCTTACGGTGCGAGCTATCAAAAAATTGAACTGGACCTTTTTTATAGTATTTCAACTCAGCTTCACGATGCGGAAGTCCGATTTTTATTTTTCCATGTTTTAGGGTCTCAAATCATTGATTGAAACTGACGGTTTCCTCTTGACCCCCCTTTTTTTATTGCTTTTTTCGATTTTAGGTTGAATTTGGAACAGAAAATGCCTCTATGAAATTTTCTTTTTGGGGCTTCGTTTCTGAGTTATTCCACTTTTTGCGGAAGTCCGATTTATTTTTCTATGTCTCAAATCATTGATTGAAACTTACGGTTACCTCTTGACCCCCCTTTTTTATTGCTTTTTCCGATTCTAGCTTGAATTTGGAACAGAAAAGGCCTCTTTGAAATTTTCTTTTTGGGGTATCGTTTCTGAGTTATTCCACTTTTTGCGAAATACAGAAAATCGCCGATTTCTTTCAGACGTTACCAACACTTTCTTACTATTTTTATCTTCAATTTTTGAGATGTTCACCACACTTTTGAAATCAGCATTAAACTATCTATCATCAGACCCCAGCGTCCATAATCAACAATCACCATCAGGGGGATGACATTACACTTGAACCGCTTACGATTTAAAAAAAAGTTTTCCAAATCGTCGTTAAAAAAAAAAAAAAAAAAACCCTCGAACTGTTCAGTACACACAGAATCACTGTTCAGAATACAGTTTAAAAAAAGTACCACAAGGAGACTTCCAGTAAGTTGTGTTGTGATAAATCGAAAATCCCACTTGCTCCTTCTGCAGCCTCTGCTCCTTCTCCTGCAAACTGTATTCAAGGGTCAAGAAAACAACAGCTTCCTGATACTTAGTTCAGTCTACATAATCTTTATTATTTAAAGAACCTTACATTAGTCCATAATACGGCGTCTCATACGTTCTTCTAATAAATGAGTAATAATACTGAACAGTTTGAGGGGTTTTTTTTTTTCTTACGACGATTTGGAAAACTTTTAAATCGTAAGCGGTTCAAGTGTAATGTCATCCCCCTAATGGTGATTGTTGATTATGGACGCTGGGGTCTGATGGTAGATAGTTAATTGCTGATTTCAAAAGTGTGGTGAACATCTCAAAAATTGGTAAAAGTAGTAAGAAAGTGTTGGTAATGTCTAAAAGAAATCGGCGATTTTCTGTATTTCGCAAAAAGTGGAATAACTCTGAAACGAAGCCCCAAAAAGAAAATTTCATGGAGGCATTTTCTGTTCCAAATTCAACCAAAAATTGAAAAAAGCAATAAAAAAGGGGGGTCAAGAGGAAACCGTCAGTTTTAATCAATGATTTGAGAGCCTAAAACATGGAAAAATAAAAATCGGACTCCCGCATCGTGAAGCTGAGTTGAAATACTATAAAAAAGGTTCAGTTCAATTTTTCGATAGCTCTCACCGTAAGGCTGTAATTTCCCGATGGGCCCGTTTAGATGGGACACCCTGTATAAAAACGGTGTTAAATAGACGATAGGATGTTTATCGTACATGACAAGGTGTAATGAGTGGGAGACAGAAAAATTATAAACGGAAAAGTAGAAAAAGTGTGTATTTGATTTCAACTTATTCTGATGGCTGGCGTATTCGGATTTATCTCCTTCATTCAGCGGAAATGATTAATCAGTTCATCAAGTTCATCAATCTTAATGCTGCTGGGTTAGGAATGTCATCTGTAACTTCGAGATGATCTTCCCACTTCACTCTGTTCTTCAATGATAGGGGGACCTTCAATACCCGATCAGAAAATCTTGCACAGAGTCACGCACCATTTGAATCTTTCAAGGGTCTCGGAAGACATCCTATATCTCTCGTTAAACTCAAAAATACCCACGAAATGAGCGTTTTTTCGTGGCCGAAAAAATCTTTGGCGGGTCATTCCATGTCAAGTCAACACACTTTAAATTTAAATTTTACCTCACCATTTTAGATTTTGCTCAAATTTGGTATACTCATAGTAGGTGTTGAGACTAAGAAAAATACCAAATTTTAAATTTTTATCTCAAACTGTTTCTTAAATATGGCTATGTAAAACTTACAAAATCTCGCCAAAAAACCATGAACGGATTTTATACTATTCGCTCTAGGAGCTGTCCTAATTGAGCTACAGAGCTGAGGGAGGTATCATTTTGTAGCTTCTTTTGTGCTCTTTCCAGTGATATACAATAGAACATGGTTCTAATAACAAAAATTTTGTCAAAATACAAATTAAAATTTTGATTTAATTTTTTTCCAAAAAGTACATAATTTAAAATTTTCAAAATATTCCTATAAATACTTAGTACTGTTGTAAACAATGTGACAAAATATAAATATGGGATGATGATGGGTTCATTGTTAAAAAAAAATATTCCTGACACTAGTTTTCCACTAATAGCCCAGTTTTGACTAAATAATAAACATATTACGTACTTTTACCAAAGAGGTGAGCTATTTAATTAAATATATAAAGGAATACTTTGTATAAAGGTAAAAAAATATCAGAAATATTCATTCAAAATACTATCTTGTTAAAACAAAACCAATAACCATAGATATACTCCAATAAAATTAAGTTATTTAGGTTGTTTACTTTAATTTTATACAATTTAAACCAAGTTAAACAAAGCCTATTAATTAGTAAAACAATAATCTTGAACATTTCTATAACAATAAATTTGAAAAAGGTATGAAAATAGTCTACTTAAATAGTTATGTAATAATTCTGGTACTGTTGTATTTTTTGTAATAATTTGTTTTGTTGTAGTTTTTGTAATAATTCTGGTCCTGTTGTATATCACTGGAAAGAGCATAAAAAAAGCTGCAAAATGATTCCTCCCTCTAGCTCAATTAGGACAGTTCCTAGAGCGAATAGTATAAAATCCGTTCATGTTTTTTGGCGAGATTTTTAAGTTTTACATAGCCATATTTAAGAAACAGTTTGAGATAAAAATTTAAAATTTGGTATTTTTCTTAGTCTCAACACCTACTATGAGTATACCAAATTTGAGCAAAATCTAATATGGTGAGGTAAATAGGGTGTGTTGAATTGACATGGAATGACCCTGGCGTCTTCTACGCTGAATGCTTCTTTCTTGTCTGTATTCTTCAGCAGAAGATGATTCCCACATATTAAACACCGAAAAATTGTCAACTCACAATGCTGAAAAATGTCAAGTTTACAGTTGAATGGACGTAGGTTAAAAATCGGCCATATTTTACAACTGTAAAACAGTAAGTTATTCAAAATGATGGAGAAACACTTGTAACTTGTCTAAATTCGCCTGAACACATATTATATTTCACTGCGCATCACAAGCCTACACTTGTGCCTTCATAAAACTCTTGCACACTCATTTTTTACTACTTGTACATAAAATAGGCTTGTCACTTGCTGCTATATGAAATAGGCCTGTGATGTGGCAGGAGCACCGTCTGTTGCGCAAACGCACACGTTTCATAGGGGAATCTGTTTTTCCTCAAACTAATCTTGAGGAAGTCTGCATTCTGTAATCCTATTGGATGTTGAATTGTATTAGGTTCTATTGTACACAATAATATTTAAAATCTTCCTCCTTTGAATAATCATCGCTTCCATATCGCCCCTCAATTATTTCTTACCTCCCTGATAACCCAAATCACTCACATGGGAGTGATGGTTCCCGGTATAGATTAACTGACAATCGGTGTTAATGAACAAATCAAAATAATAGTGTAGAGAGGAAATTCCGTTGCGAAAGATTTTATTCGCTAAACCAGCAGCTTTTCGACGAGGGTGAACGATTTTGGTTTGTTATTATAAAGGTTCAGTATTGAAAATAGTAAACTATAAGAGGCGAAAAGTAAAATAAGTAACTAACAACAAAAGTTTAATTTTTCAAAAAATATTTCCAACAAAAATCATATTTGTAGGCCCATATGTATACTCGGCTTCTCGAACACAATTACAAGGTACCTGAGGGCGATGTCACAAAGCGTTTTGTATGATACACAAATGGTGGTAGAGCGAAAGGATGATTTCGTCATCAGGACGTGATAGGCGACGGTGACGAGATATAAATAATTACACTCATTAGAGAGTTCCTAAAGCGATAGGGTGACAGAGATGGAGCGCCTTATCGTGAACAGAAAACACTACTGCGCATGTGCGGGGACATGCGGCGCCTCATCTCCAATAAGACAGATATATTCCACCTATAATATGGTTTAGTTTATTGACCGCTTGGTGATAATTATGACAGTTTTTTGGGTTTTTGAGAATCGGTCAGGCAATAATAAAATTCAATTCTTCAGGGCCAACGTTTCGATGTTGATTACATTGATGTAAATACATCGAAACGTTGGCCCTGAAGAATTGAATTTTATTATTGCCTGACCGATTCTCAAAAACCCAAAAAACTGTCATAATTATTCCACCTATAGGTACATGCTTTATCCCGAACTTACCTATCTCATCTCTTCCTCCCTATCTCAAAGTAACCTTACACAGGGATAACAGTGATATTCATTTTTTGTTGGTACCTATTCATGATTCATGAAAATTATATTCATTTTCTTGTTCATAGATTTTCAAAATCTGTCATTTCGAAACCATTTAGTGAATAAGAAAAGAACTAGGAAACTTAGAAATGCTGGAAACTGAACCCACGGGATAGGCGGAAAAAACCCCTTAGTGGTTCAGCGTTACTTGAAGATAAGTAGCGTCACTTATTAGATAAGACACTAATTTGACCCTCTAGAATTTATCAGGTTAGCACCAGCTGTGGCTCGCCCCAGATGATAAAATCCCTAAGTACCTTATCCCAATTGCCTTACCTATCGTTTAGGAACTTTCTATTTCTGTCACGTTAGAGACCCATCCGAAATTACTCGAAAAATCTCCCGATTTCTGGAGAATCCGTTATGTATTAATCTGTTATGTATTCCGTAGGTATTATAGTTCCTTCGTTCAGTCATAGTTAATCTTGTCTAATTTTAATTTCAAATATCATTTACCCTATTTCTATAGTATGTATGAGAACTCACATATATGTAACATACTCCTTCTTTTCTTTTATGTTTAATTCGGAATATGCCTAATATTTGGATTGTGGGCACATACTATCAAATATATACTGAAATGTCGGTCTTCATTGTTACAGGTGTCGAGTGTTTTCATTTTCGTGATGACATTTGCCTTTTGTACTGTGCTTTTTGCCACCTGGATGACCACTAATGAGCATTATGAAGCAACGTCCATTATGTGTAAGTTATGTAAATATACATTTGATTCCGAACAGCTTGAATTCAAATCAGCATCTTGCTTATACATCATCATTGAACTAGGTGAACAATTAATACCTGAACTTTCTATAAAACGATACCTCGAACATATCATACCGACATGGCATGTCTTTTAAGGGAATATAGGCGGTAGGGTGGAGGGGGTTAACAACAAAATTGTGGCCCATTTCGGTTTATAATTTTCAATAATAAGCCTCCATTCCACATTTCAGCTTAATATTAGACTTTATGATTCGTTCTAGACATCTCGAGGGTTTTCCGTTTCATGTTTTAGTTCATAGATTGAATAACAAAAAAATAGCTCTCAAGGTTCAATTTCGATAGATATAGGTATACTGGATTTTTTTTTTTTTTTTTCATCTTAATAACTAGCACTAACTTGTTACTAGTATTAGTCAGTGCAGTTGATCAAGGTTATCTTTGTATAGATAATAGTTCCATAATCAATCAGTTCAAAATAATTAGGATTTGGATAATAATCTGGTAGTTTCCATATTGTGACCAAGTCAACGTCAACATGTCACTCAATAACATCGAACTGGAATCATCGAACGGCAGCAGCTCCCGAAGGGATTTTTGACCTTAGAAACATGTATTTTACTGTTAATCTTATTAATATATAAAGTCCAATGTCTTTTTGTGATGTTGATTGTTTGTACCAGCATCAGGGCCAAACGGTGCACCGATTTTCATGGGGGCGGGCGCAAATTTACGAGCAGTTCCAGAATAGACTTTGGCTACATTACAATCCTCTAGACTTACTCCTTCATAGAGAAGTTGGCTTTTTCTAAAGACGTCAAAAAGATAAACAACTTCGTAGTTTTTAAGCAAGAACTGGACATGCGTCAAAAGTTGATGGTTTAGGTTCAATCGTAAAGAAATGTCGATAACATATTCAAGGATACCAAAACGCTTTTGGTGGGTTTAGCCGAGCGGTTTTTATTCGTGAAGATATATCTTCAAAAGTTGATATTCAATACGCCTTTATGACTGCCGGGAATATGTGTAACGTAACTGAGGCTAAGTTGGTTAGATTGAAGGGACGCTTGGTTTGTAAACTAATTAGGTACAGGTTGAAACTTGATTGCTGAAATTTGAATTGAAGCGTTTATGGAACGCTGGGTAATAAATATTCTAAACTGTTTATTTTTGTGGAAGTATTGAAGTATTGAATTGTTTTTTCTGAAGTATAACAATGATGATTGGTATGCAACAGGATGTGCAAAAGAAGCGAGCGGGCACAGCTTCTTCTATACCCCTATAAATAACTGACTTTGTCCCTTATCAACTTGAGATGCTGAAGTTCGAACTCTCCCCCCCCCCCCCCCCCCTCATCACTCTCGGTGCAGTAGTGTACAATTTCATCTTGAAGAATCATTATAATCAGCAGAGTGAATTCTGTACCTAAATTCGTTACAGTCGAACTGCTAAAAATTGGAAAGGGACGTCTTTAGGTGTGGTGGAATACCTATAAATATGACGACTGGCGAGAAACCTGAATAGCTGAGTGGGCTCTTCAGCTTATTTTCTTCCTGTTCAGCTTTTCAGAACAGGACATAACAGAATTTGATAGGACGACTCTTTGGGACATTGAGAGGATTGAAATTATTACTGGGTGAGCTAAATTCTCTCCAGTTAACCCTATGAAGATACTTGATTTGGAGACTCTCTGGGTCATTAAAAGACGATTGAAATGATGGGCTCTTTCATGATCAGCTGAGTGAGCTGAATTCTCTCCTGTTCACTGTAGGAAATTTAAATTTGATAGGGTGACTCTTTGGGACAATATGAGACGAGTGAGATTATGGTTTCATTCCTGATCAACTAAGTTCCTATTAGTTTCTAAGATCTCCTACAGCTTATCCCCATGCTTTCCATCCTATGAAGCTGTAATTTGGCATGTATATGTAGCCTCCCTACTTACGACACAGTCTGGATATGGTTATTTCAGCTGTCCTAGCAAGACTAACCCTTACATGTGGGTAATCGGCTAGTATTCAAAAACGCTGCAAATTATTCCACAAAGGTTTATTATTTTTTCAATTGAGTATGATCGTAGTTTTAGTTGGCTTGCTTACGTCATAAGGCCCGTCCAGACTCCTCGGCGTCTCCTATTTCGAGTTGCCAAAACCTGTACTTCTATAATTATATACGCATGTTTATATTTCTCGATTTGCGCTCCTATCTATTCAAATAATTGAGGAGCTGACATGGGAAACGAGTTAAGTCCAAAAATCAAATTTCATAGGAACTCCCTCTGAACTCTTATCAGATTTTTTTGGACATAATCTCTTCTCCATGTAAAGGTCACACATTTATTCAGGGTGCGATCTAGCAAGGACGGGAGGACCTAAGGCCGTTGGCGTGACTGTTAACTTGCACTTCGACGAAAAAAAATGTTCTTTGGATTTTTGGACTTAACTCGTTTTCCATGTCAGCTCCTCAATTATTGCCTTAATAATATCATTATCTAAGTACGTACGTCCAAGTACGTAATTTCATGTCTAATTTGACATGTTCCAGATTCAGATAATTCAATTTCAATGCGGCGTACTAAAATATGTGAATATTCATCTGTCTATTCATACTTTGCTGCGGGCGATAGTTTGTATTCATGTTTTTTTTTTTTTTTTCTAATATGGAATGAAGAATAGTTCTACAAAAGTTTGATAAATCAAAATATGGATTCACTTGATTTCGTCATTCCAACTACATTTCCAATGAGAATCGCCCCAAAAAGAAAAATTTAGTGGGTACCTAATTGCAAACGTTGTGCAAACGGTGCCCCTGGCGCCGTTGTGCTACGCCCCTGGTGACGTGCCGCTATGCCCTATTTTTGGCTCATAGCACCCGAGAAGTTAGGACCAACTAGACCTCATGTGGAGTCTATGTGCGAAAGAACGGATTTTTTAAGTCGATTCTAAGGCCTTTTATGGCCCGGACGGCGAACGGCGGACGGACATTACAAATTTGGATTCTACACACTGTGAAACGTAAAATAACAAAGTTTGAGGGGGGTTATAAACATTTTTTGCAATACGATCACATAGGCTTATTGTTGAAAATAATAAACCAAAAGTGTACCTAATTTTTGTAGGTTTAAACATTTCTCAGATGACTTGTGTTGTGTCTAATAAACAAAATTCAAATTAAAAAATAGACCGTCTCCAACTTCTGAAATCCTATTTCCAACGTCATGTCAATGTTATCTTGTCTGCATTATCAACTGCGATGAATAACAATGATGCGTTCGAAGCCAATCTGCCGTCCATCCGCAAACTCTTTAAATCCAACAAACTCAATGGGTTATTATTAGATTATATGAACCGAAAATAGTAAAACGCTGAAATTCAGAGATTTGCAGGTTGGAGTCACGTAGCATTTCTCTTTTTTCTGATTAAATGGAGCCATTGTCCATGAGCGAACGCAAAATTATTGAAAGAAGAATAACTTCTACAGTAATCTGATTGTGATAAAATTTTTAGATATTGGTTTTTAGGTCAAAATGGCCGCTTATTAATTTCATTGTGTAGCCTAGACAGCCTCTGCGCATGCGCAAATATTTGGAACAATATTAGTCTAGCCATATTCTACGCCTTACCCTATAATCTGATACAGCTCTCCTGTTGAACAAAACTATGATATTAATCATTTCTGCTTGCAACACATAATGTAATAGAAAGAGAACACTTCGTACCACATTCTACTTGGCAGGCCTCAACATGTGTACTAGGTATTTCACGATTTTTCTCAACATTACACCATTTTAGGTCGTCCCTCAGAAGCTAGGTCATACAGGCAACGCTTCTTATTTAAGAGGGGCGACCTATTGGAATTGATCCACGGGGGTAGGGAACCACCCAAGCATGAGGAAAAAAAGTTCCAGACATGCAGCATAATCGTATGAGCGAATTTTCGTAAGGTATCGTGATATATTGCATATGTTGAATTGTTTTAAAATTTTGAATTCCGGGATGGAAGAGGAGGAAAGGAGGGGGTAAAGCTGAACAAACGTGGTTTTTTTCGACAAATTTTGTCGACGCCGCCCAGGCTACAAAATTATCTCAACCGATTTTCGTGATTCTTATCTTGTTTCATTAAGAATTCATTATAGTTCTGGAACGTATGTCAGAAGTTTTAAATTTCATTATGGGAGGGGGGTAATACTGGTAAATCGTGGTGTTTAAACCATTCTTCTTTGATTTTCGTTTTTTTCAACTATGAATTAGGTCTATTTTCGGATCGTATAACAGGATTTCAAATTTATTGATGAAAGGGGGTGAATGGAGGGGGTAATCGTAATAAATCATGGTTTTTCAACTATTCTCGTCAGATTTTCGTGATCTTTTCCTAAACTCAATTATTAATTTGGCCTAGTTTTGGAAATTATGTCAGGAGTTTCAAATTGCATTGTTATGCTGGGGGGGGGGGGGGGGGGGGGGGTCCGAGAAGTCATGATATCGCACCCGTCATAGAAGAACGTCACAACTCAAAAAATGCGAATTCTGGGAAATTGTGATCAAAGTTTTTTCACTTGCTTTTTCGCATCTGAATCTCTTCAAAACTACCAAACGGTCCTTGTCCTACAATTTTTTGTCCGTAAAACTACCCTAGTCACCCATGATCGAAAAAAAATGTTTTTATTTCCATTATCCTTGCCATAAATGTCTTAATTAACTCAAAAATTGCAGATGTTACGTTATTCTGCGGACTATGTTTGTATTTTTTGAATTGTTACAATTCCTAACTGGATAATAGTTTTACAAATTAATCCTTTTTTCTTTGTTGCTACCTCCGGAAATTTATTTCCTACTGTTGATTTAGCTTGGTATGTTTGAAATTAGACACATTAGTGTGTACAAGGTATAAATCGTTATATTTTGTAACTTTTTCGCATTTTATTCGAACAAAGGAACAAAGAAAAGTATAGGTATAGATCATCAAAATAATTACCAAGGCTAGGTAGAATCAGAACAGGATCTAAATATTAAACCTAGCGGTAGTTTTTAAAGTACGTACCTATGATAAAAATGATATCATAACTGCCAATAAAAAAAAAAAATAAATAAATAAATTAAAAAAAAGAAAAAAAAAAGCATTTCAGACTTTTACATCCCCCCCCCTAAAGTCAAGTTCTGAATTTAAACTTCTATAAATCACTGACTTATTAGGTAAACATCACAGTCATAAACTAGACTAGATGAGAATCAGTCATGAAAAAAATTAAAGAGGCAGACTATTGAGAATCATAAGAATCAAAGAATAATAAACTATGAAATCATTATTTTTTAGGGAAATAATAACAAAAAACATTATTATAGGAAAATTCAATAGCTTCCAAAATTGAATCTTATGTTTCAATTAGCATGGAAGTTTTTTTTAAGGTTTAAGTCGCACCTCAACCAGAAGGGTCATTAGCGGCATTGAACAAGGTGTTCAAAGGGACACTGGAAGTGGCGCGATTCCAAGGGGAGCCATGTTGTCATCCTTACTAAAAAGGAGCGCCATCATGGACTCCACTGGCAACTCAGAGGGGAAAAAATTAGGGGTACAGTTACGAACACTGTTTAGCCCCCAAAGTGGATTAAAAAAACTCCAAAAATAAAGTAGGTACCTAATACAACTAAGACTAGATGTAAAATAGGCTAACAACTATATACATGATACTATATACAATCAGCAAAGTGAAACAAAACTACGACTAGATGTATATAAATATATCACAGATCAGATCAGGTCTGCTGACCGCAACTCTACTGAGTTGTCACACTCTTCCATGGACAGGAATGGACTAACCCCCCTAATCGGATAACGTATCATCAGCGCTTAAGCGAAAACAAAACGAACTACGATAATCACCGTCTTCTACATACATTCTAGACGCCTTCCTGCATTATTTGCCGTCAATAACTCAAAAATCGAAAATTTTGAGATGTGACGTTCTTCTAGGACGGGTGCGATATTTTTGTTTTTTCTCTTATTTTAACTCTCACCAAAATTATATAAAATCTATTCATATGGACGCCCCTGTAATGCATGCATTACTTACCAATGTTTGAAATTATGCGTAATAACAATTATCCGTAATAAGACATCAATTTCAGAAGGAGTTACCTCGCGGGAATTCCTTTTGTTTTCCAAAAGGCTTAAGATGTCAATCATAATTAATTACGGATAACCTTTAACACTCGTCTCATTTTGAATATTGCCCTCGATTCTGGATTGTGTATGCAGAACACTTCAAAAACGTATGCGTGTAACCGGATGAGGGAACACTCGGCAAAGTAGGGTATTATCTTATCTTTCGACGAGTGTGAAAGAGTGATAACTACCCAAAATAGCTGTCTCAATATCTGGATGCCTGATGTGGAACAAAATAGACTTTCAAGATTTAGTCCCAATAATTTGATATATTTAGCAGTTTATAGCTTTTTTAGAATCTTGGATGCCTAGATATCCACCCAAAAAAAAAAAAAAAAAAAAAAAAAATCTAGCTCAAGCTCGTACCTACATCCAGTGTTGGGCATAATCTTATCGTCGAATACGAATACGATTGTAATTGCAATAATTGATTGATTGTTGATAGTTGATTCTGAGTCAACTGCGATTATATTAGTATTCGTGTAATCGTATTCGTCTGTCGGCGATTACACGAATACAACCCATAAAAAGTCCAGTCATGCAGCATGACCCCATGAGGGAATTTTTGAAGAAATCTTCGACATTTCAGTCGCTATTGATCGTGTAGAGAAATTTTAGTTTATGGTTTTGATAGACAAACATGGAATCAAATCATTAAAATAATTAGGAGGTACTCATACGTTATTATTATTAAACTAATCTTGTAGATTTAAAGACAAATGTAGGTAAATATTCATAGATTTCGTTGGAGGGAGGCCTTGAGATTAACGTTACTGACGGCCGAGCGGAGCGAGGCCTTGGGTCTGCGTGCTAGTACGTACATAAATAGAACTTCTTCATAATTTCATGGCTGATATTTTCTAAGCCAGTATTAAAGCTACATCAAGTCTTAAAACAGTCGAGAGTAAAACATAAAAGAGAGCGACCGAGAGAATCGGAGGACGGAATATTTCTCAGAGTAAACTCATCAGTTGCGATTACATTTTTTTTTTTTTTTTTTTTTAACAAACACCTACTAGGTACCTACGTTTTAAACAGCATGGTTCTAGAATTGGTTATACAGGGATACTTCCATAAGAGTAGTTCAATCTGAATTTGGACAATGTTTCATGCAAATATTACCCATTTTTACAACTAGCGAACGGCATTATTTCGATTTTTGACTGATTTTTGAACTTTGAAATTTTTGAGAACTTGATACATTTATAGGAAATATTACGCTGATTCCGAATATACCACATGTTAGTATGTTGAAAAAATATTTCGCACAACAAATCGCTAAAAACAGGCTATTTTGAAATTTTTGACTACATTTTTGAAAATTTCAACCCGAAGATGTAGTCCGATCATGCTGGCCAACGAACCTGAACTTTCGTTTTGTGTCTTTAACAATTTAAAATTTTTTTGAAGTTTCTAGCACAATTCTACTGACAGTTATCGTCCGAAATGACACATACATACATACATATATACATACATACATACATATATACATACATACATACATAAATACATACATACATTTAAAAAAAATGCGTTAAACTTCAGAATATGATTCAGAATAGCCTGAAACGGATTTCTGCATAAAATTTTTTCAAAAATTCACATTCTACAAATTTTGAGGCGAGAGCAATAGCTTAATTTTCTTCAAAAATTCGCTAAAATACGTCACGGTCATCAATTTCAATAGGGCTTCCCTCATATAATATGCGAAGCCTTGCTAATATTACCTAGCTTCAGAGGGACGTCCTTAATGCGAATTCGACGATTGGAGCCCAGCCTATTTGTTTCAAATCTATTTCAATAGAACGTACCGATGAAGCCAGGTAATATTAACAATGCTTCGCATATTATATGATTGACGCCCTATTGAAATTGATGACCGTGATGCATTTTTATGGGTTGTATTCGTGTAATCGCCGACAGACAAATACGATTATACGAATACGAATATAATCGCAGTTGACTCAGAATTATCGAGATTACATTCGTATTCGACGATAAGATTTTTCCCAACACTGCCTACATCTCTGGAATATCAATCACGACAAGAGTCATGATTTAGGGTGTCAATGATGTCGACATTGAAGTAAAATACATTAGGACGTAAGTACACTAGCCTTGATCACGACTTCAAGCTTGTGTTCGTAAATGTTGGGTTCGAGCTGAACGCGCAGATCAATATGTCTGAGAGGGCTGACAGCAATAGCTATACTGACAGGAATCGATGCAAAACAAATAATAATAAATCGCACACGCGGGTGCATAACAAGAATGAGTTGGTCAAGTAGATTCGCTCACAAGTCGATAATTTTGGCGAATTCAATTTTTCTAAGAAAACAACACTGTTTGCAATGGCTTAAAAATTTGTTTTCATGGAAAGATGTTTTGACTGAAAGCTTTCATGTATATACGTGCAGTACTTTTTGTGCTCAACAATGAGACGAAACATTGGTAAAATGTGCAAAAAATCATGAGAATGTGTTTTTACTGGAGATAATTTTTTATAAAAGGGTGTCTTAAAATGCTACGACATAAATTTTGTGCTTTAATATTTCTCAAATTCAAAATAACACGTAATAAAAAGCTGTGGAAAATATAAGAATATTTGCTGCTGCTTGAATTGAAGTTGTAATTCGCTTAAATTTGGATGGTAGTTGGAAGAAGATTTTTTCTTTTTAGCGAATTTTTGAAGAAAATTAAGCTATTGCTCTCGCCTCAAAATTTGTAGAGTGTGAATTTTTGAAAAAATCTTATGCAGAAATCCGTTCCAGGCTATTCTGAATCATATTCTGAAGTTTAACGCATTTTTTTATGTATGTATGTATGTATATAGGTACTTATGTATGTATATATGTATGTATGTATGTGTCATTCCAGACGATAACTGTCCGTAGAATTTTGCTAGAAACTTCAAACAAATTTTAAAATGTTAAGGGCACAAAACGAAAGTTCAAGTTCGTTGGCCAGCTTGATCGGATTACATCTTCGGGTTGAAATTTTCAAAAATGTAGTCAAAAATTTCAAAATAGCCTGTTTTTTGCGATTTGTTGTGCGAAATAATTTTTTCAGCATACTAACATGTGGTATATTCGGAATCAGCGTAAAATTTCCTATAAGAATATGTATCAAGTTTTCAAAAATTTCAAAGTTGAAAAATCAGTCAAAAATCGAAATAATGCCGTTCGCTGGTTGTAAAAATCGGTAATATTCTTCAAAAATTCGCTCATGGGGTCATGCTGCATGACTGGACTTTTTTTTTGTATATTTCAAGTTGTATAGAAATTGGAGATTTATGAGTGAAAAGAAAATGTTAGCTATTAATTTTATGGAAAAAAAGTATTCTAAATGATACTCTTCTATTCAAAAAGAGATTTTGGATTTTAGGCTATTTTTTGCAATTTTATAGATTTTTTAAAACAAAATTTAATGAAGTTCAAGTTAGCATAATTTCGTACATAAATTGTTGAATGTTCTATTTCATTGTTGATAAACTTCATTTGACCAATCTTATGCTAAAAAATATCAATTTGAAGATTCTTAGCCATTTTCAGTGATTTTGTCAGCACATTTTTTTAAATTTGACCAATTAAATGATATCAACATACAGTATAGGTAAGTACCTAACACTTTTATGTGTTGGAAAGATGGCTTGGTAATAAATTGTTATGTTTATCAACTATATTAAAAAGCGTAAAATTGTGAGATTCCGCTGCTGTAATGGATTGAACCCATTTGTGAGGTCCGAAGCTCCGAGTTCCGATACTAAATATACTATAAGCGGCGTTTAATAATTATGGACCAGAGATCTACGTAGAAGGGCTGTCTAATACATAAATAATAAACCTTTGTGTAATAATTTGCAGCGTTTTTTCCTTTGTATAGTTGTGATTCGACAAAAAATTAAATCACTTGGTGAGTTGTAGAGCGGTTGCATTGGTTCAGTCGTTACTCGTCCCCATTCAATATTTATTTAAAATTGCCTACCTACCTACTAGCTAGTTTGAAAATTGAAAAAATAAAAATAAATAAATAAAACAGGTGTAGTTTGTTCGAGTATTGAGACTAAGCACAAACGTTTTTCTTTCAGTCGCGTTGGTCTTATCGGGTCTCGTAACGGCAGCTGTTGGAATGGACGTGTTAATGGCGATTTTCCTTCTATGTGCTGTTTATAAAGTAAGATAATAGAAAAACTGACAAGTTACTAACTACTTCCCAGGAATCATTTCGACTGGTACCTACCATTACTTATAATCTAATATTATAAGTACGTCTATCGGTACGAAGTAATAGGTAATTAGAAGCGGTTTACGAGCCGATTTCACGGCGAAGGAATGTTGAAACGAACGAAATACAAATTGTATAGCAATTTAAGAAGTTCTCTAAATTATTTATGTACAGAATCAAACAAGAATCCAACTTTTCTGGGGTGTTTGCTAAATGACACTGGTATGTCACGTTAGGGTGGTTCAAAAAAAAAAATTTTTTTATTTTTTTTTAAATTTCTTATTCCCATTGTTTTTTTTGCTTCCTCGGTATGTCAGGATGACCCTCCTAAATTTTTAGCAAAAATTATTAATCGTACCCACTTTACCTGGGTCGATTTTGGCCAGTTATCGACTGCTATCGTAAACCAACCTCCGAGGCCGGGCGTGGTGATGATTTGAAGGACGGATTTCAATTTTTTTGGGCCAATTTATGGGTTTTCGCATGCGCTTAACACGATGAGCTTATTTATTTTACGCTCCGTCTACTAGTTATCTGGTAAACTGGCAGAGGGCGCTGCTAGGAGATAAGTAAAAATCGAAAATTTCACCGAAAATTTCACCGGGTCCCCTGGTTAAGAATTGTACAAGAAACATGCTATTATAGTCGGATAATATGCTTTGGTATGTTCTGAACATGATCCCGTTTTTTACTATACTTTTTCGCCGATGACTGCTTCGTTTATTGGCCATAATACTCAAATTAATTGTAGGGTAATAGACTAATTCACCCTAATTTCACCGGAAATTATGTCGCGTTGATAATATAAGGTCCCGAAATACCTTGTGCCGATTAAATTTGGCATTTTCCAGGATACTCAGTACAAAGCCGTTGGTAATTTGGCAAGGTCTTGAACCGGTATTGTAATTATTCGTCAAATATAGCGGCAAAAAGGAGAAAATAGCTAACATTTTTCTGTAAAATTCCTTAGTTTCCATCGGTTTTCCGGAGTCAAATTCATAGTTCTGAATTTTCTGAACTGTGTTTGGATGTGTAGGTATTTGGCGGTGCGGCAGCGCGCGATAAAAAAGTAAACAAACATCGGGTTCATGTGAATACCCGGAGAATGCCTATCTAGAACTTGCGCATAGGTAAACTCAATTGTAGATATTACTTGACATTTTTCGAGCTGTTTAAGAACTTACTATACCTATATATCGGGAGAATATATATATGAGGGTTTTTGGCGACATACAGAACTCTACTTTTTGTATTGGAGTTCGCAAAACCTCTATGTGCGTTTCACACTCTCGACATTACTTGAGTCGAGCATTCACACGTGACCGATACCGCTGAAAATAAGATCCAATCACAGTTCAGACAATTCAGAACTACGAATTTGGCCCCGGAAAACCGATGGAAACTAATTAATTTTACAGAAAAATTTTAGCTATTTTCTCCATTTTGCCGCTATATTTGACAAATAAGTACAATGCCGGTTCAAGACCTTGCCAAATTACCAACGGCTTTGTACTGAGTATCCTGGTAAATGCCAAATTTTATCGGTACACGGTATTTCGGGACCTTAAATTATCAACGCGACATAATTTCCGGTGAAATTAGGGTGAATTTGTCTATTACCCTACAATTAATTTGAGGTTTATGGCCGATAAACGAAGCAATCATCGGCGAAAAAGTATAGTAAAAAACGGGATCATGTTCAGAACATGCCAAAGCATATTATCCGACCATAATAGCATGTTTCTAGTACAATTCTTAACCAGGCGACAGCTTTTTCGGTGAAATTTTCGATTTTTACTTATCTCCTAGCAGCGCCCTCTGCCAGTTTACCAGATAACTAGTGGACGGAGCGTAAAATAAATAAGCTCATCGTGTTCAGCGCATGCGAAAACCCATAAATTGACCCAAAAAAATTGAAATCCGTCCTTCAAATCATCACCACGCCCGGAGGTTGGTTTACGATAGCAGATAACTGGCCAAAATCGACCCAGGTATAGTGGGTAGGATTAATAATTTTTGCTAAAAATTTAGGAGGGTCATCCTGACATACCGATGAAGCAAAAAAACAATGGTGACAAGAAATTCCAATTTTTTTTTTTTTTTTTTTTTTTTTTTTTTTTTAAGCGAATTTTCTTAGAAAATAAAGCTATTGCAATGGCTCCAAAAAATTTTAAATAAAAATTTTCAAAAATTTTCTTCATCGAAATCTGTTTTGAGGCATTCTGAAATGATTCCTGGATTTTAACGCTTTTTTATATGTATATATATATATATGTATGTGTCATTCCAGACGATAACTCTCGATAGAATTGAGATAAAAACTTCGTTCTTTCGCCGAAAAATCAAGCATTTCAAAAGAAAGGAAGAGTTCGTTGGACAACACTTTTTGAGCATATTAAATTGGTCAAATTTCAAAAAATGTACTTAAAAAATCAGTAAAAAAGGCAAAAAACTGCTAAAAATTAACAAATTTCTATTTTTTAGCAGAATGCTACTCGAAAAAAATTAATCGAACATGAACTAGGACATTTAAAAATTTAAGCACAAAATCGTACTGAAAAATGTACTTGAATTTCATTAAAATAAGCTAAAAATCGATAGGAACACTTGAAAAAATCGTAAAAATCCACAAAATCGTTTGTTCATTGGAATGTTACTGACAAAAAGTTAGTTTGCTATAAAATGTATAATAAAATTTTTATTTGTCCCCAAATTGCTCAAATTTCAACAGAATTTAACATAAATGTAATACGACTATTTATGAAAATTCACTCATACGATCATGCTGCATGACTGGAACTTTTTTTACCACCCTAATGTCACGTACAGTGTTGGGCATAATCTTACGGTCGAATACAAATACGATTGTAATCACGATAATTATTCGTTGATTCTGAGCCAACTGCGATTATATTCGTATTCGTGTAATCGTATTCGTTTGTATAATCGTCTGCGATTACACGAATACAAACTATAAAAGTCCAGTCATGCAGCATGACCCCATGAGCGAATTTTTGAAGAAATCTTCGACATTTCAGTCGCTATTGATCGTGTTGAGAAATTTTAGTTTATGATTTTGATAGACAAACATGGAATCAAATTATTAACACATGCACAGAGTAAACTCATCAGTTGTGATTACATTTTTTTTTTTTTTTTTTAGCACCTACTACCTACGTTTTAAACAGCATGGTTCTAGGATTGGTTATACAGGGATACTTCCATAAGAGTAGTTTAATCTGAATTTGGACAATGTTTCATGCAAATATTACCGATTTGTACAACTAGCGAACGGCATTATTTCGATTTTTGACTGATTTTTCAACTTTGAAATTTTTGAAAACTTGATACATATTCTTATAGGAAATTTTACGCTGATTCCGAATATACCACACATGTTAGTATGCTGACAAAATTATTTCGCACAACAAATCGCAAAAAACAGGCTATTTTGAAATTTTTGACTACATTTTTGCAAATTTCAACCCGAAGATGTAATCCGATCATGCTGGCCAACGAACTTGAACTTTAGTTTTGTGTCCTCAACATTTTAAAATTTGTTTGAAGTTTCTAGCACAATTCTACGGACAGTTATCGTCTGGAATGACACATACATATATACATACATACATACATACATATATACATACATACATATATACATACATTAAAAAATGCGTTAAACTTCAGAATATGATTCAGAATAGCCTGAAACGGATTTCTGCATAAAATTCTTGAAAAAATTCACATTCTACAAATTTTGAGGCGAGAGCAATAGCTTAATTTTCTTCAAAAATTCGCTAAAAATGCGTCACGGTCATCAATTTCAATAGGGCGTCCCTCCTATAATATGCGAAGCCTTGCTTATATTACCTAGCTTCAGAGGGACGTCCTATTGAAATAGATTTGAGACAAATAGGTTGGGCTCCAATCGTTGAAGTTGCTTTAAGTACGTCCCTCTGAAGCTAGGTAATATTAGCAAGGCTTCGCATATTATAGGAGCGACGCCCTATTGAAATTGATGACCGGCAGCATTTGTGTTTATCGATTTACGTAAATAAGCGCCTTCACCTTGTTGAGAATCTGATTTCCTTTCATGGTCATGACACTCGATAAGTGAGAAGTTACTGTGAGGGTGTTCATCATCGAATGTCATGTTTTGAACGTAGCTGTCAGCTGTCTAAGTTGTGGAATCGACATTCTACCTACCTTTCATCGATCTGCCCTGTAAAAGCACCTACGTAAACTTCCTTCGGTAGGTCAAAGGTCCAATCAGCAGTATTGACTAGATCTGGAATTGACAAGACTATTGATAAATTTGTATGCTTGAAACATATTTGAATTCAAATGTCTAGGTTTTCATTTCTGTAAAATAATTTATTGTTCTTATTGATTCTACACGACAAATCGCCTGACATACTACCTATTGTAACATTTGTGAAAATTAAATTGAAATCGATACAAATGACGTAGCTTCATTAGTAAAATTTCGACTTAATTACTTATTTGACACCTCCCTATCGACTAATGTTCGATCATGTAATGGAAGCGTATGTTGAATAGGTTTTGTAGAAGTGTATTTTTCCGTTTAGAAATACTGATTACCTATATAAAGGGTGTCTACTAAGTTATGAATCACCCCTTCTATATCCCTTATCTGTCAAAGTAAAAATACCAGATCAACGCTATTATTTATACATTTTCCCGTAAAATTCAAATGTTGTGTTTTCACGCATTGCGCACGCGCGCAAATTCAAGAAACGACTTTTCCTTAAAATTTGGGCAAAATTGGTAGCACTTTGAAAAAGAAACCTCACCACGGAATCAGAGTAGAAAAGTAGTTCAAAAGTCCACTCATGCAGCATGACCCCATGAGCGAATTTTTGAAGAAATCTTTGACATTTCAGTCGCTATTGATCGTGTAGAGAAATTTTAGTTTATGATTTTGATAGACAAACATGGAAGGGTCATTCTCATTTCATTTGCCGCTTTCATGTCCCTGACGACGAATTCTCACAATTATTGACCAAAACTAGCGTTTTTGGGGGGAAAAAGGGTAGTATAAGTTGGGAGATCAACGACGAAATAATTTTAATGCCCAAAATCCCCTTTAACCAATACACAGTGATGACGAATGAAACCTGAAATCCTGGTAACTCATGAGTGTTACCGTCCCCTCCTACCTAACATGTACGTAGAAGTTAGGTAGTTACGAAACAATGACAATCTAGAACTGGCCAGGGTTACTAGCTGCAGTAGGTAGGTTCCTCTTTATTTAGAGTAAGGATTTACATTTTTAAGATTTTTCCCAACCCGTGAAAAACCAGTTTTTCAGTATGTCCCCCATATCTCTTCTCAATGGGACCACAGGAGTGTTACCATTTTTGCGATCAAGAAGACCGATGGAAAATGGTGGGAAACAGTCAGTTGTGAAGGTTATATTGTCCAGTTGAAGATGTGAGACTGCAGTGGAGTGCTTGGAGTTGCAGCAGTTTTTACAGTGAAATAAGCCTAAAAATATGAGGAGTATTTTTATTTTCAATCATGAGTGTTACACTAATTACGAGTGTTGTTAGTGCTTAAACAAAATAATCCGATATCAAGAACCATACTGCTTGGTGACAGGTTTCAAACAGTAGCCATCCCCGAGATTTGCCACTTCATCATCCTGTGTGACGCCATTTTTACTGGAAATTCTCATGAGTGTTACCCCTCAGGAGTGTGACCAAGGATGGGTAAAAAATATATAAAATACAACATCAATGAAAAACTCACTGTTCATCTATGGAACACAAATCTGCAATGTACAATGAGTAGTATTGGCCGATCTAACCTCATTTTTGAGCACTTTCATATTTCACGTCATTAAGGTTCTCACACGACCCAAAGCGGCAAATGAAATGAGAATGACCCGGAATCAAATTATTGAAAATAATTAGGAGGTCATACAGGGATACTTCCATAAGGGTAGTTCAATCTGAATTTGGACAATGTTTCATGCAAATATTACCGATTTTTACAACTAGCAAAACGGCATTATTTCGATTTTTGACTGATTTTTCAACTTTGAAATTTTTGAAAACTTGATACATATTCTTATAGGAAATTTTACGCTGATTCCGAATATACCACATGTTAGTATGCTGAAAAAATTATTTCGCACAACAAATCGCAAAAAAACAGGCTATTTTGAAATTTTCGACTACATTTTTGAAAATTTCAACCCGAAGATGTAATCCGATCAACGAACTTGAACTTTCGTTTTGCATCCTTAACATTTTAAAATTTGTTTGAAGTTTCTAGCACAATTCTACGGACAGTTATCGTCTGGAATAACACATACATATATACATACATACATAAATAAAAAAATGCGTTAAACTTCAGAATAGCCTGAAACGGATTTCTGCATAAATTTTTTTTCAAAAATTCACATTCTACAAATTTTGAGGCAAAATTCTACAAAAATAGCTTAATTTTCTTCGAAAATTCGCTAATTCGCTTGTGCCACACTTGGGGGTCTACCGAATTGAAAAATGAGCGTAATTTCGGGAGCGCGCAACTTTCATGCATTTCACATTTCTTCCATGAAATTTGACCCAGAATCTGAATCTGCAATTAAAGAGAGGATAACGTTTGGATACAAAAGTTGGTGCGCGTTTCTTTCATTTGCGCGTGTGTGGGATTCGCGAAAACGCAAAATTTGAATTCTACGGAAAAAGATTAATAATAGCGTTGGTCCGATATCTTAGCTTTGAAAGGTAAGGAAAATAGAAGGGGTGATCCATAGCCTGGTTCCTAGTACATACAATATATAAGTTGTTAATTCTGAATCTGGTGTACTATAATCGCATCTCGCATGCGTTTATGAGGGGAAGATAGTATGCCAATTTATCAGAATACAGTCGAAATCTGTTGGTTAAGGTTAGCTAAAACCTAAATAATAAAGTTGAGTGATTGTTTGTCTCTAAAGTCCCTTACTTCCATGGTTAATGCATGTTCCTTGCTTAAAGAAAATAATAATAATGTTAAGAAAAGAAAAGAATAATTTTTTTTAAACAGTTAATTACATACATTCCTAAATTGTTTACAGGGTGCAATGAAGAAATTGAAGATTTGGTTATATTTGGAAATAATATTATTTATCCTTAACTGCATTCTACGCTTGATAAATTTCATCGGACTGCTGGGTTTAAATGCTCCCACGTCTGAGCTGTACGGGAACTTGGTACAAAACATCGTAGAACTGGGTGAGTCAAAAAAATCTCTTTAATCAGGTTTTTAGGTTTCTGACAAACAAAATTGTGAAACCGAAACAAGTTAGAAAAAAAGTGTTAGTTTTACATCATGAAGAAGACTCAGGTCTCGAGAAGAAACGTCAGCAAGATAAATAAATTTAACATTGTGGGCAGAAATGCCAATTTTAGCGAATTTTCTTAGAAAATAAAGCTATTGCAATGGCTCGAAAAATTTTAAAATAAAAATTTTCTTCATCGAAATCTGTTTTGAGGAATTGTGAAATGATTCCTGGATTTTAACGCTTATACAGGGTGAATCCCTCGCAAATGCAAAAAAAATTTTGGGTAAAACTACATCAAAAATGGAGTAAAATGCCGCCAACTGCATATTTTTATCTCAATCTGTTCTCGAGATATGATTTTTTAAAGGTTTTTTCAGGAAAACCGTGTTTTTTTCCTTTTAAACTCAAATTTCTCCACTTTACTTCATTCAATTTCAACTTTCAACCTCATTTTCGGTATCAGCATTAAATTTACTATAAGAATAGTGTACTTGGGTTCTTAAAAAGTACCATCCGAAGACCCTCACATCAGCTCAAACATTGACGATTTTGAAAAAATAATATTTCTGAAAATCTTTAAAACATTACTACTCTTTTAAAAAGAATCCTGGAAACTGGCAAATCTCATGAAAACTGCTTCGTCTAATACTCTTTCCAACGGTATAATCAATTTTACTTTTATTTTGTTGTTTAGGGGAGAAAATTATGTTTTAATTTTAAAAAATGTGTGTTTTTCAATGAAATTGTTGGTTTTCTCGAAAGATGACCCTCCATGAACCAACGAGTATGGGGTCGGTTTCTATGTATTTTTTCTCGCTGGATCGAATGGAATTTCTCGCAGATCTCTCAACTACGTTATAATCGAGTTTTACACTTTAATTAACTAGTTTTACCCCATAACACACATACATTTAATCGTAACAAACAAACTAAACATTTGTAATTTTAAGTGTAAAACTCGGTTACAAAAGAGTTGGAGAGATCTACAAATGTTACCATTCGATACAGCGTGAAAAAATACATAGAAACCGACCCCATACTCGTAGGTTCATGGAGGGTCATCTTTCGAGAAAACCAACAATTTCATTGAAAAACCCACATTTTTTAACATTAAAACATAATTTTCTCCACTAAATAACTAAATAAAAGTAAACTTGATTATACCGTTGGAAAGAGTATTAGACGAAGCCGTTTTTATGAGATTTGCCAGTTCCCAGGATTCGTTTTGGAAGAGTAGTAAAGTTTTAAAGATTTTCAGAAATATTATTTTTTCAAAATCGTCAATGTTTGAGCTGATGTGAGGGCCTTTGGATGGTACTTTTTAAGAACCCAAGTACACTATTCTTATAGTAAATTTAATGCTGATTCCGAAAATGTGGTTGAAAATTGAAATTGAATGAAGTAAAGTGGAGAAATTTGAGTTTAAAAGGAAAAAAACACGGTTTTCCTGAAAAAACCTTTAAAAAATCATATCTCGAGAACAGATTGAGATAAAAATATGCAGTTGGCGGCATTTTACTCCATTTTTGATGTAGTTTCACCCAAAATTTTTTTTGCATTTGCGAGGGATTCACCCTGTATATATATATATGTGTCATTCCAGACGATAACTCTCGATAGAATTGATAAAAACTTCTTTCTTTCGCCAAAAAATAAAGCATTTCAAGAGAAAGGATGAGTTCGTTGGACAACACTTTTTGAGCACATTAAATTGGTCAAATTTCAAAAAATGTACTAAAAAAATCACTAAAAATAGCTAAAAACGGCTAAAAATCGTTTAATTCATATTTGCTGGTAGAATATTGCTCAAATAAAGTCTATTAACTATGAAATAGAACATTCAAAAATTTATGTAAAAAATTATGCTGTAAAATGCACTTGAAATTCATTGTTAAAATTCAAAATTTGCTAAAAAATCGATGAAAACTGCAAAAAAGCTAAAAATTTAAAACCTCTATTTGAACTGGAGATTATTATTTAGAATAAGTTTTTTTTAAAAATAAAATCAATAGTTAACAATTTACTTGCACTCAAAAAGCTCAAATTTCAAAACAATCTAATATTATATAATACGATGATTTACGAAAATTCGCTCATACGATCATGCTGCATGACTGGAACTTTTTTGTAATAAACCCTACTCTACATCGTTTATGGGAATGATACATCTTCACAAACACTCTGATCCAACATCTGTTTCTGTAAATTTGTACAATCGAAAGCCATTGATAACTGATAGCATGCGCGATGGCAGATCTTTACTATTATATCACTATTATATTTTGCTTCCGAGACTGCAAGGCAGCGGAAGCTTTGTTTTCACTTTCGAAATGAAAAAAATTTTTGCTCCAAAATCAAAATTTCCACTCGCATTTTGCGTTTCAGAGCCTCCTGAACAAATTTGGTTCGTGTCTGTCTGTCTGTCTGTCCGTCCATATTTCCTTGTAACAGCCATAACGTCCACAATTTTGATCCGATTTTAACCAAATTTTCGAGGATCGTGCGAGTTGAGTTCTAGATGGTCCCCTATCAACTTCATTATGATCGAATCAACGGTAGCTTCTGCGCAGGCGCTAACGTGAATTCCATGTGACGGTCATAATTCGGTCAATGTTGAACGGATTAAGGTCAGATTTTCAGGGATGATGTGGGTAATGTCCCTTGAGGTCCCATAAGACAATCATCATAATTGCATTAGCGGTACGCTCTGCGCATGCATGAACGAAATACTCTTGTTACGGTCCTTGCAACAGCCGTAATTTCCACAATTTTGATGCGATTTTCTTCAAATTTTTACGGATTGTGCGGGTATAGCTCTACATGGTCCCCTATCAGTTCCGTCATGATCGAATCAACGATAGCCTCTGCGCAGGCGCAAACAAAATTTTATTGTTTCGGTCATAACTCAGGCAATTGTGAACGGATTTCGGTCAGATTTTCAGGGATGATGCGGGCAAGGTTTTGATCCGATTTAGACGAAATTTTCAGGGAACATGCGGACTATATCCTGGATGGTCCCATATTAAAATCAAAATTTTCCTTATTAATTTCATTTATTATATGTACCATTCAGCTTCCAATTTCCCACCTTATTAATTCCCTGATGCCAGAACCGGTCGTTTCTAGTTTTCTGGAATTTAATGGTGACGTACTGTGAAGGTCACGAGGAAGCTCATGTGCCATTTGCTTGGCAGTGTATTTTACTTTACTACTACTATTTTATTGGATCTAGAATGTGTATGATAGCTAGCTGGAATTCTATTAACGTTTATAAAATTGAAATCTGGATTTGTTTCAGGTTACATATTCTATTTTATCACCATTGTAAAAAGTTACTATTACGAAAAAACGGGAATGGCACATTATGAATCACCCCAATGCGAAAGTTCTGACGCCGAAGGGAAATGAGCCACGGAGTGATCGCGATTCGTCTATCTCAATAGTGCAATGTGAAGTACAGCTCTGCCTTATCATTCTTCCGCCTTTTTCTTCCTTCTGTCATATTTATATTTTGCAGTGCTGAATGACCGATTCTGTGAATAACAGATGAGCGTGGAATGGATAATAGGGTGAATGTACCAGTTATTGGACACTCAAGGTGAAAATTGAACTCCATAAGCTTCTCGTTAATCATTATTTCACTTTTTCCAGCAACTGAAAATTGTATTTCACACTTTGAAAACTTAAGAGGTGATTAGACTATATAAAGTTCGGAATTATAATATGAAACACAATTTTTATTCCAAATTTCCATACCAAAAACTTGTTAGCACCAGTTATTGGACACCATGTCCACTTGGAAACATATTCCACTTAATGGACACGTTGCGAAAATAATCCTATAAAATAATTTCGAGTAAATAGTAGTAATATCCATGACAAAGTTTGCAATACTCAATTATAGAAATTATGAAATTGTCACCCGTCCATGAATAAAAAGAAGATTTAAAATAATAATCAATCCACAAGTTATATTGCATTTCCAAGTCAAATTCAACCTTTTCCAAGTCAAATCCAACCTATTCCAACTCAAATTCAACCTTTTCCAAGTCAAATTCAACCTTTTCCAAAACAAATTCAACCTTTTCCAAAACAAATTCAACCTTTTCCAAAACAAATTCAACCTTTTCCAAGTCAAATTCAACCTTTTCACGATTATTAGGTAGATGACGAAAAATACGCACACGCCCTAAACGTAGTACCAAATGCTTGGCTGTGACTGAGGACTGGGCTGAAAACAATATTCCAAACGCAGTAGGTAGGTACCTATACACAAAACAAAATCATGTTTTATTAAATAAGAAATCAACAAAAAATATAATTTATAGCATTTCCAAGTCAAATTCAACCTTTTCCAAGAAGCATTTTTTTTTAATTTAATCTATTGATTCAAATTTTTTTTAAACACTTTCGCCAATTGTACCTAAAGTCCTTCGTTTGTGCGTCCATTATTATGGGAATCCCAAGCGGGTGGTCACATTTAGGGCTTGTGCGTATTTTTCGTCATTTCTCTAATAATGATGAAAAGGTTGAACTTGGCTTGGAAAAGGTTGAATTCGTTTTGGAAAAGGTTGAATTTGTTTTGGAAAAGGTTGAATTTGAGTTGGAAAAGGTTGAATTTGACTTGGAAAAAGTTGAATTTGAGTTGGAAAAAGGTTGGATTTGAGTTGGAAAAGGTTTGATTTGACTTGGAAAAGGTTGAATTTGACTTGGAAATGCTATAAAAACGTTAATAAGTTCTTTATTTAGGTAATTAATTAAATTTTCAAATCAGAATCATTATTCCTTTTTCAGAAGAAATTCTCTCCCAAGAAGTATACAAAATTTAGTCTTTGAGGTGTAAAACATAATTATATACTTCTTAACAACGTGATCAGTTAATTCACCGTAGCAAAGAATAACACCATTCAGATATTTGTGGACTTAATTGGGAAGCTTTCTATCACTTCTAATCAATATCGTTGGGACTCTATAAGGGCATACGTTCATAATCCTATCATAATGTGCCACTATCATTATGATCACACATTATACATAATTTTCCTCTTATTCTTGTACTTGGCTACCGGTAGTGTATGTAATGAGGCTGTTTCTACTTCAATCTAGAGCTCATTATATTTTTCTATTACACAACGTACAGTAATGATTACTATTGATAATGTTAATGAGGAATAAGGTTGGTTCCTTTTTATGTTAATTGAGAAAATGCCAGGGATCGCAGTATGAGGGGAGGGCATGTTGAATGTTTGCCAACCTTCTATCATCAACGAATACCTACCATAAAAATACTAGGTACGCACCCTAGTTGTTGCACTAGTTTTCAAACATTTATGATTTATTTAAAATGCTAACTCCCTCGAATTTGTTTTTATTTACCGTATTACAAGGAACCTACGGATTCGAAGTCGGTTTCTACGTATTTTTTCAAGCTGAATCGAATAGTGAACGCTGCAAATTATTACGCAATGGTTTACTATTTCAGTGTTCCATAGCCCTTCTACACACAACGTTGGTCTAAAATTAATGAACGCCTGTAAGCTGGTTCTTAGCAGGAAAGGGAGTATTTCTATAAGGGAGGGAGGTTACCGAATCTGTACCTCGGCAAGACGTGACCACTGAAGGTGGTGACTATTGAAGGTCTTCACTAAGTTGCTTACGTAGGATTTATATGTGGTACTGGTTGTGGATGAGTTGAATTGCTAAAAGGTGGCTGGCTATCTTCAACTCACCGTTACCACTGTGCCGAAAGAGAAGAACACTTTGAATACAGGCGTGTTGCTATCCCTAATTGAACTAGAAGTGTTAGCGTTTATTGGGGGAAGCTAACTAATAATGGGGAAACAAATGTCAAGTTCGCAGTACCTAGATTAACAACAAACCAGTTTAATTTCAAAAACAATGGAAATTAACGAAGATTATAGCCCATATTCTCGTGACGTCACGCCTGGAGTAGGTTTGTGTTTTCGCAAAGTCCGCCATTACGTGGTACGTAGATATCAGTAGATCCCAACTCAACCAACCTATTTTTCAGAAGAAGTTTGCCGTCATATGTCAATCCGATGCGCTAGTGTCGGTCTCGAGAATATCACCTATATCTCAACGTCTTCCATCAGAAAACTGTTCAAACCCCTGCTGAGGCAGCTCGAGCTTAATTTCCCAAAATGTTTTCCAAACAATGATGTCGAACAATTTGGCCGCGTATGAACAGCTGTTGGTTTGGTTCACAGTTGAAGTTTTACAATAAATTCACGCAATTCGGCACTTGGAGTGACATTCGATTCCTCGAATGTCCCTCGAAAGTGCCCGATGAAGATCCGACAGCGGATTCCGCACTTCGAGTCGACCGAATTTCGATGTAAATTTCGAGTCGTGAATCCGACAGTTCTATAATTCCTCGAACTCATTGTCTCTCACCTAAAGTTCCCGTCGGACAGGTAAGTTTGAAATGGTTGTTACAATCAAATTGATGAATTTTAATACAAACGTGAAATAGAATGATAGGAAAATGACGTACAATAGATGGAGTAGCACGTTATATTAAGAAGATGAAAAGCAATTACTTGTAGAGTAGGCCATGACATCAGCTCATTAATTGTCCCCGTAAGTCGTTCTTTTTAGCGACTGTTATTGGACAATTCCCCTAAAATCCGTTGGGGAGTTCCCGTTATTCAACTAGATATAAACAACTTTTGGTTGGTGAAAGATCCTCGGGATTATTTTTATTGAAGTTTGTCTTACCTTCGTTAAATAACTTTTTAGTGAAAGTGGGCCTAAATGCATCAGTTAGATAAACTAGAAATAACATGGGATAAACAAGGAACTATGTAATGGCTAGTAGTGGATTGGCTATTAACGAGTTTCTACAGTTAGGACCGAATCTTTCCACTTCTGGGTCGATAATGTCCAGCTAATAGGTACTTGTTGATCTCACGTTTATCGTTCTGTCACCTTGTATTTTCTTCCTTGTCTGATTATTACCATTAAGGATCTGAAAAGGCTCTGACAATTTTTCCTCAAAAGATGGTGTGGTGTTTTGGTTCAAAAGAAAAACCGTGAATATTAATATCGTCTGAAAATGTGTAACTTGAGTTTTATTGATGCTTCGTATTTTTTAAGGGGATCTTTTAGCGAATTTTTGAAGAAAATTAAGCTATTGCTCTCGCCTCAAAATTTGTAGAATGTGAATTTTTGAAAAAAATTTCATGCAGAAATCCGTTTCAGGCTATTCTGAATCATATTCTGAAGTTTAACGCATTTTTTTATGTATGTATGTATGTATGTATGTTATATGTATGTATGTGTCATTCCAGACGATAACTGTCCGTAGAATTGTGCTAGAAACTTCAAACAAATTTTAAAATGTTAAGGACACAAAACGAAAGTTCAAGTTCGTTGGCCAGCATGATCGGATTACATCTTCGGGTTGAAATTTTCAAAAATGTAGTGAACAATTTCAAAATAGCCTGATTTTTGCGATTTGTTGTGCGAAATAATTTTTTCAGCATACCAACATGTGGTATATTCGGAAACAGCGTTAAATTTCCTATGAGAATATGTATCAAGTTTTCAAAAATTTCAAAGTTGAAAAATCAGTCAAAAATCGAAATAATGCCGTTCGCTAGTTGTAAAAATCGGTAATATTTGCATGAAACATAGTCCAAATTCAGATTGAACTACTCTTATGGAAGTATCCCTGTATAACCAATCCTAGAACCATGCTGTTTAAAACGTAGGTGCTTGTTAAAATAAAAAATTTAAAAAAAAAATTTAATCACAACTGATGAGTTTACTCTGTGAAATATTCCGTCCTCCGATTCTCTCGGTCGCTCTCTTTAATGTTTTACGCTCAACTGTTTTAGGACTTGATGTAGCTTTAATACTGATTTTGGATTAGAAAATATCAGCCATGAAATTATGAAGAAGTTCTATTTATGTACGTACTAGCACGCAGACCCAATCTCATGTCGAAGATCTGAAACGTCGAAGATTTCTTCATAAATTCGCTCATGGGGTCATGCTGCATGACTGGGCTTTTTGAATTTTAATCATGCCATTGATTGATGTTCCGTTACGTCAAGATTACCACCGTTACCTACCAAAAGAACAAAGAGAAGCAACCCCAAAGATGAAGATGATCGAGCGATAGCTGATGCGGCTAAAGGAATAAAGCGTTACCACCGCGATAAAATTATTTTCTCTAAATAAAATCTCAATTCTAAGCCATTTTTAATGATACATTCAAGAATAATGTTTCCTGAAATTACTGGCGACACAAAATTATCGTAGAATAAAACAAGGAATGACGAAATATGAATTTCGGGGGAGGGGGGGGGGCTGATTTTTTTTTCCCACCTTAAATAAAATTTAAAAATTTATCAGCTTCACAGGATAAATATCATAGAAATTAGCGTTAAAAGCTCACTCAGCTGAATCGGGTGGTTTGGCAAGTGAATATCATATTCTAGGTAACTGTCTTGCAAAGGCTCCGTTCCGAAATTTTCGTAGGATAAATGGCATAGAAATTATTGTCAAGCTGATTGGGGTGGTTCGACAAGTTAACATTCTAGTCTGACTGTCTAGTCTTCTAGTCTGATTCTAGTCTTACAGAGGTTCCATTCCAAATTTCAGCGTCGTAGAATAAATTGCATTTTTATGATACATTCTAGGAATAAGGTTTCCTGAAGTTACTGGTGACACAAAATTATCTTAGAATAAAACAAGGAATGACGAAACATGAATTTCGGTGGGAATGTCCCTAATTATTATTATTATTATTATTTTTTTTTTTTTCTCAAATAAAATTTAAAAAAATTATCAGCTCCATAGAATAAATACCATAGAAATTACCGTTAAGAGCTCAATCAGCTGATTGGAGTGGCTCAGCAAGTGAAAATCATATTCTACCTGTCACACAAAGTTCCGTTCAAAGTTTCTGCTTCGTAGGATAAATGGCATGGAAAAGAGTTCACACAGCTGATTGGAGTGATTCGATAAGTTAAGATCCTATTCCACTTGTCTCACAGAGGTTCCGTTCCTAATTTCGCGCCCTAGGATAAATTGCATAGAAATCAGTTTTAAAGAGTTCGCTCAGCTGATTGGTGTGGTTAAGCAAGTAAAACCCTATCCTACACAAAGGCTTTATATTTTTTCAAAAGAATGGAAATTCATGTTAAGCAACGCTTGGCTGGTTATTCTGATTCTAAGTTTCATTGGATCCTTATTTACGAAAAGTGATAGTGGTGCCCCCCCATCTTCAAGCCAGAAATGCCTAACATCTCTTTTCAGCCTCGCAGCCGTGATGCTACCCGTATCACTGCGAATTGTAAATTGATCTTCACGCAGCTGGTAATTTTTGACACTGGCTTCTCCCATTTTTCAAACAACGTGATAGTTAGCTTTTTGACATTTTCATGTCTTTGCCCTGGCACATTGCACAAAAAACTGTCACGTAACGTAACGTAAATATTTTGACGATTTCCGCTTACAACCGAGTCGTTGCTAGGGAAATGGTACTTCGTCGTTTTTCATCCCAAAAAATTCGTTGACCATTCGTTCGAAAGCTCTCGATTTATCCAACCATATAATGTTTACTACTGCGAAGTGCGTGGCCAACAAGCTGAGTTATGAGCAAGGTTATTTGAATAATTGTGTACACTCAGGTGATCATTCTCAATAATTGATATTGTGAACATGATTGCCACCGCTTGTTAATTTCTGATGATTTCATTGAGCTGGTGTTTCGATGATTTGATTCATAGCAGGTGATCCAAATATTGCGAGAACGGTTGGTTTGTGAAGCGGTGGTTAAATCATTTTAATAGGTAATTTCTATAATTTACACTCTAGGAAGCTGTAATTTCTTATGTAGCCTCTTTAGGACATTGACTTGACGATGCCCAGGGTCCGGATCAGATGAGTGGCTTTTGAAGCTAATTTCTATGTTTTACACTCTAGGAAGCTGTAATTTCGTATGTAGTCTCTTTAGCACATTTACGTGACGATGCCCAGGGTCCGGATCAGCTGAGTGGCTCTTAGAGCTTGCATACGAGTCTGCAGGGGGGTAGGTGATGTAGCCTGGCTCGAATTCAATGAAGTACCCACGGGTGTCGGAACAATGAGTCAACACGATCGCGAATTCAATTAAGTACCCACGGGTGGGCGGTTTCTCTTATGGCCCATTTAATTGATTTGTACGCCCCGCCGTGCGATGCACGGGTGAGATCTGCCTAGTAATAAATACAATAAGAAAACACACATGAAAATGTCCCAATGTGTTGCAGACTCGTATGCAAGCATTTCAAGCTGCTTTGTTTTCATATAGTTCACAGATAAGCTACCTACAAGTACACAAAATTTCATCCACTACGTCCACAATCAATCTAAATGTCAGAATGATGTAATTCCTGTAATACACGCATTACTGATGTTTTTTAGAAGTTTTAGAACTATTTTCGTAGAACCCCCTCGCATGAGCATATCAGGGGGGTGAAGGAGTCGCGTAAATCTTCCGCTGCTGCGACGTATATACGGAGCTTAGCTCAAGTTGCAGTTGATGACATGGTGCTCCAGTCTTGGAAAGAGTGGGCGTCTGCATTTACTATGGGATTTTCCAAGTACGCTACTCTATCTATTTCCCAAAGACCAGGATTCATTGTGTCAGCAATCAGGGCCGGGCTTGCTGAGTCCGCCTCTCGCATTACTCAACACCAACGCTGCCCCCCACCCCGCTAAACTCGCGTATTTCTGACAGCGTTGTTCCCCTGTTTTATCAAGCCACCCTTTTTGCAGTGGAGTGCGTTGGTGGTGTCCATTGCTTCAGCGCATCTGTCACCGGAAGAGGGTAGACCTTCAATTTCTTTTCCACACCTCTGTGCGAGTGCATCCACGAATTGGGAGTGAGACAAGTCAAGATTGTAAGATGCTAAATTGCTAATTAAAATCCTATCCGTTTCGAATTCCCGTTCAAAGGTTCCGTTTAAAATTTCTACTTCTTGCGATGAATAGCATAGAAATAGGACTTTTTGAATCACGAAATCAACTCACGCTGCTGATTACCAATAACGATTTTCGCAACCACTTTATTTTGAATGACTATGTGATCATTTTGCGACTCATCCTGTCAGAATCGATCCAGCCGTTCTCGAGTTAAAGCGCTTTTATGAGGATACACATAGTACATACATAGATACATATTAGATACATACATAAACGGACAAAGTGAATACAATAGCACTTTTTTAAAAAAAGAAAATGCGCTGAAAGTACGACTAAAAATGTGTGGCATTTTTGAAATAAATGCCTTGATCTTCCTGTTATTCGTACCTTTACCTTACCTGTTGACAGTATTATGACGTTGTGTGTTTGGTAACCCAACCACGCAACTCCGTCTGTTTACTTTCTATTAATAACGTCAATGTGTACCAACTTCATTATAGCACTTTTTTTCCCTCCAAGTCGCACCCTTTCAGTCTAATGAACCTGCGATCACGTAACCAAGGGGTTTTGCGACCGCAACATCTTGTGAGATGCGTAATACCACGATGATTCTGTTTGATACCTATTATAGGGTTGCTAATGTATGAGTTTAAGCGTGGAACACGCCATTACCCAGACCAAACAAGTGAAAAATGCCACAAAAAGTTCCAGTCATGCAGCATGATCGTATGAGCGAATTTTCGAAAATTATCGTATTGAATAATGTTAAATTGTTTTCAAATTAGAGCTTTTTAAGTGCAATGAAATTCTCAACTATTAATTTTATGGCAAAAAAAGTATTATAAATAATAACCTGCTATTCAAAAAAGAAATTTTAGATTTTTAGCTTTTTTGCAGTTATTGTCGATTTTTTAGAAAATTTTAATAAAATTTAAGCACATTTTTTATCATAATTTGTGCATACATTATTGAATGTTCTATTTTATAGTTAACAAACTTTATTTGAGCAATATTCTGAAGAAAAAAAAATAATTTTAATAATTTTTAGCAGTTTTTAGCCATTTTTAGTGATTTTTTAGCACATTTTTTGAAATTTGACCAATTTAATATACTCCAAAAGTGAGCCAACAAACTCATCCTTTCTTTTGGAAAAATTGATTTTTTGGCGCAAGAACGGAATTTTTATCTCAACCCTAAGGAGAGTTATCGTCTGGAAAGACAAATAGGTATAGTATATATGAAATAATTTTATTTATTGTTAAATATCAATTTTATTGCTAAAACAATTTGTTCTAAATAACATTCTATTATTTAAACAAAGATATTGGATTGCTAGAATTTTTTACATTTTTATCAATTTTGTAGCCCATTTTTATGAAATTTAACTACAATTTTGAGCATAGGTTTGAGCTTTAATTTTTAAATTACCACCTTCATAGTTGATAAACTTTATTTGAGTAATATTCTGCTTAAAAAAAAAACCCCATGTTTAGCCTTTTTTTGTGATTTTTTTAGTACATTTTTTGAAATTTGACCAATTTAATGTGCTCAAAAAGTGTTGTCCAACGAACTCATCCTTTCTTTTGAAATGCTTGATTTTTTGGCGACAGAACGAAGTTTTTATCTCAATTCTATCGAGAGTTGTAGTCTGGAATGACACATACATATATATACATATATTAATTGCTATGCAATTCTTAGGCCGACCCCCAATAATTTTTTAAATTTCCACTTTTTGTGTAACGTTTTTTGTCCCGAGATGGGAAGCGAGAGGTCGTGGGTTCGAATCCCGGCCAGGCCTGAATTTTTTTTTTTTTTTTTTTTTTTTTTTTTTTTTCTCGTGAGACTAATTATTTAATTTTTTTAGTGTTTTCAGGCTAAGAATTGCATAGCAAATTATCCTCGTTTTCTACGAAGTACAAAAGAGAAAAGATCCGGGGGGTCCAAGGGGGCAAAGCCCCCCTGGCGGGGTCAAGGGGCGGAGCCCCTTGCGAGGCCCGAAGGGCCGAGTATATATATATATATATATATATATATATATATATATATATATATATATAAAGCGTTAAAATCCAGGAATCATTTCAGAATGCCTCAAAACAGATTTCGATGAAGGAAATTTTTGAAAATTTTTGGAGCCATTGCAATAGCTTTACGTATTTTGTAAGAAAATTCGCTAAAACTCGTTCTAAATAATATTGTGATTCAAAAAGAGATTTTGAATTTTTAACTGTTTTTCAGTATTTGTCGATTTTTTATCACATTTTAATGAACTTCAAGTACATTTTTCAGCATAAGTATGTACATAAATTTTTCAATGTTCTATTTTATAGGTAGTTAATAAACTTTATTTGAGCAACATTCGTTAAAATATATAAATTACGATTTTTAGCCGTTTTTAGCAATGTTTAGTGATTTTTCCAACACTTTTTTTTTTTTTTTTTTTTTTTTTTTTTTTAATTTGACCAATTCGAAGTCCTCAAAAAATGCTGGCCTACGAACTCGTCCTTTCGTTTGGAAAGTTTGATTTTTTGGCGCAAGAACGAAATTTTCATCTCAATCCTAAGGAGAGTTATCGTCTGAAAGGACACACACAAACACACACACACACACACACACACACACACACATATATATATATATATATATATATATATATATATATATATATATATATATATATATAATTTGGTATTTGGTTGACTGGTGATATATATCTATATTCAGGAGGTTGAATGACCAGTCTAGTCTTGAGTTTATAGTTTTTTATTCACGACGTTTCTACCCAGGAGCTGGGTCCTATTCATGTGAATTATTGATGTACTGGATCTTCGAAGTCAGATGTAGAGACTTATGAAAAGTAGTAAACAACACAAGTTGTTGGTGAAGCCAGTTAACATACAATGTATATGTATATTACATTATACATATTATACGTACATTTAAGTGGATTCGTCTTAGAATGTCTCAAAATAGATTTCAATAAAGAAAATTTTCGAAAATTGTGATTTTAAAATTTTTGGAGCCGCAATAGTATCTTCTACGAAATTTTGCTTAAAATGTCACGAAAAAAGGCGACTGAAGTAGCAGCGGATCTAGTTTCTTTGCTATTCAACTTAGTGTTATTGCACACTCACAGATTTCGGACGGTCGGTTTTATTCTGGCCGTCCAAATTCCTATTGTGAACCATTGGATGGAACTGGACTTGGCACACACGCCGACAGTAAAATAATACTGGTAAAATATCGGGGAGCAGCCGGCCACTGCCACTGCTGACCGCCGGTACCGGGAAGAACCGACCCCAAAGTGGCGTATATGACTAAATACACGCTTGCACACTAACCATTGTTTACCGACCGATCTCAGCAGTTCTCACTAGTCGCTACGCATCGGATGTGTAGCATCACTTCTATTCCATTTGAGTGCTCTCGTTATATAGGACTAGTTTTATTAGAAGGAATACAATTTCTCATGTTGGTATTTTGACGTTGGATCTTATTTTTCATCTTCTCATGGAGTTCGTCGAAGGATTCAATTGACATTCTAAAGAAGTTGAAAAACTTTGTACCATCACGCCTCAGTTCTTCAAAAAGAGTATAGACTGTTCCACTGTGTTCCCTTCTTTGATTGATAGGATGAATCCACCACTTGCGCATAATCTTATGGCGCTTAATGTGGCGATACAATAACCACATAGCAATTACACGTTTAAGATTCATTGTTGTTCAAGAATCTCGCGTCACAAACACCAAGCAACTGATTGTTTTGCCGATAAAAATCCGATGTGTTTGCAATCACCTGCTACCGATAACATATCGGCCAAATTTTTACCGATCGTCCGAAATCGGTGTGTGTGCAACCGACCTTATGAAGCTGAAATTTGAAACGGAGAACTCTTGGGAGTCTAGAAACGAATCAGGAAGGCTAGAGTCCCCAGATCAGCTGAGTGAGATTCGAAGCTAGCCTCGTTGCTATTCAGCATATGAAGCTGAAGTAGGAAATAGAGCGTGTTCCACGTTCCTCCAATGTTTAGCCGGGGCTCAAGGTGAAAGCAAAAGAGGTCTGGGGTCCCACCAGCGGGGTCAAGGGGCAGAGCCCCTTGCGATGCGCGAAGCGCCGAGTTTTCTTCAAAACCGCCTTGGGCCAGTTTCACAGAGTTGGATAACGTCAAATTCAGAGAGACTTTCCAGTTTCGGCCAATTTCCCGTTCGTAAAATGCAATAATCGATTTTTTTATCTCGATTCTACGGAATTTTTAAAGGGTTAGCACGGTGGTCCGCTAACTGATTCAAGGCCGTCTGAAATGCCGACGAAAACTGACTACAAGGCGGTGTTCCGGAACCTTGTACGAGTAGAAATTGACCCCCCGGGAAATCCGAGCTGATCGTTTACTCGTACAAGACGCAAATCAAACATTCAGTTTTCGGGTGTTGTAACAACCTAAATTATGGACTCAGTAAAAAAAATTGGGTGAAACTTGACCCCAAATGGGGTAGAATGCCACCAACCGCACTTTTTTATCTCAATCCGTTGCCGAGATATGATTTTTTAAAGTTTTTTTCGACAAAAACACGTTTTAGACCATAAAAACCTCATTTTCTCCACTATGGATACACTTTTTTCAATTTTTGACCACATATCTGAAATCAGCGTTAAATTTCGTATAAGAATATTGTTCTTTGGATCTTCAGAAGTTCAATCGTTGAACCATAATCCTTGTTCAAACGTGAGAAAATTATAAAAACCAAGTTTCCCGAAAATCTTCGAAGCTGTACTGTCTCCCAATAAATAATCTTGAGACTTATTAAACCTCACAAATTTATTTTTCATTTAAAGAGCTTTCAAACGATGGAGTGGCTTTTGAAATTTCCTTTCAAATTGGTGCAGTTATTTAACCTGGAAGATGGAAAAACGTGTTACCTTTTGGTTGTTTTTTTCTTGATGGACGGGCTGGGATGAAAAAACAAATAAAAACTCGGCAACGGAAAAAATGCAATTTCAAATGAAAATTAGGTACTCCTGGATAAAGAGAAAACAAATTTGCTTTTACATTTACATTATTGCTTCAAATGCAACTCACAATTTTTTGTTTTCGAAGTGGCTCCCTCGACTGCGGATGCACGCTCTTGCCCTTTTTCGAACCGACCCCACTGTCACAGAGTGAATGGACGAACTGACTCATTTTCTTCAGTCAAAACAAATTCCAACGCGTACATTTCAACTATTCAATGAGATTAGGAAGTCTTCGCCGTGTTTTTAATTGTTTTCTCATCCCAGCCCGTCCATCAAGGAAAAAAAAAAAAAAAAAAAAAAAAAAAAAAAAAAAAAAAAAAACAACCAAAGGGTTACACGTTTTTTCATCTTCCAGGTTAAATAACTGCACCAATTTGAAAGGAAATTTCAAAAGCGACTCCATCGTTTGAAAGCTCTTTAAATGAAGAATAAATTTGTGAGGTTTGATAAGTCTCAAGATTATTTATTGGGAGACAGTACAGCTTCGAAGATTTTCGGGAAACTTGGTTTTTATAATTTTCTTACGTTTGAACAAGGATTATGGTTTAAGGATTGAACTTCTGAAGATCCAAAGAACAATATTCTTATACGAAATTTAACGCTGATTTCAGATATGTGGTCAAAAATTGAAAAAAGTGTATCCATAGTGGAGAAAATGAGGTTTTTATGGTCTAAAACGTGTTTCTGTCGAAAAAAAACTTTAAAAAATCATATCTCGGCAACGGGTTGAGATAAAAAAGTGCGGTTGGTGGCATTCTACCACATTTGGGGTCAAGTTTCACCCAATTCTTTTTACTGAGTCCATAATTTAGGTTGTTACAACACCCGAAAACTGAATGTTTGATTTGCGTCTTGTACGAGTAAACGATCAGCCCGGACTTCCCGGGGGGTCAATTCCTACTCGTACAAGGTTCCAGAACACCGTCTTGTAGTCAGTTTTCGTCGGCATTTCAGACGGCCTTGAATCAGTCAGCGGACCACCGTGTTAGGTGACAGCCCGATTTGATGTTTGTGTCGTGACTCTTTGGCTTTATCTCGTTTTGTACTGATTGAGAAAGAAAGCGAAGGCGTAGTAATACAATACGCCGAACTGTCGTACATTGCCTTGATTCTATACGTAGGTACTTCACCACCAATCTTTCTCAATGAATCTACCCGTGAGACTTTCCTATTTTTCCCTCTACTGATGTACCTACCTATCAATTCTTCATGATTCGAGAGCTTATGATTCCGAAGATCTAGTATTACCACTGGTTTCTCTACCACGATCTGTAAGTTGTTATAGATTTGATGTTACGAGTGAATACAAATGAAGAAAACCCACCCTTGTGTTTGAAAACGTACTTATTCTTGTGAAAGCAAAAATTCAATTCTGGCAATGTTAAACTAATATAAGACCTAGGAATACCATAAACAGGTATTTTCAAGATTCGCAAAGTTTCGGCAAGATGGTATCACACGGTCGCTATCGATCCTTTAGAGAGCGAAGACCTTCACCGAGAGAAGACCACTAGCACCTCGATCATTATCTCATCAGATAACACCTGAACCGCCCGGTGAAGTAGGGACGTTAACCCCGTATCCTACATTAAAAGAACTTTCTCTGCCTCGAAAACTGGGAAAAAAGGCCATTCTAGGTGGACATTGCTCATAACTTCTAGACAATTCCTCCAAATTACTTGAAGTTTTGAGGAAAGTTCGTAAGATATTCCCAAGTACGAGGGTAAGGAGTGACGTGAATACAGCCCGCCACAGCAGCGGCTGTGACACTCATTAGCGTCCACAATGCGACTTCATTTTGCATCCAATGGACGCGTGTTTGTAATGGTTTAATATGTTTTTCAGGATGCTGAATCGAATGAAACCACTTTAAGAGCTCTAACTCTCAACCTAATCAACATTACTGACTATTTAATATACCAAATTATGTCACAAATGTTACTTGCCCCAAAAACGATTTTGGTTTATTATTTCCAATAATAAGCCTATGTGATCGTGTAGCAAAAAATTTGTATAACCCCCCCTCAAACTTTGTCACTTTACGTTTCAAGGTGCGTGGAATCCAAATTTGAAATGTCCGTCCGCCGTCCGCCGTTCGGACCATAAAAGGCCTAAGAATTTACTTAAAAAACCCGTTCTCACGCAAATAGACTCAATTTAGGGTCTAGTTGGTCCTAACGTTCAACCATCCCGATCGCTTTACTAGCATAGATGCTATGGGCCGAAAACGGGCGAAAAAGTGAATTTTTCGAGGCTTTGAGTGTTAGACGTGTTAGACGCACGCCTGACACGCTTGGCAGGGGGTCACGGTGGGTGGTGAGGGGGGTGAGCGGGAGGTGGAGTGAGAGGAGGCGCCGCGGCACCTTGTGGTGGCTGGAGTGATCAGGGGCGTAGCAGCTAGCAGAGGGTTGTAGGAGAATGGATATTTATTACTTTTACGTGTTATACCCATATAATATACCGTGGCACCATGAGGTGGGTACGGCGTTCCTTCGAGGCATGAATATATGTTTTTTCTAGGTCATATTTGTGTGTTAATACCAATGCTTATCCTACGCATATTTAATAACATATCCTCTCGACTTTTCGTACGTACTTAGATAATGATATTATCTAAGGCAATAACTATTTGAATAGATAGGAGCTCAAATCGAGAAATATAAACATGCGTACACAATTATAGAAGTATAGGTTGTAGCTACTCGAAATAGGACACGCCGAGGAGTCTGGACGGGCATTATGACGTACGCAAGCCAACTAAAACTACGATCAAACTCAATTGAAAAAATAATAAACCTTCGTAAAATAATTTGCAGCGTTTTTTATCCCCGCGTCCGGGCGAAAATTGAAAGTCGCTCCGGACGCTTAATGTCCGATTTTCATTGAAATAAAAACGGAAAATATCCGGTTTTTCATTTTAAAACTACGCGCCTTCTCACGTGGGACGTTGTGTGGACTCGACAAGCTGAAAATTATCGCGAGCATGATAAAACTTCATTCACTCTCTCATACCTTGCCGCAACTGAGACCACGTTTTTTCACATTCCAGCTAAAATTCATCTACCGAGTTTTTATTTTTCAGAACAGTGCATATTCATGTTGATGTTATGTTTCGAGAATCAAAAGACTTCATAATTTTAGAAAATTTAACACTGATTCCTAAAATATGCTCGAAAATCAAACTAGGTTGAGTAAAAGCGGAGAAACATGGTTTTAATGCAATTAACGTGATTTCTTTGAGGAACTCTTTTACAAATCATATAGAATACCGGAAAAAAGCGACCAGCAAAATAAGCGACCATCTCGAAATGTGTGAAATAAACGGCCAAACTATCCTGAGTCTCATCCACCCCCTCGTTCGAGGTCATTCAACCATGGTATGCGCGAAATAAGTGGCCAAAATACCCTTACCTCTTCCCTATTAAGGGTTTGACAACATTGTTTATGCATTGAGGCGTAGTACTTACCTACATTTCAAATTGCATGTTTCTAGTTTATCAGAAAGTAGAATAATACAAAACAGTAACTTCCTAGGCTATTTTCGTCTAATGTTAAGGGAGAAAATTTGTGTAAGTTTCCGGGTAAGATTGACTAAACAAGGATACATTAAAAAGCTAGACATAATGTTTTCAAGAATATCTTCATAGGGTTTTTATACTGCATTATATTTGCTAAAGGAAACAGCTGATTTCTCAAGTTAAAAACAAACCAGCTGATCTTTTATTATTTTTAAATTAGACTGCACGGTTCTGTTCTACAGTTCGCTTTTTAGGTACTCTTCCTACTGTTTGCCGTTTATCATGAAAACTGTATGAGATACAAAAAAACTGTAAATTACAAACTTGTAGGAAAATAAATTCTAAACTAACATTTTTCATCAAAACGTAATTCAGACCAACCGTTTAGCCTGTATATTTATCGAAAGCCAAGGTTATGTAGTATTATTTTCATTTAAACTTTCCATAGTGTTTACGCATTTTACATGAAAACCGTAGGAGACACAAAGAAATTATTAATTGTAAAGTTGTAGGAAATTAAATGTTTTATTTAATTTTATTGTCAAATTTAAGATGGAACCCACATTTTTGCGTCTATAAATAACGAAACTTTGAGTAGTACAGACCGTTTTCTTTTAAATACGCCATGTTGAATTTGTTTTGCATTTTAAACACACCCCAAATTTAAAAGCTATTACTTTGTAGAAAATGTTATTGTCAATAAAAACGCTATTTTATAGCTGATTTTAAACACGCCTAAATGATAGAAATGTCCTACCTCTTTAGCGCAGGTAAAATTCCGTGATGGTCGCTTATTTCGCTTATCACTAACTTCACTGAAGTGTTAACCACACAGGTGCAGATACAATTTCGTGATGGTCGCTTATTTCGCTGGCCGCTTATTTCGCTGGTCGCTTTTTTCCCGACACCATCATATATACCTATCTCGAATATGAATGAGAATTGAGTGACTTAGTTCTACTCAAAATTTGTTCAAAGCTTATCTGAATCCACCCATTACAGTCGGCAAATTATTTATTGGAACATATTATAGATGATATAGGTAAATATCAGGTCTCATTTGGCAGGAACGGTTTCATCAAGAAAATTAATAGCAATAATATTGTGAATGCATGGAATTTATGACTGTATGATCTTTTAATGAGTAAGTATTTTTAGTCTATACTTTCCCCCATGTCCGGTTCTTTCTTCCATACCACCTGGCAAACTTGGTTGGTAGCGGGCATCAAGTATTGGATACAAGGAGGAAAAACTGTCTAAAATAAGCGGTAGTGAGGCGCAACGCGCTGCATCCAGTTCCTGGGACCTATCATCATTTCTTGGTATTCAACATCGTAATTCTCAAGTCGACTATCCTCAATCCCACTCCTTGGCCCGCTTCAAGGTCCAAAGACGCCATCAAGTTTGGATCCCGACCACTGATATTCGAGATGCTGTGCTCCCCAAGGTTACCGCTTGCAAACTTGATTTCCAGGGCTTTCATCGGATTAATATACGATAAAAGACAAGAAAAACGCCTGCCAAGTTGGGTGGGCGGTATAGTTTCCTCACTTATTGTAACATGGGCGTATAGAATTAGTTGAAGAACTAAGTACGAGTCGAAATGATTGATAAGCCGACGTTGCAGGAAATTAACGGGAGGCGTGGGGGTGATACCAATATAACGTAAAAAAGGGGGTACTTCAGGAACTTGCCCTACCCTCATTTTTCGTTCAATTGAGATGATTTTTTTTTAAATTCACTCTTCATGTTGTCATCTTTCGATTGATTGGAGAATTTTCTTGTATACGATACTAGATGATGGTTTGCATGAGTTGGCAAAATTGGAGGTTTTATCATGTCGTTCATTCATCCACCAGCGCATGCCCCCAGGAAATTTCCAGTATTTTTTTCAGTCATTCAATTCCCACATTTCTCACGGTAATTTAGAAAAAAAATTCGATCCGATACACAAACAGGCCGGTCAAAAAATGTTCCCGAAGAGCGGAAAACGTCGTTTCGAGAAAAACGCGATTGAAAAAAAATTCGGCTCTCGCAAACGCGCCTCGACTCCGGCCGAAGCACTTGCTCGTTTCGTTTGGTGGAAACTTCTACTTCTCTCTCAAGAAACTATTGAAACACTGTCTGACAGTGACGCAGGCTAGGACAAATAAAGATGATCAACACAAGTAGAAGAAGAATAAGATAACCTCATCTTACATTAGCTTTATTTTGATAAAGCTGGCTGTAAGCTGTAAGCGAGACTGTACTTCAGTGGGTTATTACGATACGCTATCATGTTTGTAAAATTTTGAAAATATATTCATTTTGTTCAGAAAATGATGTAGTTTTAGAAAATGTATTCACCCCAAAATCGAATTTCTTGTCCCCCCCACTCCCTCGCCTCCCGTTAAGGTTTACGCAGTCAACGGCAATGAAATTTGTAGGAGAATATTGAGGAGCTAAACCGCACCATTCTTGAAAATTTCATAAAAATCGGTCCATTAGTCTTGGTTTTTTGTTTGTCGATCAATTTTAGTTTTGTGCGTGCGCTATATTTATTACTCACCAATCGCGATATAATTCATATGGAATTTTTCTGGAACGTATACCCATCTACTCCAAGAGTTTGGAAGAAATCAAACCAATAGATGATAAGAAATCGACTTTATAAAAAATTGCCGCTTGCGCATGCGCAAGGACTAATGTTCACGTGACGGCCATGAAAGTTATAGGGGACCGTCTAGAAGCATTCCCGCACAATTCCTGACAATTTCATCAAAATTGTTCAATTAGGCTCGGATTTCTGCCAGTGTCAAATCGATATCACAGTTGATACAGTTGATTGGCTGCAGTCATATCGTTCTCCGTTATTTAGCTTCAAAGTTGCAATTCTAGTGTTCATATATCCTTCATTTTTTGCACAGAGTTTAATTACACCAGTGGTAGGAGGGTTCCGTAGTCGCCACCCAGGAATTTGCTCGCATATGTCTCTGGTGAGTGCTAATTTATTGACGATTATTTCCGATTTGAAGCCGCTTGATCGCCCTTTCGCTCCTCGTTGTCGGTTTCGCTCGAGTGGGGGCTGGTCGCTGCGTCATAACGCTGCGCATTGGGTATATCGCACCGCACTACCTTTCCCCTTTACTGAGTAGGTGTGTTGCGCGGAGGTTATTTATCAACAGTCCCCCGGCGTCTCTAGCTGTCAGCTCTCTTCCCGTTTATCATTAGATCAAAACCAAAACCAATATGAGCTGTAGTAAGTGCAACGATCAATTGCTCTCCGATGATTCTATTGTCTGCGTTTTGTGTAGTGAGAACTTTCATTACAGTTGCGTGGGCATGTTGGAAAAGAACTTCAGGCGCTTGAATAAAACGACTTTAGCTAATTGGAAGTGTATGGATTGTAAAACAAATGATGGAAATACATCTCTCAAAGACGATTTACGTTCTTTCATGGGCGATTTAAAGTCGGAGATGCGTCAGGAGGCAGACACCACGAGAAGGGAACTCGGCGATTTGATTTCGGGGCTTTCTGAAAAGATGGATATTTGCCTCGCTAAATATGAGGTTTTGAGTACGCGTGTAGAGGAAATTAAGGTGGATATTGACTCTAAGTTGGAGGCATTTGAGGAACGTTTAGGAGCTTTAGAGGGGACCTCAACTCGGTCAACACTTCCCAGATGTGCGTCCGATATCGAAGCGAATTTCGCCGAATTAGAGGACCGCCGTCGTCGTGCTTTCAATGCGATCATATACGATTTTCCTGAACCATCGATCGCTAACCCCACTCTCGCTATTGAGGAAGACCTCGTTAATTTGAAGGAGTCACTCAAAAAGCTCTCTCCTGATTTTGGAAATCTGGTACAGCGCGTATCACGTCTGGGTGCTCGTAAGGTAGATTTTAACCGCCCCTTGAAAGCGATTTTCGACTCTCCCACTTCGGTCACCAAGTTGCTTGTCGCAAACCGTTCAATTAATCCCCCAATTCTTTCCATCTCTTCCGATAAAACTATCATGCAGCGAAAATTCCTCAATGATCTGAGAGCTGAATTGAAAACCAGACTGGACCGCGGGGAGTCAGCTCTCACTATCAAATATGTCAACGGTGTACCCCAAATTATATCAACGGCAAATGTACCCTCTACTAACCGCTCGTCAAAAAACTAAATCCAGCGCCCTTTACATTGAACTTATACTACCAAAACATTAGAGGCTTAAACACAAAATTATCCGTATTGCACCACCAAGCACCCCATCTAACCTATGATATTTTACTCTTTACTGAGACTTGGCTAACACCAAATGTTACGTCTGATGAGCTTCGGCTTTCTCGCTACAACATCTACAGGGCCGATCGGTCTCCTTCCAATAATCATCATAAATCCACAGGCGGAGGAGTGTTGGCTGCCATCTCGATAAATTGTCGATCCTACCGTTGGAATTCAGTAGATATCGCTGAGCAGCTATTCATTGTTCTTCCCGATCATAGACTCGTGCTCGGTTGCTTATACTTACCTTACTATCAAACTGCTGAAATCTTGGACGCCCATTTTTGCGAACTAGACGCAATTTCTTCGGCACTTCCTGATTATAAAATGGTTATCGTGGGCGATTACAATTTGCCTGGTATCGACTGGTCGAGTGTTTCCGAAACAGGGTTTAGCGATGGCCTGGGACACAAGGCTAGACTGGTATACGAATCCATGATGCTCCATGATCTTCATCAACTCAACAGTATACGCAACCCTTTTGGTAATGTTTTGGACCTTGTGTTGACTAACGTTAATGACGTCCATCTCAAAGCAAGTGACCCAATATTCGTAGCAGATGTCGCTCATCCCCCCTTCGAATTTGCTATCTCCCTCCGATCCTCAGAATCTCGATTCTTTCCAAGCAAAAGATTCTCTTTCAACTTCAATAAAGGTGATTACAAATCATTTGGAACTTTCCTGTCAACTCATAATTGGGATAAAGTCTTGGACGGTGGAATTGATGAAGCAGTGGAAAAGTTTTATTCTATTATTAATAGCGCCATTGAAATGTATGTCCCAAAAGTCATCGAATTCACTCATTCCTTTCCGAAATGGTTTGATCGCAGCCTCATATACCTCACTAAACAGAAGATAATAGCACATTCTCGGTGGAAAATAACACACCAGAGTGAGGACTATAACCTCTTTTCCTCGTTGCGCAGCCAGTGCAAGTCTTTATCTGCGAGTCTTTATGACTCCTACATTCTAGATGTCCAGGGCTCAATCCCCGATAATATCAAACACTTCTGGAACTTCATCAACTATAGGCAGGGTGGAAATAGATTACCGAACAGCATGAATCTTGATGGCAATTATGTTTCAAGCCCCCTTGAGATCGCAGAACTTTTTGCGCGGCACTTCTCAGCAGTCTTCGAGCCTCCTAGCCCAAATGCTCCGTTCTACCCAAACATTGACGTAGTGTCAATTGGTTCAATTCATGTATCTGAAGATGACGTAGCACGCACACTCTCCAGTCTAGATGTTAACAAGGGTATGGGACCTGATGGTGTTCCTAACATTGTTCTGAAGGAATGTTCCTCCAACCTTTCCTACCCCCTAACACTTCTCTACAACATGTCACTCGGTTCTGGGCGCTTCCCAGTCAAGTGGAAATCATCTTACGTGACTCCGATCCACAAGAGTGGAGACAAGGATTCCATCACACATTACCGACCTGTCTGCTCCCTATCTGGCATACCAAAGGTGCTCGAGAAGCTTATTGTTTTTCAACTTTCTGCTGCTTTCTCGTCATACATAGCGACCGAGCAGCATGGTTTCCTGAGGGGTCGATCAACCACTACAAACCTTCTTGAGTTCCAGGATTTTGTGATTGAGGGTTTCCAGAGGGGCTATCAAACTGACGTAGTTTCAACCGATTTTGCAAAGGCATTTGATAAACTATCTCATCGTCACCTGTTATCTGTGTTAAGTTCCCTGGGAATCTATGGCTCATTTCTTGACTGGGTCGCTAGTTATCTCACAGGGCGGAGTCTTATGGTGCGAGTCGGAGGCGTTCTATCTTCTCCTTTCATTGCCACATCCGGTATTCCTCAGGGTAGCCATATGGGACCGTTGTGCTTTTTGTTAATGATTAACAGCGTCGTCAAGTTGTTCGTCCCTAATGTCCACTGCCTTCTCTTTGCGGACGACTTGAAGATTTTCAGTCATGTGAGCTCGAATGAGGATTGTGAGGCCCTTCAGGTTGCCATCGACGAATTGGAGGCCTGGTGCACTGCCAACGAACTCTTCCTCAACCCGTCAAAATGCTGCATAGTCTCTTTCCACCGCTCCACTCAGCCTGTCATTAATGCCTATAAATTGTGTGGGGCTCGCTTGAGAAGACACGAGGAGTTGATTGATCTGGGGGTGATCTGTGATGGGCGGCTGTCCTTTTCTGGGCACATTGGGGAGATAGCGGGTCGAGCCATGCGGGGTCTGGGTTTCCTAAAAAGAAACACGAAGGAGTTCTCCAACATTCGAGCTATTACACTGCTTTACAAGACGCTTGTTCTCCCAATTCTAGAATATGCCTCTCCAATTTGGTCTCCGACGTACAATGTACACAAATATACACTAGAGAGGGTTCAGAATAAATTCCTTCGTTATGTTGCCTATAAACTCGGCATACCTTCGCACGAGGTGAATTACGAATCTATTATGAAGATGTGCAACCTGATTCCCCTAGAGAGACGACGATGTGTAGCGGATGTCACCCTTTTCCACAAGTTGTTGAACAACCAGATCTCGTGTCCAGTCCTGCTCTCGAGAGTTGGCATCCTGGTGCCTCGAATTTCGGCTCGGTCGACGAATATTTTCTACGTCCCGTTCTCCTCGACGAATTATTCGATGAACCGCCCCCTGCACAGGCTCCCTCGTATGGCGAATCTGCTTATCGAGATGAATCCTGAACTGGACTTCTTCAATTGCACCACCACCATTCTCAAAAATCTGGTCACTCATTACTTCTTCAAAGACTTTTCTCTTCGATTTTTCCTCCTTTTTTATATACCAAATTGTTACCAATTTTTTTTTTCCTCTGTTACATATTATAAATTATTAATAGTGTTCAATGTAATTGGGCGTGGCCCGTATTGTAAATAAATAAATAAATAAATATTAGTTCAAATCCAGTAAGACCTTATCAAGATTCAAATCCTCCCGATCAAGAATCAAATAAGACCTCTCGGATCGGGCTCGAACAGATTAAAAAAATAAACTCGTAAACGAGTTCCACTATCTGCTTTACAAGCAGATACCATGTTACATGGATATGTCTTTGATTGGGGATTCCATAACGGTTGTCCTCGAGAGTTGTAAACAAATCCTTTAACTTTGGACTGTAGGCGACGAAATGTAGGGTAAAGAATTTATTTATTAATTTAAGAATTCATGGAGACACAATAAGCATACTATAGGTACATACTATTAAAGTTATTTTTTCAATACAGGCGCTATCATTTTTATGTTCACGATAGCCTGATTTTTCATTAGTTAATGAAATTATATCATTTATTGTTTTATTTGATAACGTTTCGTTCTCTTACTGAGGATATCATCAGATCTTGCTTTCTTGACATTGAGTTGACTTGGTGAGCCACTGTTTTATTTGATAAATCCGTTATATTCGGATGTTTATAAATTTTTTCCTGGACACACCAAGATCTGAAGATGTCCTCAGTAAAAGGATGAAACGATATCAAATAAAACAATAAATGAAATAATTTCATTCATTTTCCCTGGGCCGCATCCCGACTAATTCCAACAAAACAACGGTTTACTTATAGAAATGTTAAAAATAACTGTGGAGAGAAGCGACTACAATGAGTTGTTGTTAACATTCGACTGTTGTCAAGAAGATGAAAATGTTTCCTATGGAGTGGAGTAAATGATGCTACTGCTTTACGTTAAGAATATTGTAACCGGCTTATTAAAATTGTTTATAGTCCAATCAACTTAGTTTAGGAATGTAGCCAGGTACGTAAGGAGGGGGAAATTGCTAGCTTGAGATGTGAGCATTTATCACATAAATCAAGCGCTTTCCAACGAGTGGCGAACGATTTCTGTGCGATGAAAACTACGGAAGTTCCATTCCCCTAGCAACGGATTGGTTGTACGTGAACATCATTAGGAATGGTGACATATTTTTTGCGTCACGAAATTTTTTGGTTGACCCCCCAGAGCAAAGACATATCCATGTCAATATCGTCAACGTGAATGTGGCTTGCTTGTGATTCCAATAGAATTCTCACTTCTCGATACGGAGGTACTTTTATAAATGTACAGTAAAGCGTAGATTGGTGATTTATGTTAATTTGTTTATTTTCAGATGATGGGTGCCAAACATGTGATGGATATATTTAGATTCTGATGTGCTATTGCAGTTACTCAAATAATAGCTCTTGTTACGTACATCTGCTTTACAAGCAGATACCATGTTACATGGATATGTCTTTGATTGGGGATTTCATAACGGTTGTCCTCGAGAGTTGTAATCAAATCCTTTAACTTTAAACAAATCCCTGGGCCGCATCCCGACTAATTCCAACAAAACAACGGTTTACTTATAGAAATGTTGAAAATAACTGTGAAGCGACTACAATGAGTTGTTGTTAACATTCGACTGTTGTCAAGAGGATGAAAATGTTTCCTATGGAGTGGAGTAAATGATGCTATTGCTTTACGTTAAGAATATTGTAACCGGCTTATTAACATTTTAACACAGAATGTGTTTTTGCGATGACCTACCGAAAAAAAATCGTCACAAAAAACCGACAGAAAAAACCGTTATGCGCCTTTTATAATGATTTTCACGTACAACCAAGCCGTTGGTAGGGAAATGGAACTTCCGCAATTTTAATCGCACAGAAATCGTTCATCATTCGTTGGAAAGCTCCTGATTTATCCAACCATATTATGTTAACTACTGCGAAGTGCGTGGCCATCAACCTGAGTTATGAGCATGGTTATTTGAATCAATTGTTTACACACAGATGATCATTCTCAATAATTGATATTGTCAACATGATTGCAACCGCTTGTAAATTTTCTTATGATTTTCACGTACAACCGAGCCGTTGGTAGGGAAATGGAACTTCCGCAATTTTAATCGCACAGAAATCGTTCACCATTCGTTGGAAAGCTCTCAATTTATATAGTATTTTTCTTGTAGTTACATATTTATTTATATAATATTTATAGGGTTTTAGACCAAATTAAATGTCTTACAATTATTTATTTTATTATTGCCAAATATTGTTATTATTCACGTGCAATAAAGCCGTTGGTAAGGAAATAGAATCATCGCAAAAACACATTCTGTGTTCCTATGATTTCATACAGAGTATGGAAAAAGAAATAAACCGGGCGGTTTTGTTTCCCGGGTTTTGGTTTTATAGTCCAATCAACTTAGTTTAGGAATTTAGCTAGGAACGTAAGGAGGGGGAAATTGGTAGCTTGAGATGTGAACATGTATCACATAAATCAAGCGCTTTCCAACGAGTGGCGAACGATTTCTGTGCGATGAAAACTGCGGAAGTTCCATTCCCCTAGCAACGGATGGGTTGTACGTGAAAAACACTGAAACTGTGATACAAATTTTGCCTTCCGGAAATTTTTGGTTGACCCCCCAGAGCAAAGACATATCCATGTCAAAAAGTTAGTTTCTCTGAAAATGTCTTCATCAACGTTTCAAGATGCAAATAATCCAAAAATTAAAGTAAAAAAATAAAAATAATAAAAAATCCGTCCGTCTGCTTTCTATTTTCTAAGGGATTTCTCCGAAATCAAAAGACAAAACATCATAAAACTTGCGTTATATATGGTCCTATAAGCTTGGCATCAAATTTTTTCAACCCTAAAGGGTGGCATTAAAGGCCTGAACATTCAAAAATCGACAACTCAAAAACTGTCAAGGTAACAGTAATGATTTTTAGCTTGTCAATGATTAATATAATCCCAAACAATCAATCTACACCATCCGCAACGCTGTACGTTAATCGTCCCTTGTTTTCGAAAATCAAAAAACACCTTCGGAGATCTAAGCGTCATACCACAGAGAAATAAAATCAAGCTCTAAATTCCATTAACGATCGCTGGATACTGGGACGGGAACACAGAAATTGCTATGCAAATATCAGCTGATATGGTCCAAAAACGCTGCAAATTATTTCACAAAGGTTTATTATTTTTTCAATTTAGTATGATCGTAGTTTTAGTTGGCTTGCGTACGTCATAAGGCCCGTCCAGACTCCTCGGCGTGTCATATTTCGAGTTGCCACAACCTATACTTCTATAATTATATACGTATGTTTATATTTCTCGATTTGAGCTCCTATCTATTCAAATAATCATTGCCTTAATAATATCATTATCTAAGTACGTACGAAAAGTCGAGAAGATTTGTTATTAAATATGCGTAGACAAAGCATTGGTATTAACACACAAATATGATCTAGAAAAAAACGTATATTCATGCCTCGAAGGAACATGAAATTCGAAAGCAATACAAGTGTAGGAAGTTTTCCACGCCACCCTGGAGGTACTCCCTAGGTCTCGTTACCTCACAACCGGAGGTTCACCGCCCTATTACGCTTACGCTATCATATCACTCATATTTTTCCATCAACATTCATTTGAAAGTTGTACATTTTGAGATGAGTGAATTTTGTCCTAACATAAGAATAATAATTATTAGGTCGTACAGTTGTGGTCGTGCATGATCTGGTCCTAAAGAGTTCTGTTGCGAAGTCCTACTGCCCATTGTTATCCTAACCGTGGAATATTAGCTTGCGCAGTTGTGGTTGAGCAGGTTGGAGTTTTAACACGTCAGTAAAGACACTTTTTCGCCCGTTTTTGGCCCATAGCATCTATGCGAGTAAAGCGATCGGGATGGTTAAACGTTAGGACCAACTAGACCCCAAATGGAGTCTATGTGCGAAAGAACGGGTTTTTTAATTCAATTCTTAGGCCTTTTATGGTCCGAACGGCGGACGGCGGACGGACATTTCAAATTTGGATTCTACGCACCTTGAAACGTAAAGTGACAAAGTTTGAGGCGGGGTTATAAAATTTTTTTGCTATACGATCACATAGGCTTATTATTGGAAATAATAACCCAAAAGAGTGAGAGAATCCGAATATTGTCTTGGCTCAAATTGGATGATATCATGCGTTTTGTGGCTCGGCATCTAGTGAGTGCAGAGTGTTTTTTGGGGGTTCAAATATGATTTTAATGTAAAATTCAGTTCTCTTATACATCCAAAACAATTTCATCAATTTCTCCTCGGTAGGCGCTACGTCTATATGCAGTTACAATTTAATAATAGAGAGTTTTTGGCGACTTCAACTCAACGTCACCCGTTACCGTAGTCTTGAGGGAGCAAACGAAGATGCTAACCCAAAAGGAGCCGGGAGAACGGTTGCCTTAATTTTGATGTCACGTTAACGGTGGTTGGGTAACGCGATATTTTTCCCCAGCTATCTTGTTGTCTACTGGTTGTCTAATCGACTTCTTTATTTCGATGTGAAATGCCGATTTTCAATCCTAAATTCGAATTTCATGTTAGTCTCAGTACAAATACGGGATAGTTTCTCATTTTTAGTTTTCAATTCGTAAACAAGGCATGGATTTAACGCAAAGATAGTAAGCCTCAAGTGGGAAACACCGCGATTTAGTAGCACTTTTAGGTCTTTAGTCGTTACAAACTTCATGTTTTTGGGTTTTCAGTTGGGTAATATATAAAGAAGTATGAAAAAGTATACATCTCTATGACAATGAACCAGGATTTTACCTGATAATCATCAGTGGAGGCAGCACTTCACGCAATGTTCACGAGAAAACAGCTGAGATCAGGCTAACTAAGAACAATACTGCGAAGAAGTAGTGTCTTTAAACTCAGGTTCCTCTTTTAAAATATGTGAAATTATAATAAAAACAAAGCTCGAATCGAACAAATAGAGCCTGTGCGCAAAAGAACGGATTTTTTCCGATCGAGTTGAAGGCTAGTAAAGCGCGACGGCGGAGGCGGACTTCAGATGGCACATTCGGTTTCTACGCGACATGAAACAAAAAATAACCAAGTTTGAGGGGTGTTCAAAAAACCTACCCGCTATCAACAAAATTAGTTGGTAATGAGGCATTTGAAAAGAAAAACTACTATTATTTATTTCACCAGTATTCGAGTAATTTTGAGGTACCCAGTAGTGTTACATTTACAGGAAGGTTAGGCTGGTGTCGTGTGCCTTTAGGTCCCCAAACGGGTGACGTTAAATGAGCCATTCTAACGTACGACGTTGCTAACGTCCCCTCAAGGTCACGTACTCCTGGGCACGGTAGGGTGACGTTAGGGTACGTTAGTGGTCACCAAAAACTCTCTATAGACCAAAAACTCTATACGTTTGATAATAAATTATAGATCAGTGATCTGTATAGAAGGGAATCTAATAAAAAATAATAAACCATTGTGTAATAATCTGCAGCATTTTAAACAATAATACTGTAACAGAATCGCTGCGTATTGTTGTTTTTGCGGCTTGGTGAATAATGAAATCTTGATTATTGAGTGTTACCATTTAAAGACCTCAAGATGGAGGACTGATAAAAGGAGGTTCCTTAATGGTTTTCTTGACAGCCGGTCGATAGCTTCCCCGTCTCGGACGAATGTAAATTACAGAACACGTCATGTTCTAACAATCTACTGCATTCGGGGTCGTTGCAACACCGCCATTCATAAGGCAGCACAATCGCTTCTCCGCCCATTGTATCACTACTTACTTCCGCCAGAGTAACACGATTACAAGAAGTAGAGGGGAGTACAAGATAGGGGTTGCCCCGTGTCGTGAAATTGTTAAATCACTAGTAATTAATCATCATTAGGTGGGTAAATTACGTGAATAATGAATTGTGACGAAACCATAGGATATTCATGATTTTCTTTATCAATATCCTAGGTCAGCGGTTCCCACCCTTTTTAGCTTGGGGGCCCAATAATCTTTTTTGAAAAAACTCGAGGCCCACCCCGATTATATATATATATATATATATATAATGTTCCCATAAGTATTTAAGCAAATATTAAATCAAATTAAAACATACTGAGCAAAAAGGAAAAAAAAAACTTTTTACTGAAGAACCTTTATTTATTTATAGGTACATTAACATGGCTGTTCAAACTTAATGGGATTTCTGACATTGTTTGTCCCCTGCTAGTGCATCAATATCGGGATCGAAACTTGACAATTTCAGACTTGAGTCACTCTCCACGTTTAACTTATTTCTATACTTATTTTTCAAATAAACTAAAGTAGAAAACGCTCTTCACACAACTAAGTAGCTGAAAATCCCATCAATTGTGTCAGTGAAATTTTGCCAATCGCAAGATAGTCTTTTCGCACATTTATCCAAAAAGGAATCAATGGGGTCATTTTAAAACTTGATTTCAGATCCTGATCACAAGACAGTTCACTTGAAGATGTGTTATTTTTTTTAAATTTATCATCATGAAAAGGATTTCTGATCCATTGGATTTCGCCTTCAATTTGAGGGAACTAGTTTCTAAAAGAAATATGAAAAGACTTAGTTTCTTACTGTGATTTCTCAGTCCAAAAATAAAAAGTTAAAACACAAAGCAAAAGAAAAGTGATGAGACAAGTAATTTATTTGTGTTGACTACCCATTTCATCACACAAAACACTGAAAAGTCTCGAGTTTTTCGACCTTGCTTTGATAAAGTTGACGATTTTTACTGCATCGTCAAGAGTTTTTTTCAGACACTCGCCCAAACCTTTAAATGCAAGAGCTTCATGTATGCTGCAATGTGTCCATTTGACAAAGGGAGCTACTGGCCTAACTCCGGCGATTAACCCCCTATGAATACCAGACATAACTCGTGCCCCGTCAGTTGTCAAACCTACACACTTTAACCAACCTAATTAAATTTCTGTTATAAAATTGTCAAGCGACTTGTAAATAAATTTAAAAAATAAATTGTAAAATAATTGAATCACTAAACTTACACTATCCAAGAGAATGCCTAAATTAATATTTTATCGCGAGGACCGATTTATTAATACCGTACTTATTTTGCAATATTTTAATATCATTTCTTGAGTTCCGGCCAGCATCCACGGCCCAGTAGCGAGCTGCCTGCGGCCCACGAGTGGGCCGCGGCCCAGCAGTTGGGAACCGTTGTCCTAGGTGATAGTATATAGGTAATAAACTTGTAGGAACGTGTTTTCTAGTATGTCTTTAGGTCACAAATGCATCATATCATATTTCTTAATCATATGTGTTTCACATGATCTCAGTTCTTCAAAATAAGAGGTTATTACCCCAAGACGGCCTCCAACCTCCCCTTTAGCCGTTCCCATGCCACGCAAATTTATTACTCAACTTATTATCGAGTCTTTGTATTATGTTTCATGTATAATTATTAATAGTAGCGTCGTTGCCCACATTGATCTTAGTGTTATAGTTAATATGATTTTGGGGTGATCCATGTATTTGGATCTCATAGTTATTAAATACTAGCCGCTCCGGCTCGCTACGCTCGCCTCCACGTCCAGCCGGGGGGGCAAGCCCCCCGGACCCCCCATTAAATTGCTCGCTTCGCTCGCAAAATGTGGCATGTAGGAAATTTTGCTCGCTTTGCTCGCAAAGTGTGGCATGTAGGGCATGTTGCTCGCTTTGCTCGCAAACGGTAGATCCCTAAGGGTAGGTTTAACGTGTGTAGGGGATGTTGCTCGCTTCGCTCGCAAACGGTGGATCTCTAAGGGTAGGTTTAACTTCTGTAGGGGATGCTGCCCACTTCGCTCGCTTGAGGAAGTTATACTGCCCACCCAACTTGGCAGACGTTTTTTTCAGTTGGGAATTCTTACAAACAAATTAAATCTTATAAAACTACGTGGAACCACGAAAAGTTTATTCGGGGATGTTGCTCGCTTCGCTCGCAAGGTATACCTGTATATGTGTAGGACAAAGTCCGTATTTATTCTGTTGAAATGGCTCTCGCTTCGCTCGCAAGGTACCTATGTATACCTGCTCGCCTCGCAACATTGTGACATCGAACCCCTTGACGTCTTCGTAGAGCCTTCTCGCGTCCGGGGCACAAATAATTTCTCATATTAAACGCTTCCCTCGCTTCCGCTCGCAATTTGACCTACTTTCCGTCACTTTTTTCGATATCCGATTTCGGATTCAGATTCGGCGGGATCAAAGCTGTATTTCGCTCGCGAAAACCGTTCCGAAAAACGTACCTTTACGGGGTATATTTTAATGGGAAAAAACGTAGTTTTTCGTCGAGAAAACACGGTCCGTACTCTCGCATTTTTTTGACGCATTTCCCGATACTTTTTTCGCGATCCGATCGCGCCGTCGTCTTCCTCGTTCAAAAACCTATGAAATCGGTATTTTTCCGGAATTTTCAACGGCCGTTTGGAGGGGTAGGGGAAGCGGGGAAGTCCAAAAAGCGAACATTAATTCTTACTTCGACCCCCCTCCCGCCCTACGGCCCATGGTTCGGCTGGGATTAGAAAATTTTAAATTCGCTCGCTCCCCCTATCGGAAAATCCCAAGAAGATCCCCCCACTCGTAGACTCCCCCCACTCAGCCGTCTGACCCATGTATTTGGGTCCTGTAATAAATATAAGGTGAACTAGGTACAGACAGAAGTATGGTACAGTACACATAGGAGAGATGATCCATGTACTTGGATCCTCAGATAAAGATAACGTGTTCAGTACCTTTCTTGGTACTGAACACTTCAAGAGATAAGTCTCATGTACTTGAGCCTTGTAATAAGTATAGTGTGAACTAGTACCTTTCTTGGTACTGTACACATAAGTGAGATGATCCATGTACTTGGATCCTCAGTAAATATAACGTGAACTAGTACCTTTCTTGGTACTGAACACGTCAGGAGAGAAGGCCCATGTATATGGGACTTTGTACTTTATCGTGGGCAACGATATAAGACACACTGTATTGGTGTAGGTATTCATAGTACAGTTAATAGTGTTTTTATGACAACAAACTGTGATATATGTATTTGTTTATATAGATTAAGATGAAGAACTGAGAACTTGTGGTGGTTCATTCATTTCATAATAGTTCATAAATGTTAATCATTTAGAAGCCACTTACCCTCTGCCGTCTTCGCAAGCTAGACACTAACTGCTGGAAACAGCTAGGAGGACTACCCTTTTTAGATTGGTGTAGGTCCAGTGTTACTAACTTATGCACGCCCACAAAGGGACATCACTGTTCCTAGTCACATTCGCATGGATTGCGACACCCCGGTCACTTAGCTTTGGAAGTCTGCATCCAAATCTCTATTAATTTATTTTAATATATTTGAAATTACTTGGACGAGACCATTAAACAAAATTGAAGTACAGATCATATACAAGACTAAGAATGAAGAATAAATATAAAATGCTATTACAAATATGTAATTAGAAGGAAATATTCATTTATAAAAATGATAAGTACTCTCACCCCTACTCAAGGGCGTACGCAGGGGTGGGGCAACTGCCCCAGTAGACTACCTACTCCGCTACCTAATACGCATTTTCTTCTACAATGAACAACTGGGGTTAGTTCCTAAAGGCTCTTCTTGCAGTACCTACCCTTTTATTACTTTAAATACTTTGTACCTAGGTACTTAGATACCTATCCTGAATTCTTGAATTGAGCTCCTATCAGTGGTGTACAGACAATCATGCGTGGGCATTTAAAAAAAAAACAGTTTTTGTCCACTACTCAAGCCACAGATTGAACTTAGTAGTTAATGATCTCAATCAGGTCCCTGAAATTTGCAACACAGTTTCAGTTATCAAGGAAATAATGAATTTCTTCGAGATTCGGCACTAAGACGAAGATATGCGCCAAAAATCCCTACATTTTGTGAAACTAGTTGGTCACAGAAATATCTATCTATAAGGATTTTCAGAGAACAATACGTGGAATTATTGAAGGCCTGGAAACACTATCTAGAGAGGGCAATGCTGCAACAAGAAAAGTTGCTTTTCCACTCCATTGTGCTGCAACAAAATCACAGTTTATTATTTGTCTTGAAATCATCGCCAAGTATTCCGCCATTTTGGAACCTTTGGTTAATAACCTCCAATCGAAGAAGTTGGATCTGGTGGAGTGTAAAAATTTACATTACCTTACATTACAGCCACATTACAGACTTTTATCAGAGAGCAATGTGACAGCTCTGATACATTGATTTTGAACATTCTCGGGGCTTCTGACTCTCTTGCCGAACGTGTGAACGTCAATAGTTGAACGTCGATAGCATTGTTCCAACCAAACAACTTCAAGCTCAGCAGAATATTGGAAAGAATCTCTGTACATCCCATATTTGTATTCAGTACTAAGTTCATTACAAGACCGATTTTCGAATGATAATGTAACAGCTTTTGGAGGATTAGTACTTCATCCATCGAAGATGTTGGAAATGTCAAAGGAAGAACTCAAACTGACCCACTTTTGTAATTTTTATGGTCTGGATGCCCTTATTGATACTGAAGCTGAGCATACATTTTGGGTGAAAAAGGGTCTTACTACAGAAAAAACGGACGGTAGACCTACGGTTCTACAGTCGGATAATTTAATAATGATTAATTTTACACATTATAAGTTCATTATGGTTACTTAGCAATATTAGTTTATAACTGAGCATGATAAATCAGCTTTCCTGACACAACACAGGCTCAGAGATTATGAGATGCTGTGATAAAATGAGAGCATTCCAAAAAGTGGCTAACGATTTTCCTGCTATGAAAACTAAGGGAGTTACACTTCCCGAGTAACGCATTGGTTGTACGTGAAAATCAATAGAAAACCCCACCGTGACGTGACGAAAACAAATGGAAACGTCCTGTTAATCATTATTAAATGATAAAATTGAATGAATTGAATTTGATCAATGTACTGCAAGAGACCAAGGGGTTTTACCCCCAAGTGAAATCGGCGCTAAACGTTCTTCTCGCACAGCTGTGCACAACGTGCACAATTGAAAGGTCATTCAGCTCGTTGAGAAGGGTTAAGACATGGTTGAGGTCAACCATATCAGAAGCCCGTTTTAACGGACTATGCCTATTGAATGTACACAGAAAGTTGGTCCATGAGAAGAAAAATCAATTTGTTTTGTTGAAGTTGTTCTCAATTCATAAATTATAACTTTGCATTTACCCTCATTTTGTTAATGATTGTTTTTGCATACATCGGTCATGTAAAATTACCGTTGGCCCCAGTAAAGCTAAAAGTCTGCGTACGCCCTTGACTCTCACCCCTACTTTCCCCAGTAGAGGGGAAAACAGTCTTTACATACTTTATTCTTTCGAAAAATTTGAGAGCCTTGAAACGCATGTTTTAGTAAAGACCGTCACATAGAATTAAAGAGAGGGGAAAACATGTCTGAATGTGACGGTCTTCACAAAAGTACTTAAATTTGGCTGCCAACAGAACCTAAGAACCCTTCACCATTAAATGAGCTCTTTTTGATTCACCAACGCTCCAAGTAATATTTAAGTAACTTGGAAACATCCGCACTTTGCATGTGGCAAATAGAGACATTAATTGATGGTCTTAACTGAAAGTATCTAAAAATTTAGAATTACTTTAAAAAAAAAAAAAAAAAAATACACTGCCAAGGAAATGGCACATGAGCTTCCTCGTGACCTTCACAGTACGTCACCATTAAATTCCAGAAAACTAGAAACGACCGGTTCTGGCATCAGGGAATTAATAAGGTGGGAAATTGGAAGCTGAATGGTACATATAATAAATGAAATTAATAAGGAAAATTTTGATTTTAATATGGGACCATCCAGGATGTAGTCCGCATGTTCCTCATAACTAAGCTGTGACCGTAACAAAAACATCACTTTCGCGCATGCGCCTAGCGTACTGCTGCTGATGATCGCGAAGAATGTGATACGGGACCTCAAGAAACCTTGCCCGCATCATCCCTGAAAATCTTACCGAAATCCGTTCACAATTGCCTGAGTTATGACCGAAACAAGAAAATTTTGTTTGCGCCTGCGCAGAAGCTACAGTTGATTCGATCATGACGGAACTGATAGGGGACCATGTAGAGCTATACCCGCACGATCCCTAACAATTTGAAGAAAATTGCATCAAAATTGTAAAAATTACGGCTGTTGCAAGGACCGTAACAAGAATATTTCGTTCACGCATGCGCAGAGCGTACCGCTAATGCAATTATGATGATTGTCTTATGGGACCTCAAGGGACCTTACCCACATCATCCCTGAAAATCTGACCGAAATCCGTTCAACATTGACCGAGTTATGACCGTCACAAGGAATTCACGTTAGCGCCTGCGCAGAAGCTACCGTTGATTCGATCATGATGAAGTTGATAGGGGACCATCTAGAGCTTAACCCGCATGATCCCTGAAAATTCGGTTAAAATTGGATCAAAATTGTGGAAGTTATGGCTGTTACAAAGAAATGTGGACGGACAGACAGACAGACAGACCGACAGACAGACAGACACGGAACCAAATTTGTTCAGGAGGCTCTGAAACGCAAAATGCGAGCGGAAATTTTGATTTTGGAGCAAAAAAAATTTTTTCATTTCGAAAGTGAAAACAAAGCTTCCGCTTCCTTGCAGTCTCGGAAGCAAAATGGCTGTTACATTTGGGTGAGCCGATAAAAACACAAGACGTTTATATATATATATATATATATATATATATATATATATATATATATATATATAAACATTATTTTATTTTTTTATGGTTGCGCTTCATTAATTTCAGCAAATAACCAGAGAAATACTGTAAATAAAAACATAACACAATACACTGAGTCACAACCTTATACCTACCTGCTGCTTTTATATATCTGATTAAATATTTAGCAGGTTTCAATAAATTTGGAAATTCTTGATAGTATCTGAGCGAGGGAATGTATTTTCTTTCTTTCATATTAAGGGCATAGCGTCAGTTTATGTTCCACATCCTCCACTGGGTCTTCGCAAAACTCGCAAAACTCTGAGTCAGCCAGTCCTCTCATTTCAAGCAACGATTAATTAGTCCATGACCAGTTCTAACTCTTACTAACTGCACCATATCACGACGGCGCAGCTGAAATTCGAGGAATTTGGGTTTTCTCGATACCGAATTCATGATTTGGTAATGATACGCCCCTTTCCTAATGCTTCCTGGTCGTACCAAGATTGCCATTCTCCGTACATAAGCATTTTCACGGTAAATATAGCGTCTGGTAAGGGTACTCGAAATCTTTGCATGTTGTCGGTGTTCGCAGTTGCAGCTTTATCCGCTCGATCGTTCCCTTCCACATCAACGTGGGAGGGTATCCACTGGATCAACATATTGCTGAAAGATTGCACTAGTTGCAGCGCTATTTAAGTAATTGGGATACCTAGTTCCCTTTATGAATGTTTTTAAGCATGTTACAAGCGGCTTTGGAATTGGAGAAAATCACTTCAAAATATCTTCAAATATATGAAGATATTGTCTTCAGTTAGCGCATCTGTTTTTTCTACTGCCAGCTTTATTGAGATAAGGTCAGCTTGATTGTTACTGATTGACGTAAACTAAATGTCCGCAAATTTTCCTCCAGAGCGATGTACTGACAGTTCGAAGTACCACGAAAAATTATGTGATGGTCGCCTCGTTCGAATACAGAATTTGACCATTCCTACGTCCGAATACTGAAGACTTTCTGAAATTGTTTGAAGCTAGAATTCATAAACTTTAATTTTTATTAAAAGATGTAGCGGATTATGTGATGAAATATAAACGAAATTTTGACTCTACCTCTCAAAAACGCGTTCGTATATTATTCCACATTGAAAATATATTCCGTAAAGATTAACTAGGTAATGAATCTTTTTTCATAGGTAGAAGACATCATTTTGAATGTCTCACAAAAAGTAGTTTGAATATACCTCCAAATTTGAAAAAAGTCCAGTCATGCAGCATGACCCCATGGGCGAATTTTTGAAGAAATCTTCGACATTTCAGTCGCTGTTGATCGTGTAGAGAAATTTTAGTTTATGATTTTGATAGACAAACATGGAACCATATTATTAAAAATAATTAGGAGGTACTCATACTTTAATATTATTAAACTAATCTTGTAGATTTAAAGACAAATGTAGGTAAATATTCATAGATTTCGATGTCCAATGTGGTCAGTATTGAAGGCAGTTTAAATCTTAACAGTATCCTATCATAACGGCATTATTTCGATTTTTAACTGATTTTTCAACTTTGAAATTTTTGAAAACTTGATACATATTCTTATAGGAAATTTTACGCTGATTCCGAATATACCACATGTTAGTATGCTGAAAAAATTATTTCGCACAACAAATCGCAAAAAACAGGCTATTTTGAAATTTTTGACAACATTTTTGAAAATTTCAACCCGAAGATGTAATCCGATCATGCTGGCCAACGAACTTGAACTTTCGTTTTGTGTCCTTAACATTTTAAAATTTGTTTGAAGTTTCTAGCACAATTCCACGGACAGTTATCGTCTGGAATGACATACATACATATATATATACATACATACTACATACATACATACATAAAAAAATGCGTTAAACTTCAGAATATGATTCAGAATAGCCTGAAACGGATTTCTGCATAAATTTTTTTCAAAAATTCACATTCTACAAATTTTGAGGCGAGAGCAATAGCTTAATTTTCTTCAAAAATTCGCTAAAAGAGGAGGTGAAGAACATGAATACATCATTTTGCGTACAATCACTCAGGTACACATCCGGTTGAAAGTTTGATTCTGGGAAAATTCGTAATCCGGTATTTGAAGATTTCCGGAGCGTTTTACTGGTTATGAAATTATTCATTCCGACGTGGTCTACGGGATTTCAAGTGGTACTTGGAATATCGCTAATCGCGACACTTGTTTCACGCTATCTGGATGACACTATTATAAGATTCGGTCGACTAGCTTTAACCTCACCTGTGTTTGGGCTCTCGAAAAGATAATGTTAGTCAATTTCAACTCCAAATCCGATCGATAAGACGCGAAGAGACAAATATAGCCAGTTTGCTTCAGGTTTTCACACCATAACTTTGCTTGGAGGTAACAAATCTCATTGCGAACTCCCTCTACAAAAATATCTGCTCCTCATCTACCGACACAACCTATTGTCAATATCCGACGATCGTATTCCACAGATTCGCTGAATTTCAAAGTAAGTAAACTTTTACTAGGTATTCCAAGAGAGCTTAGGAGATTGCGAATTAGTTAAGTAGGTATAATTGTTTTTCGTAGAAAATTAAGCTATTGCAATGGCTCCAAAATCTTCCTAACAAAAATTTCTTCATGTTAATCCACATTGTCTGAAAAGACTCAGAAGTTTACCGCTTTTTCATACAATATAAACTCGTATTAATATTACATACATTTCTTTTAGATCAAAGGGCACAAATTTAAAAACAATTTAATACAAAATTTAATACTATCATGCTACATGAATGGAACTTTTTTCTTGAGGGAAACCTTGTAAATTCGATTATTAAAGTTCAATGAAATACAGTAGTCAATTTAGCAAAAATATAAACAAATACGAATCAGTTTCAAGACCGCCAAAAACTAAATTCATGAAAATGAAGAAAGGGAAGGGAAAACAACTGTACCATTATTACACGAGGTTTATCATTTTACATCCCCTATAATTTATATAATTTATAATTGCCCTGGCGCACATAATGAATAATTTCATATAGGCACGTTGAAGAACAACTGATAAATCAATGTAAAACTAAACTACTTTACACTAGTCCAGCTAATATTGGTAACAGAAGTTATAGTAAATTTTTGGTTATCAAGGGAATTTTTAATTTTTATGTTTGCACGTACTATGTCGTACACTCTCATGTTGACATAATTAGCGAATTTTTGAAGAAAATTAAGCTATTGCTCTCGCCTCAAAATTTGTAGAATGTGAATTTTTGAAAAATTTTTATGCAGAAATCCGTTTCAGGCTATTCTGAATCATATTCTGAAGTTTAACGCATTTTTTTAATGTATGTATGTATATATGTATATAAATATGTATGTATGTATATATGTATGTATGTATGTGTCATTCCAGACGATAACTGTCCGTAGAATTGTGCTAGAAACTTCAAACAAATTGTAAAATGTTAAGGACACAAAACGAAAGTTCAAGTTCGTGGGCCAGCATGATCGGATTACATCTTCGGGTTGAAATTTTCAAAAATGCAGTAAAAAATTTCAAAATAGCCTGTTTTTTGCGATTTGTTGTGCGAAATAATTTTTTCAGCATACTAACATGTGGTATATTCGGAATCAGCGTAAAATTTCCTATAAGAATATGTATCAAGTTTTCAAAAATTTCTAAGTTGAAAAATCATCATTGAACTACTCTTATGGAAGTATCCCTGTATAATCAATCCTAGAACCATGCTGTTTAAAACGTAGGTAGTAGGTGCTTAAAAAAAAAAAAAAAAAAAAAAAAAATGTAATCACAACTGATGAGTTTACTCTGTGCATGTGTTAATAATTTGATTCCATGCTTGTCTATCAAAATCATAAACTTAAATTTCTCAACACGATCAATATCGACTGAAATGTCGAAGATTTCTTCAAAAATTCGCTCATGGGGTCATGCTGCATGACTGGACTTTTTTTTTTTTGTCTTGCTTTAAAAAAAGCTCACCCTTCAGTTGTTAGTGTAGTTCGAACGTGATGCCGAGAATTCGGGACCAACTGAGTCCCGTATGTCATTTTGATCCAAATTTCATTAAATTTAATCCAGTTTTTCGGGAGAAGAGCTCCGGGTGGGTAGGGTTGATCATGGGACTGTTAGAGAAAGCTGTCCCTGATGTTTCCATCACCGATTTTCAGCATTACACTGGTAGCTAGCTGGTGTCAGGATTAAATTCCCTACCATATCGTAACTAATGCGTCTCTGCATTCCAGTGAGTATGCATTATGTCCAGAGCGATTTCATTTTGATTCCTGTGTAACCGTTCATAAAATCGGTTAAAAAGTTAGTGATAAGTCCCCCATACACATAGGTACGTATAAATCTGAAGGTTCGTACTGTGACACTGATGGAAATGATGTGCCGAATGGACTGAGCTGCCCCTTTTACCCTTAATAGCCCATTAATTTGGTCATCGATCCCCTGTTCCAGGTTCCATGCACTTCCTCCAAACAAAGTATTCTAAATGACCTAGTGGAGCCTTTGATAGTTCTATCTGTTGGAACGATTGTTTTGTCCCATTCCCTCTTCAAGGGATCTTTTTGTAATAGGAGTATTCCCTCTTCTCATTCTCTTCTCTGAAGCCATCTTAACAAGTTTTGTGCCTAATAACAACTCCTCCATTTTTCCATATTTGATTTTCATACAGCCTAGAGCTACTTTTCTTTTCTTTTTCACCAAATTTTGACAAAGTGTTTATTATCCATTTATTTTCGCCACCTGAGTTTTGCATCATCAACATCCAGGTTTGAGCATAACTTAATTTTCTTTTAGCGAATTTTTGAAGAAAATTAAGCTATTGCTCTCGCCTCAAAATTTGTAGAATGTGAATTTTTGAAAATTTTTTATGCAGAAATCCGTTTCAGGCTATTCTGACGTTTAACGCATTTTTTTATGTATGTATATATGTATGTATATATGTATGTATATATGTATGTGTCATTCCAGACGATAACTGTCCGTAGAATTGTGCTAGAAACTTCAAACAAATTTTAAAATGTTAAGGACACAAAACGAAAGTTCAAGTTCGTTGGCCAGCATGATCGGATTTCATCTTCGGGTTGAAATTTTCAAAAATTTCAAAATAGCCTGTTTTTTACGATTTGTTGTGCGAAATAATTTTTTCAGCGTACTAACATGTGGTATATTCGGAATCAGCGTAAAATTTCCTATAATAATATGTATCAAGTTTTCAAAAATTTCAAAGTTGAAAAATCAGTCAAAAATCGAAATAATGCCGTTCGCTAGTTGTAAAAATCGGTAATATTTGTATGAAACATTGTCCGAATTCAGATTGAACTACTCTCATGGAAGTATCCCTGTATAAATCATAAACTAAAATTTCTCTACACGATCAATAGCGACTGAAATGTCGAAGATTTCTTCAAAAATTCGCTCATGGGGTCATGCTGCATGACTGGACTTTTCAGTATTATGCCTTTTCTTTTCCATTTTAGGTTAATTTCCCTTTTTCTTAGAGGTATTGATTTTTCCTTTATTTATTTCAACCGCCTTTCAAACATGTACAGTTTATTTTTCCCTCATTTGTCTACTTTTATTTTCCTACCTACTTATTTACCTTGTTGTTAAGGGCTCGGCTCGGTCACTGGGTACTAAATTCTTCATAATTGTTCCCCCATTGTCACAATTTGCAGCCTTAAGGGATTAACCCCACCCTGATTTACCGAGTTAGATTAGCACTGTTCTGTGTGAGATGGGGACCGTCACAACTGCGCAGTTCAGATCTTCAGATTTATCACTAGTACGAGTGCTGTGAAAACCTTGAGACCGCCGTGGGCTGTGCAGATTAAAAATCCTTGAAGAAACCCCATTTGACTGGCTGCGCGAATCTGAAATGTACACTCCCAATCCGAATTGTATTCTAATCACAGTCTAACCGGGGACTCCTCAGCAGTCTCATCCATCAACTCGTGAAGACGGCGGGAAATGGATTCTAAAATCATGAATTTAACCATTGTTGGTTTTTTTTTTAACGTGGAACATGTTTTTACCGTCATAACCCGGCCAAAAACGAGACGAAATTACCATTACATGACAAACTGATGATTTTCCTCCTTCTTGATGATCTCCTATTTTCTGATGATTATCAATTACACCCGAATTGTTGCTACAGAACTGTATCTTTGGCATTTATCTTCGTACGAAAATCGTTCGCAGGTCGTAGAAGGTTCACGATTTACCTGACCGTATTATGTTAATCACTGCGCAGTGCGTGGCCAACAATGTGAGGTATGAGTGTGGTTGTCTCAATAATTGTTTACATACAGGTGATCCTTCTCAGTTAATTTTATAAACATGATTGCAACATCTATTAGACTGGAAAGAAACTTGGAAGTTGAAATTTGATAGGGTGACTCTCTGGGACATTAAGAGACGATTGAAATGATGGGCTCTTTCCCAACCAGCTGAGTGATCTAAATTCTCCAGTTCTCCCAACAAACATGTTCCATGTTCTGTCAAGATTTAGTGCTTAGAACTTTTTCTTTTCAAGCACATTTTTTGAAATTGGAGCAATTTAATATGCTTCAAAGTGCCGGCCAACAAACTCATCCTTTCATTTGGAAAGCTCGTTTTTTGTTGCAAGAGAAGAATTTCGATCTCAATCCTAAGGAGAGTTACCGTCCTAAGGACTCATGTACAAAGTGGAAGCGGTTGTTTTTGTTTCGACATTTTTTCTAAATTTGTTGACTTTTATTAAAAAGCTTGAAACTAGGGGTCCTGGAGCTGTAAAGGTGAGAACCCGTTTGGGAAGCGCGAAGCACCAAGTTTTGGTGATATGCCATTTACGGGGTTTAATAATTGTAGAAAAATGATCTGCGTAGGAGGGATACCTAATGCAGGAACAATAAACCTTTTCATGATCATTTCCAGCATTTTTCGTTTGATTGATCTCACGAATTTATCTATTTGTGTGATACGTTCCTATAGTTTTTTTTTAAATTCATTTACTAGATTTGTAAATTGTACCAGAACTAAGTGGGTAAGTATGAGGACCTACGGGTATTGTGTAAGGGGATTCTTGCTGTCTTGTGTCCAGAAAGGAAGTAGGAACGTGTCTTCTGTTCTCGAAATTGTGTTGATGTTATTAATGGTGGTGCTGATGAGTGTTTGTGACTGGTTTGGAAACGTGACGCATAGAAAGTTCTCCACGCTTGGCCGGTCAGGGCCAGTTTGCCCCAACCGGCCCGGGCACACCCATCAAGACGGCTCCCATTGCCACCTGTTCACAGACAGGTGGCTCTTTGAATGAAGTGGATAGTTTCTACACTAAGGGAGGAATATCGTCAAGGGGACCGCCCCCGGGCCAGCCGATACTCCAACCCAATTCTAAAGAACCAAGCTCCTCGAAATATAATTTTGAATTTTCTTGTAATTTATGTTTCAGTCTTGAAAATTACGGCTTCAATTTTAGGTGTAGATGAAAATATGTCTGCCCTCAAATTCTGATTCCCGAATCGAAGAGATATCTGCCAAGTTTCTTTGTCAGTCTTTTGTTATATACGAATGTAACAAAGTTGAATGGTCTGATTGTAAGCCTTCATCGATTTTTCGGGCGATATCATCTACCTCCTCATTCCCGTTTACACCTGCATGATTGATTTAGAATCCCACATGTTTTGGAATGTTTCGTAATACCAAGTAGTTTTATCCTGAAACTTGGTGTTCAGTTAGGATTATTTGCTATAAAACCATATCAACCTATTTTGATCTTATATTTCAAAGAGCAGCTTAGGAGCACTTGAGAGGTGGTAAATGGCAAAGTACCTATAACTATAGTTAAGCAACAAAGAATCCGAGATGTATAGTCGTAGTTTCATTTCACTTCGCTGATTGTAAATAGTAGCATGTGTATAGTTATTAGCAGAGCCTTTCAAATGCCATATTGCCATAGCGCCATACAAAAATGCCAAATTCTGCCGATTTTTCGGTAAAACGCCATATTCTGCCGATTTTTGGGAAAATGCCATGTTTTACCTTTTTTTCGCCTCCGGAGCCTGTGATCACTCGGTGGGGCACACGGCTGTAAGCTGCTTCATATTGTGTCAGGCATTTTAAAGGGTTTCAGCGAGTAGTCCAAGAGCTGGAAGATGATTCTGCTTCGGTAAAAACGGCCAAACCGCTGGTGGAAAATCCTAACCAATTCCCTCAGCTTCTTTTCGTTGAGTCCAATTTCAAGGAAATTCCGGGCATAATTGAATCTTTTCAGTCTGAAAGCAGCTGAGTACAAGTGTCGAGAAAATGAAAAGTATTTCGGACACCGTTTATCCAGGAGCCACTGGGAAGAAGATCCAGGAGAAAATCAAGGCCGTCCTCGGCAGGAATTGTGGGTGGGAGGAAGTCAACAATATTGTTGCCTCTCTGTCTGGTAAGAAAGCCACTCTGAAGGAAGGCTGGAAACCTGCTGATGTCCTCGCTATGAAATACGCCCCGACAACATCAGCTAATGTGGAGAAGACTTTTTCAAAAATGAAATACCTTTTGAGTGATCGGTGGCTGGGATTTTCCATGGAAAGCATTGTAGCACACCTGATGTTCTTCTTCAATAATAATAAAATAAAATCATTTGATTTTTTTTTTTTTTAGCATGAATATGCTTTAGCCGTGACCTAACTACCGAAAAATGTCCCACGAGAGTGCAACGAAAGTAGCGCCAATAATTGTGATGATTTCCGCTTACAACCGAGTCGTTGCTAGGGATATGATACTTCGTCGTTTTTCATCCCACAAAATTCGTTGACCATTCGTTCGAAAGCTCTTGATTTATCCAACCATACTATATTAACTACTGCGAAGTGCGTGGCCAACAAGCTGAGTTATGAGCATGGTTATATGAATAATTGTTTACACACAGGTGATCATTCTCAATTATTGATATTGTGAACTCGCGAGTTTCTATTAGGAGATCATCATCTCACAAGAGCTCAATGGTCGTGATCATTTCTATAATAAAGTGAGAGCGAGGAGCTAAAACATTTTTTTGTTTTGAATGATAAACAGAGTTCAGAGGCCGATGGGGGGTCGGGTTCAGAGAATCAACGAGGAGTGAGTCGTGTACGGCTAAAGCATATTCATGTTTTTTAATTTTAGCCGTCAGGCTCAAAGGAACTGTGGCTTTTTTTTCTTTTTTTTTCAAATTAAAACTATCATTTGTAAAAAAATAAATGCTTTGTAAATAAACAATGATTTGTAAATAAAATAAATAATGTAAGTATAAATAACTTGTATGTTGTAATATTATCCCCTCAAAACAGCTGGGGTGGTCGGGGAGGGTTGACAAATAATTGCCATGTCGAGTCTAATAAGTGCTATATTTGGGAAAAAATAAGTGCCATATTGCCATATTTTTTAAGGCTCTATTAAGCAAAAATAAGTGCCATATTGTGAAGGGCTCTAGTTATTAGCCTATTTTACATCTAGTCTTGGTTGTATTTGGGGGCTATACAGTGGTCATCACTGTACCCCTCATATATTTTCCCCTCCGAGTTTCCAGTGGAGTCCAGGATGGCGCACCTTTTTAGTGAACGATGGCAACATGCCTCCCCTGAGAATCGTGACACTTTCAGTGTCCCTTTAGACACGTTGTTCAATGCCGCTAATGACCCTCCTGGTTGAGGTGCGGCTTAATTAAACCTTAAAAAAAATAATAATAATTGTTAGCTCCTACCAATTTTATGAGAAAAAAGCCACAGTTCCTTTGAGCCTGACGGCTAAAATTAAAAAACATGAATATGCTTTAGCCGTACACGACTCACTCCTCGTTGATTCTCTGAACCCGACCCCCCATCGGCCTCTGAACTCTGTTTATCATTCAAAACAAAAAAATGTTTTAGCTCCTCGCTCTCACTTTATTATAGAAATGATCACGACCATTGAGCTCTTGTGAGATGATGATCTCCTAATAGAAACTCGCGAGTTCACAATATCAATAATTGAGAATGATCACCTGTGTGTAAACAATTATTCATATAACCATGCTCATAACTCAGCTTGTTGGCCACGCACTTCGCAGTAGTTAATATAGTATGGTTGGATAAATCAAGAGCTTTCGAACGAATGGTCAACGAATTTTGTGGGATGAAAAACGACGAAGTATCATATCCCTAGCAACGACTCGGTTGTAAGCGGAAATCATCACAATTATTGGCGCTACTTTCGTTGCACTCTCGTGGGACATTTTTCGGTAGTTAGGTCACGGCTAAAGCATATTCATGCTAAAATCCGAGATGTAGCATAATACCATCATATCATATCATGTTAGCTACGAGTATAATACATATATTTCATAATAATTTATGGTTTTCAGAACAAGAAAAATGTGTTGTGAAGGATTAATTGAGAAATTCCCTCAACTGGAAACTTGCTGCTGTTGCTGTAAGGTATCTACAGGGAGCAAAGTTATAGCATGGCTCGGAGCGGTAAGTGCATTTAGACTAAGATTCCCTAAACATTAGTGAATAGACCTTTGGAATCATAAAAGGAACAGAGATAACCGTGGCACCCATGTTGTGGTATTTGATTGGTAGTTATTGTTTGGACAGGCTGATTGATGATAGTACTTCATATTTCACTGTCCGACGTCGCGATTCTACTTTATTCTGTTCAAAGATATTGAAAATATTTTCCAAATGAATAGAACGTGAAAATTCTTATTCACAGGTTTCAGTACAGTCGTGATCGCATGGAGACCAAATCGTAACGTAACTTTTCACAGAACCTAGTCTAAACCAAGATAATAATTACAACGTCCATGTGGTTTAATGAGAAACATCACCTTTGACCATAACTACGAGTTTAACCGTTACCTTGTTCACTCTTCCTTAGTTTCTCTAACGCATCTTGGATCTCAAATTGTATTCAGTTGGATTTCGTAGAATAAAGCCTTTCTAAAGGTAATTCTGTTAATCTCATTCACCACAATCCATACCTAGGTATTTCTCTAAAGAACTTGAGTTATTTCTCACCATATAATTTTCCTTCCTATAACTATAATTAATTAAGTAGGTATCTGAGACAAAAGAAGAAAAAAAAACACTGCCCCTTGACCCCGCTGGGGGAGACCCCCAGACCCCCTGGATGTTATTACTTAGAGACCGTGGCTAAAAGTCAACAAACATGGAACATGCCTGGTAGAAGTGACCAAGTAACAAAACCAAATTTTTCAGGAGCTCCATACGACAAATGTAATCGAAATTATAAGGAAGTACCTAGGTAGGTAATTTTCTAAAATGGTGCGCTTCTACAAATTACTATAACCAAGATTAACTTCCCAACCAAGTGACAAAAAAACAAGCAGCATTGTTTACTATATCCATTTATAACATGAATAAATATAAAACTACGACATAAATAGAAGAAGAAGTACGAAAGAAATGCGTGATAAATCGAGATTTTTCCAACGAATGGAGAAGGATTTTTGTCCCATAAACACTAAAGAAGTTTTATTTCCCCAGCAACGGCTTGTTTGCACGTGAAAATCAATAGAAAAAATTTCGTGACATATCGCCGTCTCCCAACCACGTCTCCCAAAAAACGTGACACTTTTCGCCAGTTAGCTCACGGCTACAGCATGTTCCATGCTAAAAAATGTGACTCAAAGTTCATTCTTCTTCCAAGTGTTGGATTCATTTTCTCAAAACCACAATATGGCGAGACACATGCTATGATAATACTAATACGCAGGCGTATTTGTTTAAGAAAATATACCTACATTACATACCTAATACATTATTTGACATTATTCACTTAGAAACTTAATAACTTGTATATTTCTGTACTTTGTACTTATTAGGACGCTCTCTTTTACAGATTGGTTCTTTGTTGTACGTTGTGGAAAATATTGTTAGCGCAGTACAAATTTTGAAGCAAGATCATTCAGGAGGTAATTTGTTACGAAATAATCTAACTACGTTATTTGCATGAACAAAAATGTATTAGGTACCAACAATAATCGAACCGCAAGTTTGTCTGCCGTTAGATACATTGATTAAACTCATGAAACCTTAAAGTATCTTTTAGCAAATTTTGGTAGTCCAAAAATTCTAAAATCAAAATTTTTGAAAATTTCCCTCATTGAATTCCGTTTTGAGACATTCTGAAACGAATCCTAGAGTTTAACATTTTTCATATATATATATATATATATATATATATATATATATATATATATATATATATATATATATATATATATATATATATATATATATATATATTTATATATATATATATATATATATATATATATATATATATATATATATTAATTGCTATGCAATTCTTAGGCCGACCCCCAATAATTTTTTTAAAATGTCCACTTTTTTTGAGTAACGTTTTTTGTCCGAGATGGGAAGCGAGAGGTCGTGGGTTCGAATCCCGGCCAGGCCTGAAAATTTTTTTTTTTTCCCTCGTGAGACGAAGGTTGTGGGTTCGAATCCCGGCCAGGCCTGAAAAAAAATTTTTTTTTGTTTCTCGTGAGACGAAGGATGTGGGTTCGAATCCAGGCCAGGCCTGAAAATTTTTTTTTTTTTTTTTCTCGTGAGACGAATTGCATAGAAAATTATCCTCGTTTTCTACACAGTAGAAAAGAGGAAAGATCCGGCGAGGCGCGAAGCGCCGAGTATAGATGTGGGGGGGTCCAGGGGGGCGAAGCCCCCCTGGCGGGGTCAAGGGGCGGAGCCCCTTGCGAGGCCCGAAGGGCCGAGTATATATATATATATATATATATGGGTCCTTCCAGATGATAACTCTCCTTAGGATTGAGATAAATATTCCGTTCTTGCGCCACAAAATCAAGCTTTCAAAATGAAAGGACGAGTTCGTTGGCCACCACTTTTTGAGCACATAAAATTGGTCTCATATAAAAAAAAGTGCGGAAAAAATCACTAAAAATAGCAAAAAACTGTTAAAAATCGTTAAATTTATATTTGTTGGCAGAATATTGCTCAAATAAAGTTTGATAACTATAAAATAAACAATCGAAAATTTTATGTACTAAATTATGCTGAAAATTTTCATCAGAATGTGCTGGAAAATCGATAAAAACTGCAAAAAAGTGAAAAATCCAAAATCTCTTTTTTAATTGGAGAATATTATTTAGGACGAATTTTTTGCCATAAAATTTGTAGTTAACAATTTGTTTTCCCTCAAAGTCCTTAATTTTCAAAACAATGTAACATAACATAGTAAGATAATTTACGAAAATTCGCTCATACGATCATACTGCATGACTTCCAACCGATACTACCACCTGTTAATCTATGACAATGATAGTAATACTACTTATAGTTACAATTATTAGTAATACTACGTATGATTTACGACTAATTTAGTAATAATATTTTAATTTATTATTATTGTTAAATTATTATTTTTTTAAATAATAATATTTATAATACTGGTAATATTTGTATCCTGAACGTTGTTACAGGAGCCGTAGCAGCAATTATTATTTCAATGATCATTCTGGCATTTTATTTCATCATGGCGCTCGTTCTACTGGTTGGGCTATACCAGGTTTGTATTAATTCATGTTTCAAACACACTAGAGAAATTGTTATGATACTTATCTATACACAAACTGTAGTGAAGGTTATTAAATCTACATCGAACAGCTATATAATTACCACCCATACTTAGATAGGCACTGTGAGAATACATATGTGGAAGGTAAACGAAAGGTTTTCCTGGGATGTGATTCACATAGATTTACATTTCCTTCCAATAGTTGAAGTATCTCACAATAACACTGGAACTTACTGGACTGGACTGTCTTATAGATACTTAGCCCTCTATTTTTGTAGAGCTATCGACTTGAAATTCGGTAGGTAGATTCCTTAAACACGCGGTTCATGCAATATATTTACTAGGTTCGACACGATATGGCGGCAATATAGTAGATGACGTTGAACGAAAAACTGAATCAGAACTACGTGTTTGGCATGGATTTCCTGTTTTTTACGTACGTACCTAATGAATTGATTGAAACAGTTTCACAAAACCCGATTCGTCGCAATGACAACATTATCGACATCAGTAGCCTACGATATCGGACGACAAATCTCAAAAATACGTGCTTATTGCAGTTTTTGATGTTTTTTTTTATGCGGAATCGAATGGATTAACCCTGTTCAATGTATCATCCGTTCCAAAAATATTGTTCAAATTCTTCTTTTAGCGAATTTTCGTAGAAAACGAAGCTATCACAATGACTCCAAAAATTTTAAAATCAAAATTTTCGAAAAATTTCTTCATTGAATTACGTTTTGAGACATTCTGGCACGAATCCTAGAGTTAAACGCTCTTTCATATTTATGTATATATATATATATATATATATATATATATATATATATATATATATATATATATATATATATATATATATAAATTTGGATATGAGAGAAAGAAGACAGATTTAGGCACACACAAACTTCTGTAAAAGGGAAAATAAATAAATAAATAAATAAATATATATATATATATATATATATGATATGTATGTGTGTTTGTGTATGCGTGCTCGCGCGTTTGTCATTCTAGACGATAACTCTTCTCAGAATTGAGATACAAATTCCGTTCTTGAGCCATAAAAATCAAGCTTTCCTTATGAACTGCAAATGTAGGTACTGGGGGCAAAACAAAATCACAACAAATGGCTAAATACGGCTAAATAGTATTAAAATAATATTTTTTACCAGAACTTTAGTCAATAAAAGTTAATCAACAATGAATTACACCATCAAAAAATGCATACTCAGAATTATCCGGAAAAATGTACTTAAATATCAATAATATTTGCTGAAAAATCGACAAAAATTAAGAAAAAAAATCCAAATTCATTTTTGAATCATTTTATATTATTTAGAACGAGTTTATTTGCCCTAAAATTGGTAGTTTAAAGTTTCTTCATCCTATAATTTAAAAACAATGCAAAGTTATCATACGATAAGTTACGAAGTTCGCTCCATACGACTTGCTGTATGACTGCAACTTATTATAATTGGTCCATGAATTTGTCAACAGGAAGACATGGGCAAAGTGAGCTTCTGGCTGCGAGTGAGTGTCTGCTTGTTCATCACCTTGGTTGTCGTGCTGATCGCAAGCATCATTATCCTCGCTGTTTCCGGGCAGGGAGCAGCAGCATTAAGTGCTGGTATTTCTGCTACAATTATCGTTCGTAAGTATTGTTTATTTATTATGATCGCTTTTTATTACAAATTGATGTAATGCCGTAGCCTTGGGCAGACTTTTGTAGTCAATTGATTCTCAGATCAATATTAAACTCATATATGCCAGATAAAAAACGTCGAACACGATAGCACTGAAAAGGTTATTTACGAATTGGTAAATATCAGCAGACATTGTATACGAGAAATTGTAAATAATGAAGGACATCAGCCATATATCACACTGTTGATAACTTAAGTTTATTTTACCTTTATTTGTGGAGTTGCAATACATACGTGTGTATACCTGAACACAGCCGATCGATGAAATATACAAATAGATCAATAAATAGCTGGACAATCGATAAAATACATGCATACTAAATATCCACATCAAAAATATCTAACATCCAACTCTAGCAGAATAAATTAACCCTAGTATTGAGACTTTGGACTAAGAACAGCTTGTAGTTATTTTTATATATTAGATCCCTGATGAGGCCTGTAATAAATCATGATGATTTATAGCCATACATGTATCTCATCCCCATAAACCTCCTCTGACATAATTTGTATTATCATTATTTTACATCACCTATTGACAAATAAATTTGGTTAACTATCAAGTTTTTCGTCATTAATAACGTTACTGACAGTTTTTATTTTATTTCTCATCCACAGTGTTCCAGCTGTACATGATATCCGTCGTGAAAAGCCACTATCATAACATGACACGGAGTTACGACAGCGGACGTGCTTAAACCGCTCAAAGGTTTCTCAAACATTCGAAGCCCATCACAGACTGTGTCCAGATTCGTGGCGTCGTTTCTGAGCGTCAACATACTTTTCTATATTATTAGGTACAATTTTCTATAGATCCTACAGAACTCTCTTATTCTGAGTGAATATTGTCGAATAAATGTCTTAATACGTATATGTATGATGGTGTTTCATATAATTCAACCTTCCTGTAACCGTTATAAGCAGTAATCAAACCTTAATTTCAACTTCGATCTATGTCCAACCAAAACCTGAATAAAAATACGCTCTCGTCCCATATTAGTAGGTGATCTACACGGGGTCTTACTGTATACGGTCTTCTTTTCCATTCAACAAATTATGCTACAATAGAATCTTCGCCATTGCTGCTATTTGAAGACGAATCCCCTAATATATCCATTGGAAGATACAAAAATATAGACAATCAAACGTGAGATTCAAATAAGATTTTTTTAAATAAATAAACTAGTTTGAGGTTAGAAAGTCTAGATATTTCATTTACCTCCAGTTATAATTAACATGTATCATGTTTTAGCCCTGGGGTCCTAGCAAATTTTGCGAGTCAATTTTTTTCCGCGCACGAAACATAATAGTGTTACAGTGATTTCCACCTACAACCGAGTCGTTGCTAGGGAAATGGTACTTCGTCGTTTTTCATCCCACAAAATTCGTTGACCATTCGTTCGAAAGCTCTCGATTTATCCAACAATATTATGTTAACTACGGCGAAGTGCGTGTCCAACAAACTGAGTTATGAGCATGGTTATATAAATAATTGTTTACACACAGGTGATCATTCTCAATAATTGATATTGTGAACATGATTGCAAACGCTTGTTAATTTCTGATGTTTTCATAGAATTTCGAATCAATATCGAGGAGAAAACATGATACATGGTTGAAATTTTTGGTTCTAGAACAGAAATAAGTTTTAAGATCCCGTGCCGTCCGATTATAATTTGATTCTAACACGCTGTATCACATTTTACTGGGTCGTCAAAGACTTCGGTCGGTGATGATGGGTAGGACTAGGGGATCATCATGCAGAAAACAACAGTATGGGAGTAAAATTTTCAAATAACTCCACAAAACCAGAAACTTGTCAACAAAATTTGTGATAAATTATAACATTGATAAAAAGCAACGACTGGACACGAACAACAAGAAGGAATACAATGAAGATTTGTTATCCAGCCGTCTAGGGACCAGATAAATTAAAACGCCAGAAAGTGTTTAAGGGGACCACTCCACCCTGGTTGGCGCCTGGCGCGCCCTCCAACTTATATCTTCATTATCTCTGTTCCTATTTACTCCAGGACCTTGAAAATTTCATCACATATTCAATCAAAGGTATATTACCCAAAATCAGAACGGCAACAAATAAATCATAACATGGGACACAGAAAAAATTCAAAAATGACGATATTTTAATTACCAACTTTTCAAACTTGGGGAACGTTTTCCTAAGTCAATATGAGTGGTATCGATTTTTTTTTTTTTTTTTTTTTAATTTTTTTTATTTGTCTTACCGATCTCTTAAAATCTGCTGAGTCATATTTTTGAAATTCGTCAATCCTGAATTTTGGCTGGAGCACAAACTTTGCCGCGCTGGGCTCACCTGGCTGCGCCACTGATCTAGCTCCTCAAGCTCAAGCCCATGGTTTCATGGAATCGAATTTATTCAGTCTTATCATATCCATGTTGGTGTGAATCATTTGTTCGTCTTTCATGGTTACCACGGACTAACGAATATCGAAAATATCAACCGACAACAACAGCTGTCACCTGTCATCTTACGACAGAACCCTTAACTGGGGATGGATAAACACCCCCTATTGTGTTATCTGGAGGATAACTGTTGAGAATCAAGAACAAACATTCACATTGAAATCTCAAACTTTAATGAACCAATACAGTTTACCATAACAATTTACCAAGATTGATGTTGTAATGATATTGCAGAGGACAATATCTCAACACGCCCCCTCAACATCATCCGATAAATGAATAAATCCAAATCGCGATCGGAAGTCTTGAAACTTGCGACCCGCAAGAGGTTTTGTGAGGATATCTGCTGGGTCATTCTCATTTCGTTTGCCGCTTTCAAGTCCCCGACGACGAATTCTCACAATTCTTGACCAACTCTAGCGATTTTGGGGGAGAAAAGGGTAGTTAGTATAAGTTGGGAGATCAACGAAGAAATAATTTGACTGCCCAAAATCCCCTTTAACTAATACACAGTGTCAACAAAAAACCTTGAAATCCTGGAAACTCATAAGTGTTACCGTCCCCTCCTACCTAACATGTAAGTAGAAGTTAGGTAGTTAGGAAACAATGACAATCTAAAACTGGCCAGGGTTACTAGCTGCAGTAGGTTGGTTCCTCTTTATTTAGAGTAAGGTTTTACATTTTTAAGATTTTTCCCAACCCGTGAAAAACTAGTTTTTCAGTCATCCCCCATATCTCATCTCAATGGGACCTCAGGAGTGTTATCATTTTTGCGATCAAGAAAGCCGATGGAAAATGGCGGGAAACAGTCAGATGTGAAGGTTTTATTGACCAGTTGAAGATGTGAGACTGTAGTGGAGTGCTTGGAGTTGCAGTAGTTTTTACAGCGAAAGAAGCCTAAAAACATGGAGAGTATTTTTATTTTCAATCAAGAGTGTTACACTAATTACGATTGTTTTTAGTGGTTAAACAAAATAATCCGATATCAAGAACCATACTGCTTGATGACAGGTTTCAAACAATAGCCATCCCCGAGTTTTGCCACTTCACCATCCTGTGTGACGCCATTTTTACTGGAAATTCTCATGAGTGTTACCTCTCAGGAGTGTGACCAAGTATGGGTAAAAAATATATAAAATTCAACATCAATGAAAAACTCACTGTTCACCTATAGAACACAAATCTGCAATGTACAATGAGTAGTATTTGCCGATCTAACCTCATTTTCGAGCACTTTCATATTTCACGTCTTTGAGGTTCTTAAACGACCCAAAGCGGCAAATGAAATGAGAATGACCCTGCTAGGTTGTCATCAGTTGGACAATACTCCAATGATATTTCCCTTTTTCGAATCAGATCCTTCACGTAGTATTTCCGCACATCTAAATGTTTTATTCTTCCACTTGCCTTATCATTTTCGATATATTTCATGCAACTCTGGTTATCTTCGAAAATCGGTGTTGCAGTTTCTTGAGTGTAACCCATGTCTTTCAAAAGTATTCGAATCCAAATCGCCTCTTGAACCCCTGTTGTTCAGTTTAAGTTTGATGATATTGTAGAGGACAATATCTCAACAATAACGCTATACCTTAGATAAATCCCCCTTATCTATTGGATAAATGCGTTGATAAACCGGCCCTTAGATAAATAAAAGTTAATTCGATCTCCTCCGAACGCACCGAGAACCACTCAACTCGAATTTAAGATGCAAATCCACCACGCCCCCGTTTTCTTCGAATCCGCAATAAGAGGTCTTTTCCTTATTATAATTTTGCAAATCCCGTCTGATTTCACGTCGGCAACCTGGTCTTGTAATCTGCGTCGTCGGGTCACATTATAAAAAAGAAAGTTTTCAAAGGGAGCTTTTTAAAATGTGAGAAAGTTAAGATGTTGCTGTTTGGATATTCCATATTATAATAGTCGACGTTAAATTGATGACGCACTTCTGTTGATACCTCTTTCTACGTTTTACACATCAATTTTCTAATCCCTGGCTCAATTACCTTTTCCTCAAGCCAATTTTCGTTCATTATTAGCGAATTTTTGAAGAAAATTAAGCTATTGCTCTCGCCTCAACATTTGTGGAATGTGAATTTTTGAAAAACTTTTATGCAGAAATCCGTTTCAGGCTATTCTGAATCATATTCTGAAGTTTAACGCATTTTTTTATGTATGTATGTATGTATGTATATATGTATGTATGTATGTATGTGTCATTCCAGACGATAACTATCCATAGAATTGTGCTAGAAACTTCAAACAAATTTTAAAATGTTAAGGACACAAAACGAAAGTTCAAGTTCGTTGGCCAGCATGATCGGATTACATCTTCGGGTTGAAATGTTCAAAAATGTAGTCAAAAATTTCAAAATACCCTGTTTTTTGCAATTTTTTGTGCGAAATAATTTTTTCAGCATACTAACATGTGGTATATTCGGAATCAGCGTAAAATTTCCTATAAGAATATGTATCAAGTTTTCAAAAATTTCAAAGTTGAAAAATCAGTCAAAAATCGAAATAATGGTGTTCGCTAGTTGTAAAAATCGGTAATATTTGCATGAAACATTGTCCAAATTCAGATTGAACTACTCTTATGGAAGTATCCCTGTATAACCAATCCTAGAACCATTCTGTTTAAAACGTAGGTAGTAAGTGCTTGTTAAAAAAAAAAAAATAAATAAAAAAAAATAAAATAAAATAAAATAAAAAAACACAACTGATGAGTTTACTCTGAAATATTCCGTCTTCCGATTCTCTCGGTCGCTCTCTTTAATGTTTTACGCTCAACTGTTTTAGAACTTGATGTAGCTTTAATACTGACTGTGGCTTAGAAAATATCAGCCTAATATCAGCCTAGAAACTATACATCTAAGTCTCAATATTCTCAGAATAGAATCAGCTTTCACTAAAATAATTGAGATTGTAGGTTTTACAAACCCAAGGGCAAGTATTTCTGATTCGTTTTCACTCGTAAACACCTAAGTTGGGACAACGATTTCTGACAGATCGAGGTCGAGGCACCATTGATGATGCCTGATCTTCAAAATCATAAGCACCCTTCTCGCAGCATCAAGAAATTGATGATTGTACATTGTAGTGTGAAAGATAAGAACGTAATTTAGGTAGGTTCATTGAGCATGATCGATGTGGAGTAGATAGGTATACAATCAAGGAAATAAACGAAGGGGTGGAGCTATATTGTGTTTATGCCCGCTTTCTTTGCTTGGGCCTTCTTTATCAACCAATAGGAAACAAGGTTATGCCATAGCGTCACGATAGCCAGAGAGTGCCACGTAACCCCTGGAAAAAATAGGTAATATCGAGAAAAAACATTTTGATAAGTAATGCATGCATTACACAGGGACGTCCCTATGAATGTATTGTAAATAATTTTGGTGAGAATTAAAATAAGAAAAGAAAATAAAAGTATCATGATTTCCCGGAATCCCCTCCCACAGACCATTTCACCCCTTTAACGACGGTAAATTTGAAATTTCCGAGGTTGCTTAGCTGGACTGAAATTTGGATCGAACAGACAATAAAAAGTCCAGTCATGCAGCATGACCCCATGAGCGAATTTTTGAAGAAATCTTCGACATTTCAGTCGCTATTGATCGTGTAGAGAAATTTAGTTTATCATTTTGATAGAAAAACATGGAATCAAATTATTAAAAATAATTAGGAGGTACTCATACTTTATCATTATTAAACTAATCTTGTAGATTTAAAGACAAATGTAGGTAAATATTCATAGATTTCGATGACCGATGTGGTCAGTATTGAAGGCAGTTGAAATCTTAACAGTATCCTATCATAACATCATCAAATCTTGACATAAAATAAAATAACATACCGACGTCATATGAAAGAAACGTATTTCCACAGCCAATCGATGATGAGGCTTTATATTACGAGTGATATAAAGTCAGTTGCATTCGAATCTAGTATCCTACAGCAAGAAACTGACAGACAAACTCAGTCTCTGTGCATCTATTGACAGCCTAAATTATGGGGAAGTGTCACTTGGCTTTGCTACTATTTGATAATTATATCCAATATCGAACATATTGGTTATTGAGGTACATACCTATCCCATTAGGCTATAGTATCATGTAAGGTAGCAGTAGGTAACTAGAAGTTTTAGTACAATGTTGTATCGATTCACTCACCTAATCAACGAAGTGCAGGGAACACTAAGTGGAGTTGTTTTGTTTTGTTTTTTGAATTGCTTGGTCTTGTAATGAACTATGAAGGAGATGTGCGGTTTCTACTAGGATCGATGGGAAGAACATACGGGAGCTACATTGGAGTAGGTATGTATTCTTCAATTTCAATATTCAGAGTGACCTGGAACTACTTTAGGAAACGGAATCGAAAGTTGCAAGTAGGTAAATCTACATCGCAACTTTCCATTCCACGTTATGGTTCATGATGTAAACAGATCCAATAACTCAATCTTCAAGAATGAAGGTTTCCATAGATATGTGTGTGATGAATTTTGATATTAAACACGATTTTCCACCATAATGACAATCCGGTTACTTCTTGAACCATGGACGTATTGCTATGGGGGTCGTTTCCTGTTTTGTAGGTTTGTATACCGGTGGATCACCTGCCTACTTTGAGTTGAAAGAACTCAAAGCCTACCTTTGCTCATTGAGTCCCCTCTACTGAACTTTTCTCTTAAAGAAAGTTGGCTGGAAGTTATTTGTTTCAAGTTAAGGTAATATTAACGATAGTTGAGTATGTTTGAGTTTGGTTAATGCAACGCCAATTCAAGGATTTTTGAATCCAGCAGATAATCATCAATAGCAGAGGCGTAGTCATATGACCGGTTTTTTTAAAATCTGAAAAATTATAAAATAACAAGTATTTGATTAAAACAGGATATTGTAAACGTTCATACGATGATGTGGCTTCGAATGAAATACTAAAACATTTTAGCAAAATGTTAGGTCATACACTCAAGCAGTAAAATTCAACTAACAGTTCTCCATTGGGAATGCGCAGAAACGAATAAAGAAGTAAGAACCGTACAATTTCAATACAGTAGAACCTCGGTTACCCGAAATAAAGGGGGGAGAGCCGTCCCGGATACCCGATTTTTCGGTTAAAATGTTATATGCTAAAAATACCCTATTAACATGGTGTGTAGGGAAAATGAATTAACAAACAATATCTATATAATACAGTGTTTTATTTCATATAAAAAAAATGTTATAATGGGTTATAAAATTCTGTAAACTGAACAGCTGAAGTTACTACAGCATTGTACATTACATTTTACAGAAATAAGTGATTTTTGTTTGCTTTTTCATCACGTAGGCACTGTTTATAGAGAAAGAGGCTCGGCCGGCGCGTGTTTACATATTACGTACTTATAATTTATTTACGGAACCGTTTCGGTTGACCCGGGTTTTGGTTAACCCGAGTTCGGTTAACCGAGGTTCTACTGTAAATATGTTCCCTCTAATTGGGGTTCGTAGATATTAGTTCAAACGGAATCAATCTCTGTTCTTGAATAATCTTTAAAAAGTGTCGTCGCATCGTCAAAGTTAAAAATTTCTTTTGGCCTGGTTGTTTATCGAGCTTATACTTCAAATCGGAGGGGTTAAATCCCAATGCAAGTGACACAGCATTGGCAGCAGAAAACACACCACACGCGTCGTTGTCTGGTTGTTGCTGACATTTTTCGAAAACTATGTCGCTCTCTCTGAGATTTGGATATCTTCTATTGATAAGTACCTTCTCCTCATCTGGCAAATGCTTTGATAACGAATCATATATTCTTAATTTTTCCCCATCATAGTACATGCAATGAAAATGATTTATGGTGGCAAGCCCCCCCAAGATTAGAATTTCACGATTAGTTGTAGTGGGTTCTACTAGCTCTGGACATTGTAACATAACACATTCAAGGGTATCAAAAGTTGTTGTATTTTTTATAATTTTCAATATTTCGTCGATAGCTCTATCATTAATCCAAGAATCATTCGGTAAAATATTCTCTTCGATTTCTTTCATTATTGATTCCCTTGACAATCGATATTGTTCAGCACGATCTAAAATTATTTGTGAATCATGAATTGAAATTACTTCTTCTGCCAAAGATTCTTCAATTCTTCTATCACTCTCGGAATTATTGGGAAAATTTAATTTATCTCTCACGTTTGAGGTTTCTATGATACCATCATATTTATTCTCAGGGATATCTAACGATGTTATGCTCTTGCTGCTTGCTGCCTCACATTGTTGCCTAATGAAATCCTCATGCATGCTATTCAAGTTATAGTCAAGATTAGTTTGGGGATGATCAATTATTCCTAAGCTTGTTATGCATATAATTGGTTTGTGATAGGAGAAATAACTCTCATAATAACAAGCTAATATATTTGAGTTATTACTAAATCATAGGTCGATTTGAGTGAGCAAGTTGGTTGATGGTTGATTAGGCAACAAATTTCGTAAACCCTCCGATTTGAAGAATTCATTGAGTTTGAGTTTATTTCCTTCATTCAGGAAGTCATTATTAAAATCTCCTAGGATTAAAATTGTGTCTCCAGTGGTTTTTACAATTGATGAAAGGGCTTCTTGTAATTTAGGTATCAAAATCAACATTGGGGTTGATGGTGGTTTGTAAACTCCACAAATAAAAGTGTTCCGTACTTTAATAAAAGCTATATTACATGCAAGCCCTTTATTTTCTTCTTTAAAATCATATAGTAATTCGACTTGACCAGCTAGTTCATTTTTGGTGTATATCATCAAGCCATATGCATGTGATTGGGATCGGTTAACGTCAGATCGATAAACAACAGTATAACCAGGGAGGTCCATGGTTTCATGGATGTGGAGCCATGTTTCTACTAATATAATTACTTTAGCCGCATTAAAGCAATTGTCATGTTTAATGTCTAAAAAATGTTTTCTAAGTGAATTTACGTTGTGGAATATGATTGAAAACATTCCAGGATAATCTTGCAAGAAGTTTAATTTAAAATTTACCGGTTTTTCATTGAGTCTTTTTTCAATTTCTGTAACGACTACGTTATTTTTATCGAGTGGTCCGGGATTTTTGAAAGTTCCTAGAATAGTTAATCCGATCAAGCTAGTTGAACGGCTGAAGGCTACGTACATTTCGGTTCTGCGCATTCCTTTCCTCAACGTGACAACTACAGAATCGTAGGTGCCCCCTTGGCTTTTGTAAATGGTTATGGCTTCCGCTGGAACAACGGGGAATTGCCTTCTCATAACCATGATCGGAGAATTTTGCCGAGGTCGAATGTTTCGAGAAACCAATTCTAAAGGGGTAAACATGTGATCTATGCCTAACCGCTTAGCTGCTCTTCTTGAACCTCTCCGTGTTTCGCGACCTACTTTTTCATCATCAAAAAGCAACCATAAACGGACGACTTGGTTGTTCTCTGAAGTTTCCACGAATTTTAAGATTCCAACAGCTCCATTTACAAGGTCATCTGAGGTTTTCACATTTATAGTGACCATGTACCTGATACCAACACATAGTTTTATATGGGATGGAAGCCCATAAGTGTTGGACGTTTTCTTGGATTTTTTCATATAATCGAGGGTTGATGTTCGTTGAGCGTCTGAAACTTTTCCAATGACACGATCGATAGCATCAAACCCTCTTATCTCACCTTTTTTCTTGCAACTAAAAACTGATTTATTATAAGTATCAACTTCTTCATTCGTTCTGAAGAGTCTGAGTGACTTGGAATTGGGAATAGCATTTTTTTCAACACGGCTTTCAAACATTTGAACTTCAGCCGACGTTAAACAACCCATGGCCAAATTATTGAGAGCGGTAGCGAAAGGAGCATCACCTTTTTGCCTCATAATTTCCGTTAGCTTGTAAAAGCTGAACATCTCCCAAAGAGGATTCCCCATAAGGTGACTGTAAGGATTAGCAGTGTTATTAGAGAAAATGTATCCATCACCTACAGGGGCCAGTTGATTAAAATCACCAAATAAAATTACGGATATTCCAGCAAATGGAACGCTGGTTCTAAAAATTTGTTTCAAACGAGCATCAACTCTTGCAAACATTTTTGTGCCAATCATGCTCACCTCATCCATTATAATTAACTTGACGTCCTTTAGTTTACTAAATAAAGTATTTGATACGCTGGAACTCAATGGAGGCATGTCATAGCTTGCTTGATTCAATGGTAAAGCAAAGATTGAGTGCAGTGTAACTCCTCTTATGTTGAATGCTGCTTTTCCAGTGGGTGCGCACAATAAAACTTGGAGAGCCTCCAACTCCACACCTGCTGTTGAGTTGAAAAATCGGACTATAGATTGTTCAAGGGCCTCAATCAGTCTTGATTTCCCAACCCCCGCACTGCCCAATACGCATTCGTAAATAGGACCGGCCTGTGTTTTCAAAGTATGCAAGACATGGTAGTGATACCGCTGTTGTTTGTCATTCAAAGATCTGACCACCTCAAGGTAACGTTCTTCAGGGAGCACATGGGGAACAGGAACGTATTCGTCTTCACTTTTCTCGTTTCCCGATCCACATCCCACGTCGTAGAATATGTCTCCCTCGTCAGTTCTATCTCTTATCACTTCGTATCGGTGTTCAAGGTCTGCCGAGATATCGACAACCTCTTCGACTTCTTGGTCCAACATTTCATTTTCATTATGTTCTTTGATGGCTTCATCGATGAAATCATCAGTTCCTTGTTCATTCAAGGAGTTAAAAATGTATAGATTCCGATTTTTTAAAATCACTTCCTTATTCTTGTTGAATTTGTCCTTGGCGTCGATTGAAATCAGTTCACTTTCTTCGTTAACCCATGGCAAGAACAGCATCAGCTGTTCGCGGTAAAAATCGTTTTCATGTGTTTCTATATTAAAACGAACAAATCGGATGATTTTGGACTTTTTTCTCTTAGAAATAAAACCATCTCCATTCTTCAACTTGAAAACATTTGAGGACTCCACGTTGTTATCATCGTGATCTGAATCGATGTCTGAACGGTCGTTTGTTCGTTTTGAGGAACTTATATTTTTTGTGTAATTGTACCATGCAACAAATCTGCGAGACTTAAATCTTTCAAAGCATCAGGACGATTTATATAGTGATCAATGTTGGATTTGGCAAATACATCCGTTGAATCACTAGGAAGCTTCTGGAGTTCTGATTTGGATAAAAGAACGCAAACCCTCCTTTCCGGAGGACCCGTATTAATGAATTCTACAGTTCTTGTGCACTGTGAAAGTGGCAACGGTAGAATATAGTAGACCGCTTCTTGAGACGAAAATTCGCTTGAATCTAAAAATTTGTTCGCCATAAATTTCAATTTTTCTCTAATTGAAAGATCTCCTCTTGCAACCTCCTCATTTGCTTCGCGAAGGACTTTCGAGATCCCACGTTTTGTTTTGTTTATATAATTGAGTACGTAAACAGCAACAGAGTACGTGTCTGTGATGAATTGTATATCCATGTTCGCTCGATGAAGGTTAAGAATATCAAGATTATACGCATTCATTTTGACGTCGCAAGGGAGTCGTTTGAGAAAAACAGTCGGACGCTTAAGTGAATTTCGTATTGCTGCAATGTAGTCCTCTTGGGAAATATCCAAATGTTTGAGAAAACTATCAAAATTGTTATCTTCGATTGGCAATTTTTTACTAAGATCTTTATAAATGCCATCCAAATATTCTTTAATTTTACTGATGGTTTGATTCATTTTTTTCTTTTGCTCGCAACTTACTTCCTCTTTGCCGAATGGCGTTAAAATTTTAGTTTCAGGCATGGGGTAAAATGGTATTCCGAAGCGGCAAAAACTTTTTTTTGTTTTTGGATTTTTTTTCTTGCAAGTGAATGTATGTTTATGGATCTGGAAAGCTGACATTTCATCGCTTAATTGGTCCGATGAACATGAGATGAACTTGTCGATGAATTTCTCGCACGTTTTAACGCTATTTTCATTGTCTTTTTCAAGAGTGGAAGCATTTCGAAGCCAAAGAAGTGAATGAATGTGTGGGGAGCCTCTTTGTTGGAACTCAACTCGGTAGTAATAGTCTACTACTTCATGCTCATAAAATATCCCGTGTTTCTTTGTGGTAAACAGCTTTATCATTTCCTTAATTCTAAAATTGAAGTATCGGGCACATGTTACAGGATCAGAACTTATCAAACGAACTTTTTCCCGATAGTTCAGTGCTACTGACGCCTCCTCGGTAATGTCCTCATTATCGACAATTTTTTTTAAAAGCACTAGGAGCTCAGGCCACTGGGTCTCAGCAGGAGAAAGGGTAACAAATAATGTTGGGGATCCCAATTGACGGATCATGGAAAAAATTTCTGACTGTTTTTGCCCCCAAAACGCTGGTGACCCTCTATCTGGAAGGAAAAGTCGGTACCCACTATCATGGATGTGGAATGACTTGATAAGTTCCTCTGAGAGACAAAAACCCGCAGTTGGACTTTGTTGTTTTCCTTTCAGTTTTTTCAGGCAAAGCAGTATACTGGAACTGATTTTCATACCCCTCAATTTCGTAGCACAATAAAATAACTTGCTTGGTTCCGAGGCACATCTTCTATCGTATCGCAATAATTCTGAATTGATGAATTTTTGATAACTTATATGATCTGGCTTTGGTCGCAAGTGACCCCCGTAAATTCGAATAAAACTCAATGCTTCCGCATGAATATCTAAAAACAATGGCAAGGGGCTGAATCCTTCCCCTGGGGTAAAAACCAATGCGTCTGGATTATGGTTTGACATCAACAGTGTAGATTCAATAGGCACGTTGACTGGCTCAGGATCGTCTTCTTCGAAGTCAGAGTCATGGACTAGATCGCTTGTTTCACTGTTCTCACAGCGGAATCCACTCTCAGTTTCCTCAAATTTGTCCCAATTAAATAATATTGGTATCCTCTGAGGATCTATGGAAACATCAGCCTCTTTGAACGCTGGACAATCGTTCAAATCTTTCAAGGCTTCTGCTATTGCGTGAGGTCTAATCGTTTCCTTTTGTACGACTGATTTGAACGACTTCTTTTTCTTGAGAGCAATGGGAATCATCTCTACACGATCTATTGCGACTGAAATGTCGAAGATTTCTTCAAAATTTCGCTCATCGGGTCATGCTGCATGACTGGACTTTTAGCGAATTTTTGAAGAAAATTAAGCTATTGCTCTCGCCTCAAAATTTTTAGAATGTGAATTTTTGAAAACAATTTATGCAGAAATCCGTTTCAGGCTATTCTGAATCATATTCTGAAGTTTAACGCATTTTTTTATGTATGTATGTATGTATGTGTATATGTATGTATGTATATATGCATGTATGTATGTATGTATGTATGTATGTGTCATTCCAGACGATAACTGCTCGTAGAATTGTGCTAGAAACTTCAAACAAATTTTAAAATGTTGAGGACACAAAACGAAAGTTCAAGTTCGTTGGCCAGCATGATCGGATTACATCTTCGGGTTGAAATTTTCAAAAATGTAGTCAAAAATTTCAAAATTGCCTGTTTTTTGCGATTTGTTGTGCGAAATAATTGTTTCAGCATACTAACATGTGGCATATTTGGAATCACCGTAAAATTTCCTATAAGAATATGTATCAAGTTTTCAAAAATTTCTAAGTTGAAAAATCAGTCAAAAATCGAAATAATCGGTTGTAAAACCGATTGTAAAAATCTGTAACATTTGCATGAAACATTGTCCAAATTCAGATTGAACTACTCTTATGGAAGTAAGAGTACCTCCTAATTATTTTTAATAATTTGATTCCATGTTGGTCTATCAAAATCATAAACTAAAATATCTCTACACGATCTATTGCGACTGAAATGTCGAAGATTTCTTCAAATATTCGCTCATGGGGTCATGCTGCATGACTGGACTTTTTTTTTTTTGTAGATACTACCTGTATACGATACTATTTATAGCCTCGAGTGTCGGAAGTCACAATTTGGGTATGTGAATGAAATCACGTCTGATAAACGATCGCAGTTCGGCACGTCACGTGGTTTCCTGTTACGGTTTTGTTGGACTCGTAGGATTCCGGTCGATGGGTTGTGGAGAGGGAAGACATCCCAACCTTCGACGTACCAGCGACGCTCCCAACCTTTCGACAGAATTCTCCCGCGCGCGCTCCAGTGAGGTCCGTACAAATATTGTAGTTCGCGCAACAGGTCCCGGATCTGATCTTCCTCAACACCAACTGCCTTCCTTGAAGCAAACAACGTATGTACTACCCAACTTTATTCAATTGAAGCAGAAACCTGAAGAATTTTGTTAATCCACACAAATTTGCCGATTTTAGGTGATTACATACTTAACGAGATACGCAACATGCATGTAGATATAGCACTGTCAAAATTTCAAGTCAAATTCACCCTGTTACGAGTCAGATTCACCCTCTTACAGATCAAATTCACCCTTTTACAAAACAAGTTCACCCTTCTACAAGCCAATTTCACCCTATGGGGTCGTTGATACACTTTTTTACCTTTAAATTATCACGTGCTTTATTGACACAAAGCTTTCCGAAGTAATTCACTTCATCTTCAGGTATACATCACACACAAAACAAAGAAGGTAAAGCGAAGAAAAAAAAGTCCAGTCATGCAGCATGACCCCATGAGCGAATTTTTGAAGAAATCTTCGACATTTCAGTCGCCATTGATCGTGTTAAGAAATTTTAGTTTATGATTTTGATAGACAAACATGGAATGAAATTTTAAACAAGCACCTACTACCTACGTTTTAAACAGCATGGTTCTAGGATTAGTTATACAGGGATACTTCCATAAGAGTAGTTCAATCTGAATTTGGACAATGTTTCATGCAAATATTACCGATTTTTACAACTAGCGAACGGCATTATTTCGATTTTTGACTGATTTTTCAACTTTGAAATTTTTGAAAACTTGATACATATTCTTATAGGAAATTTTACGCTGATTCCGAATATACCGGATATATGTAACGAATTCCGAATATATGTAACGAATTCCGAATATATGTAACTTGATATATATTCTTATAGGAAATTTTACGCTGATTCCGAATATACCGCATGTTAGTATGCTGAAAAAATTATTTCGCACAACAAATCGCAAAAAACAGGCTATTTTGAAATTTTTGACTACATTTTTGAAAATTTCAACCCGAAGATGTAATCCGATCATGCTGGCCAACGAACTTGAACTTTCGTTTTGTGTCCGTAACATTTTAAAATTTGTTTGAAGTTTCTAGCACAATTCTACGGACAGTTATCGTCTGGAATGACACATATATACATACATACATATATACATACATACATACATAAAAAAATGCGTTAAACTTCAGAATATGCTTCAGAATAGCCTGAAACGGATTTCTGCATAAAATGTTTTCAAAAATTCACATTCTACAAATTTTGAGGCGAGAGCAATAGCTTAATTTTCTTCAAAAATTCGCTAACAATCAACAAGCTTGTTGGTTGTTTTGGCTTCGCTTTTACCTTTTTTGTTTTGTGTGTGATGTGTACCTGAAGATGAAGTGAATTACTTCGAAAAGCTTTGTGTCTATAAAGCACTGTGATAATTTAAAGGTAAAAAAGTGTATCGACTTATTAACCCCATAGTACTATGGATTATCACATTACGTAAAAAAAAAGTCCAGTCATGCAGCATGACCCCATGAGCGAATTTTTGAAGATGTTTCATGCAAATATTACCGATTTTTACAACTAGTGAACGGCATTATTTCGATTTTTTACTGATTTTTCAACTTTGAAATATTTGAAAACTTAATACATATTCTTATAGGAAATTTTACGCTGATTCCGAATATACCACATGTTAGTATGCTGAAAAAATTATTTTTCACGACAAATCGCAAAAAACAGGCTATTTTGAAATTTTTGACTACATTTTTGAAAATTTCAACCCGAAGATGTAATCCGATCAAGCTGGCCAACGAACTTGAACTTTCGTTTTGTGTCCGTAACATTTTAAAATTTGTTTGAAGTTTCTAGCACAATTCTACGGACAGTTATCGTCTGGAATGACACATATATACATACATACATATATACATACATACATACATAAAAAAATGCGTTAAACTTCAGAATATGCTTCAGAATAGCCTGAAACGGATTTCTGCATAAAATGTTTTCAAAAATTCACATTCTACAAATTTTGAGGCGAGAGCAATAGCTTAATTTTCTTCAAAAATTCGCTAACAATCAACAAGCTTGTTGGTTGTTTTGGCTTCGCTTTTACCTTTTTTGTTTTGTGTGTGATGTGTACCTGAAGATGAAGTGAATTACTTCGAAAAGCTTTGTGTCAATAAAGCACTGTGATAATTTAAAGGTAAAAAAGTGTATCGACTTATTAACCCCATAGTACTATGGATTATCACATTACGTAAAAAAAAAGTCCAGTCATGCAGCATGACCCCATGAGCGAATTTTTGAAGATGTTTCATGCAAATATTACCGATTTTTACAACTAGTGAACGGCATTATTTCGATTTTTTACTGATTTTTCAACTTTGAAATATTTGAAAACTTAATACAATTCCACGGACAGTTATCGTCTGGAATGACATACATACATACATACATACATATATACATACATACATACATACATAAAAAAATGCGTTAAACTTCAGAATAGCCTGAAACGGATTTCTGCGTAAAAATTTTTCAAAAATTCACATTCTACAAATTTTGAGGCGAGAGCAATAGCTTAATTTTCTTCAAAAATTCGCTAAAACACTTACAGAGAGTTGATCAATTTCACCCTCTTACAAACCAGATCCACCCTCTTTGAGTAATGCGAGAAATGCGTTGAAGGCCAAGGAAACGAAACTGAATACATTAAATTCGACAAAATAAATGTAAAGATACATAAAGTCGCCCTAAACCGAGGGGATTTCGTTAATAAATCAGGGCCAACTCTTTTGAAAATAATGAAATAAATAGGACCGGTTCCTCGGAGGTCGGCATCTTATATGTTCAAATCTTGTCTATTTTATTTCTTGAATCATTCATGACTATTCATCAAATTGGACACCGATAAATGAAGTTCTTGAATTACCTTCCGTGAAACAAAGGTGAGGCGAGCTGTTGTTATACAATTTTCAAATCAATTTCACCCTTTTAAAAACCAATTTTACTATTTTACAAATCAGATTCGCCATCTTTGAGCAATGAGAAATGCGTTGAAGGCCAAGGAAAAGAAACTGAATACATTAAATTTGACAAAATTATTGTAATGATATAATATTAGGCACGTAAAATATATGTGAATGAGTCGGAATCGTACAGTAGCAGCTGCAATGAGAGTGAAGTTTAGATTTTTATTTTTCGAAACTCTAATATCCTATTGCTTACCTAGGTACCTTTTTCTTGGAGAATTTTGGTATATATATATATTTATATATATATTACATATTCAGGTACCGAATATATGTTATTACACCTATTGTATCGAAATCAATGTATTCAGTTCCTTTTCTTTGCCCTTCACGCATTTCTCGCATTGCTAAAAGAGGGCGAATCTGTTTTGTTAAAGAGTGAAATTGGTTTTTAAAAGGGTGAAATTGATTTGAAAATTGTATACCAACAGCTCGCCACACCTATGCTTCGCAGTAGGTAATTCAAGAATATCATTTATCAGTGTAAAATATGATGAATAATCATAAATGATTCAAGAAATAAAATTGACAAGATTTGAACACATAAGATGCAAAACCTAGGAACAGGTCCTGTTTAATCAATTATTTCAAAAAGAGTTGGTCCTGATATATTAACGAAATCCCCTCGTATTAGGGTGACTTTATAATACAATAGCTGCAATCAAATTAGTATAGTATATCAAGTACTTACTAGTATTACTTAGTATTACAAGTACAAATTAGTATTACTACATATAGTAATATCAAATTTACGATCGCACTGTAACCAAATCGAAAGTTTTTACGCAAATTCGATGAACTAAGGTAGCCAAAAAAGTAGTTTTTTCCTACCTCAAATGATTCAATAATTTATTGAACAAGAAAAAAATTCGATATGCCCACAGGCCACGGGCGCACAGTGTTTCGACTAGTGTGTTTCAGGTTGAAAAAAGTAAAAAAAAAAAGTTTTCGTAAAAACGTCTTCAGCATCGGTGGTAGGTCAAATCGATTATATTCGCTTGGAATAACCTTCTCTGGGTAACTCTGTGCCCACACTTGAACGCTCCAAATAGAAAACTACAGTGCGGAACTCCTAAGGACGGAATTCCTCTGAAATCTAATGTTTAATTTTTCCTCTTCTTCTGATCATCTTGGTTTGGACTGAAATGATTCTCTCGAAGGTTTTAACGAATAATATTCCCAACTTTTGAATATTAATTGCTTCCGAGTCTTCCTAAAGATAGCGGGAGCATTGTTTTCACTTTCGGGAGAAAAAAAATGTTTGGTCTCCAAAATCAAAATTTCCACTCGAACTTTACGTTTTAGACCATTCTGAACAACTCAGGTTCCGTGTCTGTCTGTCTGTGTGTGTGTCTGTCGTGTGTCCGGAAATCCTTGTAACAAGCTTTTTAGCGAATTTTTGAAGAAAATTAAGCTATTGCTCTCGCCTCAAAATTTGTAGAATGTGAATTTTTGAAAGACTTTTATGCAGAAATCCGTTTCAGGCTATTCTGAATCACATTCTGAAGTTTAACGCATTTTTTTATGTATGTATGTATGTATATATGTATATATGTATGTATGTGTCATTCCAGACGATAACTGTCCGTAGAATTGTGCTAGAAACTTCAAACAAATTTTAAAATGTTAAGGACACAAAACGAAAGTTCAAGTTCGTTGGTCAGCATGATCGGATTACATCTTCGGGTTGAAATTTTCAAAAATGTAGTCAAAAATTTCAAAATAGCCTGTTTTTTGCGATTTGTGGTGCGAAATAATTTTTTCAGCATACTAACATGTGGTATATTCGGAATCAGCGTAAAATTTCCTATAAGAATATGTATCAAGTTTTCAAAAATTTCAAAGTTGAAAAATCAGTCAAAAATCGAAATAATGCCGTTCGCTAGTTGTAAAAATCGGTAATATTTGCATGAAACATTGTCCAAATTCAGATTGAACTACCCTTATGGAAGTATCCCTGTATAACCAATCCTAGAACAATGCTGTTTAAAACGTAGGTAGTAGGTGCTTAAAAAAAAAAAAAAAAAAAAGTAATCACAACTGATGAGCTTACCCTGTGCATGTGTTAATAACTTGATTCCATGTTTGTCTATCAAAATCATAAACTAAAATTTCTCAACACGATCAATAGCGACTGAAATGTCGAAGATTTCTTCAAAAATTCGCTCATGGGGTCATGCTGCATGACTGGACTTTTTTCCACAGTTTTCATCCGATTTGGATGAAATTTTTGGGGGATGTGCGGGCTAGGGGTAGACGGTCCTCTATCAGTTTCAATGGTCTTGACTCAATACCTCATTCCGCGCATGCGCAAACGTAAATTCTACCAAGCATCATTTTCTCACACCCTAGGCGTCCTATCTCGCTCAAATTTGGATGATAGTTGGGGGATGGCAACTTGATCATCCCATATCAATTTCAACATGATTGTATAATTAATAGCTACTGCGCATGCGCCAATATAAATTCCTTGTAACAAGCTTATTTTCCACAGTTTTCATCCGATCTGGATGAAATTTTCAGGACATGTGCGGACTACGAGGTAGACGATCCCCTGTCAGTTTCATTATTGCCAAATTAATACTTCACTCTGCGCATGCGCAAACGTAAATTCCATCATGCTTTATTTTTTTACGCCCTAGTCGTCCGATCTTGCTCAAATTTAAATGCTAGTTGGGAGATGACGATTTAATCATCCCATAGCAATTTCAACATGATTGTACCATTAATAGCTACTGCGCAAGCGCCATGTGAAATCCTTGTAACGACCTTAATTTCCACTGTTTTCACCCGATTTCGATGAAATTGTCAGGCAATACGCGGGTTAGGTGTTAGATGGTTCCCTATCAGTTTCATTGTTGCCAAATCATTACTTCATTCTGCACATGCCCAAACGTAAATTCCATCATGTTCCATCTTTTCACTCTCTATAGTCGTTTGAGTTCGCTTAAATTTCGGTGATAGTTGGAAGAAGATGATTGGTAAACGAGGAAGCTGACGTTTTTTAAATTTCTATCACTTCTTTTTAGAAAATGGATACCTATTGAGACCCAGTGGCATAAAGTTGATCATATAAAAAACTATGAGTACCTACCTACCGGTTTGTCAAGTCTCGAAACCAGAAGCATTCTTTACAGACTTTAATGCAGAATCAGAATTTTCAACCCGTTTATATCGTTAAACCTCTGCAAACATTGATTTCCGTCAATTCTCGGTAGCAATTTGCATGTTTTGAAACAGCGAGTTTTTATTTAAAAAAGTCCAGTCATGCAGCATGACCCCATGAGCGAATTTTTGAAGAAATCTTAGACATTTCAGTCGCTATTGATCGTGTTGAGAAATTTTAGTTTATGATTTTGATAGACAAACATGGAATCAAATTATTAACACATGCACAGAGTAAACTCATCTGTTGTGATTACATTTTTTTTTTTTTTTTTTTTTTTTTTTTAAAGCACCTACTACCTACGTTTTAAACAGCATGGTTCTAGGATTGGTTATACTGGGATACTTCCATAAGAGTAGTTCAATCTGAATTTGGACAATGTTTCATGCAAATATTACCGATTTTTACAACTAGCGAACGGCATTATTTCGATTTTTGACTGATTTTTCAACTTTGACATTTTTGAAAACTTGATACATATTCTTATAGAAAATTTTACGCTGATTCCGAATATACCACATGTTAGTATGCTGAAAAAATTATTTCGCACAACAAATCGCAAAAAACAGGCTATTTTGAAATTTTTGACTACATTTTTGAAAATTTCAACCCGAAGATGTAATCCGATCATGCTGGCCAACGAACTTGAACTTTCGTTTTGTGTCCTTAACATTTTAAAATTTGTTTGAAGTTTCTAGCTCAATTCTACGGACAGTTATCGTCTGGAATGACACATACATACATACATATATACATATATACATACATACATAAAAAAATGCGTTAAACTTCAGAATATGATTTAGAATAGCCTGAAACGGATTTCTGCATAAAATTTTTTCAAAAATTCACATTCTACAAATTTTGAGGCGAGAGCAATAGCTTTTTCTTCAAAAATTCGCTAAAATGGCCGTGAAACTTGAAAGCCGAGTAAAATACGGTCGGTTTATACCGTCCTAGTCTCTAAATATAACATAAAATATTCAAAATGCAAATTTAATGCAAAATTGCCAACCATTAGACCAAAATCACCTTAATAATTTTTTTCTTCTCTATCTATCTTATTGCTATTGGTTTCCGTCATTATTTAGAGTAAAAGAACCCAATTATGCATTACCATCAATTTTCGTGGTTTCGGAATTTTTTCCACCAAAACCCCAGGATCGAAACACTATGGGGCGCCGCGAAGACCTAATAATATCATTGAATATTATCCATCGAGTGTAGAAGTTTGAGGGCCGGTTTCACCAATCTGAGCTAATGTCCCGTCAACTCAACCTAACGGTAACGGGAGACTGGCGATTAAGAGCGGCGTTAAGGAATTATCTTTCACCACGTGAATTGAGACGTCAAAGTAATCACCACCATGGCTGGTTATGGTTAGTTTAGCGACGAAAAGTTTCATTTTGTCCATCAATCATGGAACATTTGTCCATCATGGACAGAAAAGGGGCTGCCCGGAGCTTGGAATCATAACCTAAACAACTTCAACGGCTGTTTCTTATCGCGATTAAGAGTTGATTTCAGCGAATTTTTGAAGAAAATTAAGCTACTGCTCTCGCCTCAAAATTTGTGGAATGTGAATTTTTGAAAAAATGTTATGCAGAAATCCGTTTCAGGCTATTCTGAATCATATTCTGAAGTTTAACGCATTTTTTTATGTATGTACGTATGTGTCATTCCAGACGATAACTGTCCGTAGAATTGTGCTTGAAACTTCAAACAAATTTTAAAATGTTTAGGACACAAAACGAAAGTTCAAGTTCGTTGGCCAGCATGATCGGATTACTTCTTCGGGTTGAAATTTTCAAAAATGTAGTCAATAATTTCAAAATAGCCTGTTTTTTGCGATTTGTTGTGCGAAATAATTTTTTCAGCATACTAACATGTGGTATATTCGGAATCAGCGTAACATTTCCTATAAGAATATGTATCAAGTTTCCAAAAATTTCGAACTTGAAAAATCAGTCAAAAATCGAAATAATGCCGTTCGCTAGTTGTAAAACATTGTCAAAATTCAGATTGAACTACTCTTATGGAATAAGAGCGACTGAATGTCGAAGATTTCTTCAAAAATTCGCTCATGGGGTCATGCTGTATGAGTGGACTTTTTTTTTCTAAGTTGTAACACTGACATTTAATTTACATTAATTTTGAACAAACATCCAAATGAGAGAGAGAGAGAGAGAGAGAGAGAGAGAGAGAGAGAGAGAGTAAAAACCACTAGGTACCTGCGCTAGAAAATCTTTTTAAATGAGAAACCTGTGAAGTGAAGTGAAATAAAACATATTTTATCTTTCTACTCTTTTGGTGGCCTTAACAGTAGATCTTCTGGTACTAGAGTATATCATTCCCACATTCCAAGAAATTCATATTTGTAGGAGGATAGGTTGATGGAAGGGTTGTGACAGAAAACTATAGAAATCTCGTCAGATAAGAAGTAAATATATACAAATCTCTACTTCTCAATAGGAAACGTATAGATAAATCGGGTTTCAAACTTGGTTAGGTACTAGGGTTGCCACATTTTTTCGGATCATATAAAGTATATCCTCGCTGCAACCAAGGAAAAGTTAAGTATTTCAATGAAAGTTAAAGTATACTTTAAAGTTAACGTTCTCGACTTACACACTAAGGGCCCATTTTTCATTCAGCATCTGCACAAAAGGTGTAGGATCGACCTGCGTCTAGCAACAAGTACCGATGACACAGCTAAAGAAGAAGAGGTTCTAAAAAAAACCTAGTCTTTCTTTTGGGAATCATTTTCCACTAGTTTAAGCAAACAATATCGTATATAGGCACCTACTCATTAAAAATAACCAAAATAGCTGAAGGAATCCTCATCACATAGGTATCACACACAGAATAGACCCAGGGTATCACATTATCATGACAGATGACATCCAAGAAGTAAACAGAATCATTGAACCGTTCGTTGCTGTTGTTTGGTGTATGGGGTTGAGCGCCCGGCGGGAGATGGTCAGCCTTCTCAACTTCTCGAGTATACGAGGGCGACCCTAGACCGATTTTCGTCCATTCAGGTAGGTAGTTCTGGGAACCTTGTCCTTGACTAGTAAATAGGTGCGGGGGCTGAACTTTTCTTCTTCGTTTCAAATATAAAGTACTAGCCGCTCCGGCTCGCTTCGCTCGCCTCCACGCCCACCAGCCGGGGGGCAAATCTATGCTGGTTGAGTGAAAGCACTTTGCCAACATTGTTTTTCATCCAGCTCTAGAGAATAATTCTTTTCCTTATGACTTGAGGTCGTTTTCACTTGTATAACATTCAAAATGAGCAAACAAAATGAGTTCTAGAGCCGCCCATAAGAGCTTAGTGATCACTGATTCCTAGTCTACTTTTTCAACTACCTAACTTATCACCTCCCAGACATTTACCAAATTTTGTGAACAGCAACGTATCGTACTCCATACAATTGCGAAAGCATAGAGTCAAGCTAACGCACAAATGGATCGTACAATGGCCACTATCACGTCCCTGATTACAATATCTCAATATCAAAACCCTCAGTCAATTCAATTATTACGACCCAAAATTCAATTAATTCTAAATTCAACTACCCATCAGGTAACAGGACGTTCACCTCTGGAACTCCTCATTGGGGTAAATCCACAAGTAGCGGGTGCGCCAAATGTTGATGAATTTATTTCTCCCCGTTGAATTTAGGAGATTTAGTTTTTCGTGAAGTGAACCCCCGGCAGAGACGTAAAACGGACTTGAAATTTAAAGGGACTTACAAAGTCATCTCATTATTACCGAACGATCGTTACGAGATACAAAACCTGAATACTGGCATTATTTTAATATATGCACGAAATCGTTTACGCAAAATCGAGCAGGATACTGAGATTTTACCTAATTTTGTCACATTTAGTGATTCAGGGTCAGATGATGACCTTCCAGTAATTTAAATTCATTTTCCTTCACATCAATTTCCAAATTTATTTTATTTTATTGATACAAAATACCAACATCCGATTTTTAAACCATTTTATTTACTTTTTAATTTCATTATCTTAAACATGTGTGGTGAGTGCATCAGATCTTTTTAACACACCAGATTTTTAAACCATTTTATTTCCATTTTAATTTCATTATCTTAAATGTGTCTAGTGCGTACACCATAGACAGCGACGTGTCTCGGAATGGCCACCGAGGCAGGTCCTTTTGTGCTTATGCATCTCACGAAACAATGCGTCCCAGACACAGCGTGTTCGCATTGAAATGATATGCATTTTATGCACAATCGGTCGCATCCGGCGGGGGCGTTCTAGTTGCCATGCGCTTCACTCTATTCAAATTTCTACGCCCGTTGGCCAAATTAGGTAGGTAGGGGTAGAAGACGTACGCATTTATGTACATAAACAACCCTCCGACCCCAAAGTGGGTCGGGTATGGATGTATCTACACTCTACGGACCTCCGACGCCTAAATGGGTCGGGTACGGATAAATATAAAACAAATGTACAAATAACCCTCCGACACCAAAATGGGTCGGGTATAGATGTGTACACATTTTCCTTTAATTTCCTTGAATGGTGTACTCACGGGATATTATATACAAATGTATGTATTTAAACTTATTTCTGTTCTAGAACCAAAAATTTCAACCATGTATCATGTTTTCTCCTCGATATTGATTCGAAATTCTATGAAAACATCAGAAATTAACAAGCGGTTGCAATCATGTTCACAATATCAATTATTGAGAATGATCACCTGTGTGTAAACAATTATTTATATAACCATGCTCATAACTCAGTTTGTTGGACACGCACTTCGCCGTAGTTAACATAATATTGTTGGATAAATCGAGAGCTTTCGAACGAATGGTCAACGAATTTTGTGGGATGAAAAACGACGAAGTACCATTTCCCTAGCAACGACTCGGTTGTAGGCGGAAATCAACACTATATGTTTCGTGCGCGGAAAAAAATTGACTCGCAAAATTTGCTAGGACCCCAGGGCTAAAACATGATACATGTTAAAATGTACAAATAACCCTCCGATGCCAGAATGGGTCGGGTACGGATGTGTACACTTTTTCCTTCATTTTCCTTGAATGTTGTACTCACGGGTTATTAACCCTGATAGACAATTGTTTTTCTTCTTAAAATGGATTGCTCTTCATATTATCTGCTTTTCATATTGATTTACCTCAACACATTTTCACAATGTCAATTACCACCCATGCGGTGTTGTACCAAAAGTTGATCATTCCGTAATAACGGAAACATTATAACAATTCTTAATAACTCTTGAACATATCCATTTCTTATGCTCGTGCGACAATTTCGTCCATTCCCTCATATGGGTTCACTCCATTTTTATGGACCTCTGACGCACCCCACTGCGTAGTTGGGTAGGGTCGGGTCGGCCCTACCATCTCGCGCAGCTCCTGTTTGGGTTTAATCCTTTACCTGAAAACCCTTCTCTGCGTTTCACTCCAACTTCTGCCAGTAAATATATACCTACTTCAGCCCCCGTAAAATCGTCTCTTATAACGACTTCATTTCTGAAGTTCACATACCTAAATGCGTAGTTAACCTCCGTCGGCCCTTGCCCCTCGCCGAATCTGTTAAGGTCAATCCTTTATACCTGAAACCCTCCTTCACATATCTTTTGGGGTTTTAACCATCTTTTATTAAAGATCATTTACTACGTTGTTGGGATTTAATTTTTTTTACTTTTGCGTCTGTAGCACGCATACTGTGCGGTTATGCGTGTTGCAATACCACTGTCTCTCCCATCCTTATGATTTGTTTTTTCAAATTTTACTGATTTATTAATTCTTGTTTCCTTATTCTAGCGCCTCCGGCACTCCCTAGCCGGCAACATCTCAATCATTTACAAAATTATGTTGTCGTCTTTTAATTTTCACACTTTTTATATGGCTTTGTCATTACAATTTCATATTCACTTTGCATTACTTTTAAATTTTTGACATTATTACAATTATTTGAGTTAATTTGCCGTTATCAACATCATCATTATTTGCCGTAATCATTTGCATTATTTACAATTCTTTGAAGTTATTGAAACTTACTTCATTCATTATTTTCATGTTGTACCATTTATACAATTTTTGTTCATTGTAAATATTTTCTCTTTCTGTCCTGGGTTTAAAATGCTTTCCCTACTAACATGCGATGATTTTCATCGCCAAACATTGGGATTTTTTTTGTGTGAAGCCACTTGTTTTGCTCTTTTCCATTTGATTCCCCTTTACGGAATCTTTTTATTGTTCGTTAATGTTCATCGTGGAGTTTTTTTACACTTTGCTTGGCTGTCTCCGTGTTCGGGGGTCGGCCGTGTGGGATTGGAGTGCACGCCATCCTATGCGTTCCGATATACCTGTTTCGGGACATCCTTGGGTCATTCTCCCAAACGTTGCCGTTTTCGTTATTCCAACATGGGTCAATGGTCACAAACTCAAACGCATCAAATAAAAATAAGAAACATGCTTACTTTACCAGTAACATCTCTAGTTTCAGGAAATGGGTCAGATTTATGAGTTTGGTCATTTTTCAAATTTTTGTAAAATAATATTGCTCAAAAACCAATCGTTGGCAGTCAGGAATGTTACCAAATTTGGGGAAAGACATCTTCCTTCTTATTTATGATGTAAAGAAATATTTCTTATACAGATTTCTAGTATGGACTCCAAGTAATCCTAGGATAAAGATTTTATGGATTAAAAGCATGTTTTACCATAAGTAAAATGTATGATGTGTCAGGTATGTTACCTGATTTTAAGATGGTTCACTAAAAATGTTTCAGTATGGTTGTTGGAGTTGTGTGGGTTATGACATTTTCAATGGAAATTAATTAGACTGTGATTTTGAAATCCCCTGGCAGTTTTACGTTTGGTAAACTACGGTTTTTTGTGATGGTTTAATCAAAATTGTTGCAGTGAAGAAGTTTGAGAAAAGTAACATGCCTGACAGAGATGCTTTGGTGAGAAGGGGAATTGGAAAAAAACATTTTATTCTACCTTGGAAATAACGTTTATTTGATAAAAAAGTAACTTGAGCAACTTCTTATGCAATTAAGTACAAAACCAGTCTTAAGTTGTTACATTTAAATCACATTTTTCCACGAACATACGTAGACTGTACGAGTATGGAAGAAATTCAAAAGTAAAAACATCCATAAACTCAAGAACAAAGTTAAAAATAAGTAGTACAAAAATCAAATGAACGAAAATGTCCTACTAACAGGTACATTATACTATATGAAATTCAATAACAGTGATGTCAAAATAAAATTTACTAGAAAAAAAGGTAACTTCGTTAATTCAGTACTGAAGTAGGTAGGTACGGCTTAAAAATAATAATTTTTCTAAATACAATTTTATCCGTACCACATATGATGTAGGTACATGATTATGTATCACAAGAAATTACATTATGATGTACATGATTATATCACATTCTTTTTCTACCTGTTTCATACACAGGTACTTCACATGAGAATTTGTAAAAAACTCGAAATCCTTTCAGTTTCAAAATTGGTGCTGGTATAATACCCAAAATTTGAGTAAAGTGTACAAAGGCCACATCTCCTTCAGTAATTTTGAATAAAGTGCCATTTCCCCCTACATAACTGAAAAACTGGATTTGAACCTCTCCATCGTCATTATCAATTTCTGTTTGGTAAACCCCAGTATATGTAAAAGCGGATTTTTTGCGTGGCCCGCCAAGGAATCTGACTGAAACAATCCCAGGTTTAATATCTGGCATGACTCTAAATAAGTTTTATCACTAACTTATGAAATATATCAACTCATCTCTAATTATCCTTGAAAACAGGATTTCAGATGGTGTTTTAATCATTCATTCATTTTGAAAAATGCTTCAGTTGAACATTCAAAAATATGGTAACATTTCTGACACATAATAAAAATACTCACCATGTTTTTGGGTACTGTAGGTCATTCCTCCAACAAAGTTGACTGCAGACTGAGGGCCACGTGCACAACAATAACACGACCTGCTTGGTAACACTGGGAACCCTTTCCCATCATTTTTCAAATCTCAGCAGACCTTTTAGCTGGGGTAACATTCCTGACCTGTAGTTTTATTAATTTCCAGGGACGGACAAACATTAACTTCTTTGGCGAAATCTAATTTTTTTTTCATCTCTCAACACCATCCCAAACCTGTAGTAACATGTCCTGTACATGTTGGAACCTGTTTTTAAACAATTATAAACCTATTCGATTTTTTTCTCCAATGTTTCTCCAGCTACCTACGCTGAGGGACAGTAACATTCCTGACACTTTCCAACGTTTTCTACAATACTTTTAAAATTATTTATTCAAAAAAATTAATTCAAATCAAAACTGTTATAGCATATTGTAGGGGAGGGATTAATAGTTGCAATATATATTTCAAATAATTGATAAGATATTCTGGGAACCTGGAAGAGAGTAGGGAAAGCAAAACGGCAACGTTTGGGAGAATGACCCCCTTGTTAAAGTTTTTTCTCTACGAACTAAATGTAAATATCACCTTATAAATCACCTCAACTCATCAATGGGGGCGGACAGTGGAGGTTATGTGAGCGAACATTTTTTTCCCAAGTGACTTGTGGCCGTTTTTTAAACAATATTGAACTTAAATGTTAAAAATCGTTAGACATTGTTATATTTTTGGTAATTAAAAAGTGGAAATTGAAGGCTCCGTACACTCAGAACTTAAAGTTGATCATCCGTTAACCTCTTAATTCCTCGAGGGTCGGGAGTTAATTAGCTTTGGTAATCAGATCGTTAGGTTTTGAAGGACGAGTTAACCAACGACGGGTGTTGATGAAAGAAAAATCGCTCTAACGTCTGATTAAGCTCAAACATGATGCCGCGTTAACGCTAACTCTTGATTAACTCAAACGGTGAAATTGGCCCTGAGGGCTAGTAAATTGGTGAAATATAGTTTTTTCAAGTTCTCAATTTCAATATTTTAAAAATATCCACGATTTAATGATAATAAAAATAGCAAAAATAAAATAAATGAAGACCTACTAATGAAAAAATAAAGGTGATAGACTCAACTAGAACTTTGTAGTATGAATGGAAAACTCGGTCATTGTGCATTTGGGAAGGTCTGTGTGTGTCATTATTCGACCCATACTGAAAAATAGCTGAAACGTTTTTTGGGACGCTCAATCGAATGTACTAAGCTCAACTCTGTTCAAAGCTCAGTCTATCATACTTCATTCTATAGCTTCGTTCTCAGTGTGCGTTTTGTCAGTTCGGAACGGTTCTGGGCAAGCACAGTTCTAGTTTTGTCGTTCGCAAGTGCCGGAACGCCTAGAACGCCGAGTTCGGCGTTCGCATTTCAAAAAATTTCGGTGCTCGTGGAGTAAACAATTCGCTCTCTTCGGCTTTGGTTGCCGCGTGTTCCCTGTAATTTTCCGTGTGAAATTTCGCTTTGTTCTGTTGTTTGCTGTTGTTCATAGGAACTTTTTCATCGAAATGTCAACTAGTAGCTCGTCAAGTTCGGAAAGGGATAGTTTCGACGATTGCGGTGAAGTTTCATGGTTTTTAGACGAGGAGGACGAGATTGAAGTTGTAGTTGGATCTCGTCTGACATCCACGAAACTGGAATTTGTTCGACGAAATTGAACCAAAGTTCGTGGACGAAAAGTTTATTACAAGCAACAACACAGGTTATTCCACTTTCAAGTTCTTACACCGTTCGCAGTGCAGAACGCGCTTCCACAAGTTCCGGAACGCCCGGGATTTTCCGTCCCAGTTCTGATGAGTTCGAGAACTGTCAAATCGAACACTGAGAACGAAGCTTATGCTTCTTGGAGTATAAACCAACAAATTTTGAGAGGGATTCGAGTAATTTCCTTATATTGGTTGACTGCAAGGGGTCTTCATTGAGACTAGTAGTTGGCCACATAGTGGGGCAATTGTTGGACATGGGGGGGGGGGGGGGATTTGGAAATATCCTAGGTATTGTGACCTACATGCATTCTACAGGTTGTCCCCCAATGTTATTATTTTTATGTTTTTTATTTTATATTTGGCACTAGAACATACTATATATAGCCATGGTGTTATTACATTCATGTTACTCGGAATCAATAAGCTTGTGGATCATACATGAACGTTACAATTAGACAAAAATTCACAAATGTAGGAGAAGCACTACATGTTCTTAAAAAACAATTATTGACTATAGTAAGATGGGTTTTTTAGCACTTTGGTCAACTGGTGAAACATAATTGGACGTTGGTGCAGGAAGTCAGGGCAATCCATTATCGAATGCGGAAGGTCTCCTGAAGGGTGTCCGCAGCGTAAACATTGTGGGCTACTTCGTTTGTTGATGTAAAATAAATATTTGTTCCAGACACCCGTATTTGCTCTCAGTCGACATATTGTGGTGCAAAATTGTCACTATTAATGAGAGAGAACCATGTTTATTTGGGAGGGGTTGGATCTGTAGAAATTTCCCTTATGGCCGATTGCGAATTCAGTTCTCCACTTTTCTTTATTGTGTGCATTTTTAATGGCATAGAACTCTTCTTTAGGAATTTTATTTGTTATTAAACGGCCTTCAGCTGCACCTCTTTTTGCTAAGCGGTCCACCTTTTCGTTGTGAGCGATGTTGTGATGAGCTTTTATCCAAAGAAATTGCACCTTGAGGTTTTTGTGACTTAGATCCATTAGGATGCTATGCATATCTCCTATTAAGTAGTTGGATGCTCGTTTTAGTCTTGTGGATTCTAATGTCAACAGTGCGCTTTCAGCGAATTTTAAAAGAAAATTAGGCTATTGCTCTCGCCTCAAAATTTGTAGAATGTGAATTTTTGAAAAAATGTTATGCAGAAATCCGTTTCAGGCTATTCTGAATCATATTCTGAAGTTTAACGCATTTTTTTATGTATGTATATATGTATGTATGTGTCATTCCAGACGATAACTGTCCGTAGAATTGTGCTAGGAACTTCAAACAAATTTTAAAATTTTAAGGACACAAAACGAAAGTTCAAGTTCGTTGGCCAGCATGATCGGATTACATCTTCGGGTTGAAATTTTCAAAAATGTAGACAAAAATGTCAAAATAGCCTGTTTTTTGCGATTTGTTGTGCGAAATAATTTTTTCAGTATACTAACATGTGGTATATTCGGAATCAGCGTAAAATTTCCTATAAGAATATGTATCAAGTTTTCAAAAATTGAAATAATGCCGTTCGCTTGTTGTAAAAATCGGTAATATTTTGAATACTCATCTGGTTATTATCTAAAATACTTTTTTGCCATAAAATTTATAGTTAACAATTTCATTGCACTCAAAAAGCTCTCAATTGAAAACAATTCAACATTGTACAATAAGGTAATTTACGAAAATTCGCTCATACGATCATGCTGCATGACTGGAACTTTTTGAGTTTGAGCAAATTATGGCGGTGCGCTCTAGCGAGGTACTTTCTTTAGAATTGCAATATTGAAGTGCCAACTTGATTGCCATCAATTCTGCTTTGTAACTGCTTGCTTCTTCTGCCAAGTTATAATATTCGTCGTGCTTATGAGTTATGGCACTGACTCTCCGTTTTGCGATCCGTCGGTGATATTATTCACTATATATAATATTATTCACTTTTCATGATTAGAACGTACTCCTCATAAGGCTCAGAATCTTGAATATGACCACGTACCTAGTCCAAGTTCACAAAAATAATTTCATTTTTAGAATCGGGCAACTATTCCTTGTCATCATCACAAGTAAAAGTTATTGGGGCAATTAGAAGTTCCGAATAACATGCAATCACGAGAATGAAGACTCAATTATTTGTTCTACAAAGACGGAAGTCGTTAAAATTTGAGGTTTAATTTCGTAAATCGCTTAAAATCGCGTATAAAAATACTAATACCATAACTTCATACGGGGTTTGAACTATGAAATCCCGTTGTCCGATCTTGCCTATTCCGGAGCAATGATTAACAGTAAAGCAGTTTTTCCATTAAAAATATTCTCAATTTTAAAAAATTGGGAAGTCAAAAAAAGTTACTGAAATTGTTGAAACCGTAATAAGTTCGCATTTGATGCCTCTAACCAGTACCCTAGGTTTCATCGCGATAAAAATAATTATTATAACATGAACGTATAGAATTTAGTTGAGGAATAAAGGACTAGTCGAAATGGTTGAATGCAAAATATAACAGTATCTAAAAAAGTTTATACCTACATGCCAGAATGCAAAATAAGGCTACGATTCATGTTTGCATGTGCGGAAATTGTCTAAAGATTATCCTACATAATAATAGAAAATGTATTTATTTATTTATTACACGGGCGAGCCCAATACAAGGGTAGTGTAGAATAGTTCGAAGAAAAAACACAAATAAGAAAAATAAAGTGGTCTTCACTAAGGTTTGGTTTAAATTTCATCAAAATCGATCCATTATTCTCGGAGCGCCATCAAATTTTAGTTTTGCGTATGTGCAATAGTTACCTATCTATTATTCAAACAAACGTTTGGCCGTGCATAGCATGGAGAGACAGACAGAGTTTCATTCTTATAAATAACTAGCCGTCTGCGAGACGTTTTCCCAAAACTACAAAATCAAAGTTTACGAAATGGTTGGAAAAAAACCATTAGCCTCTGATCTGCCTGAAATCTGTGTATTGTTTTCAAACAACTCCATCTACCCCTGAGTTCAGATAACTTTAACGTGTTGGCTCTTTTATTCAGACGGTTTTTAGAATAAATTGCTATTTGTTACTGATTAACCCTTTCAGTCCCTGATTTTTTTCCTTCACACAAAACTTTTTTTCTTTTGGAGGTAGATTGGTAAAGGTTCAAAGACATCACATGGTGAATTTTATGCAGATTGCTGCACCTGTTGAATATATGCGATGTGTCCACCACGATGGACATTAAGGTGAACTAAGAGCATATTTTTCCATGTCCATGTTAGTGGACATTGGGACTTATCAGAACATGAAAACAAACCAATATAATGGAAAATAATATAGTTTTATTATGTCAAGAAATCGGTATTTTAAAAATGTTGTTAAAATATAATAAAACCAGAATTATTTTGTAGTATGATAGTTGTAAAAACAGTTTCTATCTTTCAGTAAGCATAACTTAGTAGTCGTCATCATCATCAAAATTCGTTTCTCTTCAACACTGTTTGGCCCAACCACATTGCCTCCCACTCGCTGAGCTGTTGAACTTGGTATCACATCGATTGTGTAATCGAAGGAATCAGAAGACTCGTTTCTTCCCACAAGTTCCTCATACAGACTTTCCAAGCCTGAATCGTCCAGCCATTCGTGCAGAAGTCCGATGTCTTCTATATCGTCAATATCAAAATACGTCTACCTGCAAAAAATTTATTAAAAATGTTTCATTCGCATAATTTTGACAACAGAATGGAAAGTAGCCTTTTCACATTCCCCTTGATTTTCCTAAATCGATTCTTCTTCTTCTTTCAGACATTTTATACATTATTTCATTGAATTAGTATTTATCAATTTGAATACTTGAAGTCTTAACTGAAAATTTGGAGATTCAAATTGTAGGGCTTACATGGGGTTAGATTTATGAAAGAGAAACATGAAAGCTGTAAATTATTACAAAACGCTTGCATACGAGTCTGCAACACGTTGGGACATTTTATGTCTTTAGTTGTAGACTCGTATCATCAGAATTAAAAAGCAGTTGCAATCATGTTCTCAATTATTGAGAACGATCACCTGAGTGCACACAATTATTCAAATAACCATGCTCATAACTCAGCTTGTTGGCCACGCACTTCGTAGTAGTTAACATAATATGGTTGGATAAATCGAGAGCTTTCGAATGAACGGTCAACGAACTTTGTGGGATGAAAAACAACGAAGTACCATTTCCCTAGCAACGACTCGGTTGTAAGCGGAAATCATCATAAAACCAACCGTAACGCTTTTTTTAACGTATTTTTTTAACGCTTTTGACATGGATATGTCTTTGCTCTGGGGGGTCAACCAAAAATTTCCGTGATGCAAAATTTGTGTCACAATTTCAGTGTTTTTCACGTACAACCCAGCCGTTGATAGGGGAATGGAACTTCCGCAGTTTTCATCGCACATAAATCGTTCGTCACTCGTTGGAAAGCGCTTGATTTATGAGATAAATGTTCACATCTCAAGCTACCAATTTCCCCCTCCTTACGTACCTGGCTGCATTCCTAAACTAAGTTGATTGGACTATAAACAATTTTAATAAGCCGGTTAGGGTAAAAGCACCAATTGTTGACACTAATCCAAATATTGACACTTCAATTTAAAAATGTAAAAATAAGGTATTGTGTCACTGTAGGTGCTCGAAATTGGTGTCATTCTGCTGATAAGAATGTAGTTATTGAGGTCGGCCTCCTCCACTAGTTATAAAATCATATATAAATCATCTGGCTGATATTGAAGCCGATGAAAGCTGCAGCAGATACTCCAGCGACGCCAACCTTGTCCCGCATCTTAGTGATTTAAGTCAACAAATTTAGACTTTTTAAGCGAAATATTGTGAGTAAAAATTACCATTTCACATCGTCTGCTCTATGAATAACATAAGGAAGAATGCGTAAAGCATTAATACCCTAAATTTCAATAGAAAACCATGGTTATGTTCGGTGTCATCATTAGGTCTCACAAAATAGTTTAGTGTCCTAATGTTGACACCTGTGTCAACACTAGGGGAAACAGTTGATTTGGTTGCTAAGGTGATATTTGGATTTGAATAATTTCGTAGTGTATCAGGACGCTTGAATTTTTCAATTCAACGAAGTGGAACCTTAGGTTGACATCGTCTGATCCCAATGTTGAAATTCGGTTCCTAAAGTTGACATCAACTTTTTTTTTTTTTTTTTACTTGCATAGAAAACGTTATTTTATCAAATACATTAGGTTGGTAGTTATTGTTGTGGGAACTGAACCTGTTTGTTTTTAGACCCATACGAAGATGAGCTGATATCATTACCAGCAGGAACCAGCGAACAAAGCGTACCTTCAAACAGTGTATTCGACCAGGCAAAACAAAGTCCTCAATGCTGTGTTGTTGGGAAAACCACCACCGTGGAAGAAATAGGACCTTGTGCCGTGACGAGTAAGAGTGGTGACGAGGAAGAAGTTGGACGAATTAATGAAGGAGACATGGTTGTGGCTGTGTTGCCTTACAGAAAACGGGACACGGAATGCGTTTGCCTGGTTTTCAAAATTGATTCTGGAGATAATCATAAGATAAACCACTTCTTCCCTGCAACAGACTGAGGGCGGTTTTTAAGCCTTCGAGCAACGGGAATCATCTCCTATCGGTCAGCCACGTACAATATAAACTGCCCAAGCCCAGATATTACAGGGGCAATCCAGATAAATTTATGTTCCCAGTTTCTGTATCTGTTCCTCTTTAATTTAATTAGGTAGGTACCTATGCTAAAAATTTACTTACCTTCTTTTCTGAAATGTCACATACCTTCTTGAAATATATTTTAACATGTTCTGAATCACTTTTGTTCATTTATGCCTTGAGTAATAACTTCAGGAAAGCGAAGGGTCAATATTTAAATTGGTGTCAACATTAGGAACTGCTAATGTCAACATATGGAATTTTCGCAGACAAATGTGTCAACATTGGGTGCAAAAAGCCATGTTAGAAAAAATTCGTTTGTGATAATAAAAAAAACTATTTTGGTAAGTCCAATACGTGCAAACTGTTCACAAGGAACTCACAATTCATAATAACTACCTAAAAGTTTTATTTTCTTGAACACTTTTGTAGAACGCAGAATTGAATGATTTCTCTTTCTTATAGTGTCAACAATTGGTGCTTTTACCCTACAATATTCTTAACGTAAAGCAATAGCATCATTTACTCCACTCCATAGGAAACATTTTCATCCTCTTGACAACAGTCGACTGTTAACAACAACTCATTGTAGTGGCTTGTGCCTTGTGGCTTCTCTCCACAGTTATTTTCAACATTTCTATAACTAAACCGTTGTTTTGTTGGAATTAGTCGGGATGCGGCCCAGGGATTTGTTTAAAGTTAAAGGATTTGTTTACAACTCTCGAGGACAACCGTTATGAAATCCCCAGTCAAAGACATATCCATGTAACATGGTATCTGCTTGTAAATGAGATAGTGGAACTTTTTTTTAACGCTTTTAACATGTATCATGTTTTAGCCCTGGGGTCCTAGCAAATTTTGCGAGTCAATTTTTTTCCGCGCACGAAAAAAATTACAGTGATTTCCGCCTACAACCGAGTCGTTGCTAGGGAAATGGTACTTCGTCGTTTTTCATCCCACAAAATTCGTTGACCATTCGTTCGAAAGCTCTCGATTTATCCAACAATATTATGTTAACTACTGCGAAGTGCGTGTCCAACAAACTGAGTTATGAGCATGGTTATATAAATAATTGTTTACACACAGGTGATCATTCTCAATATTGATATTGTGAACATGATTGCAACCGCTTGGAATCGAGGAGAAAACGATACATGGTTGAAATTTTTGGTTCTAGAACAGAAATAAGTTATCAAACAACCTCAGGAATTACGTTCGAAACGATAACGAAGCAGTCGGCTGTGTGAGGTTTTTTGGTTTATTATTTTCAAAAATGAACCTTTGTGATCTAACAAGAAAGAAAAAATTATTTAACCCCCCCTCTCAAAATTTGTTAGTTTGCGTTTCTAGATGCGTAGAATCCGAAAATTTGTTTTTTTTTCGTTTATGTGCCAAAGTAAAGATATAAAATGCCAAAAATTAATCGATGTACCTAAATGAAACTCTACGGAAGTATTATAGGTATCTAACTACCTAACTCGATTCATGATCTTCCAAGTTCCGGTGAGAAAAGAGTGAAGCCAAGTCCTGATGTCAAGACTAGTGGACGTACTTTTAAAATTACTCTATTTACTGTGGGACTGGACTGAAATGTGTGTTGGTGAGCTATAACTAGTGATGACAATGTAAACTAACAAAACTAATGGCCATTCTAGTGGTTTTTTCGTTTAAAATACTAAAAATTTATGGAAAATAAACTTACTCAAAGTTGCGTCCAGAGTGATGGACAGTGGGACTGAGGGGGTTAAATCCGCCAATAAGCTGTTAAACGTGCCACGTTATAATGGAAAATAGAAATATGACAGAGATGAATTGGACACTGCTTTAAAAATGATTTTCTTCGAGAAATCAGTTCTGTTCAAATGTTTAGTTAGTCCGATAAACTTTCCCCAACTCAGAGTTCATGAAATGTATTTATATCTTGTACCATGACATCTTCTGTTAGCTTAGGATTTGCCTGACTCCTTGAGAGCATTCTTGTCTTTAATGGTCTCTTTTCCATCCTTTTCACCTACATCATTCTGACCCTCTGAAACAGAAAATGAATGTATCCTTTTTAAAAGTGCATTCTAAGTTATTTTTATGCATTGAACAAGTATATTTAAACGAATAGGGATAAAATACGTCAGTTTTGATGTTACTTTCAAAAAAGCCTAAGAATTATTTCAGCCAAAATGAGAGCGGCTGAAGGTGTTATCTTTATCTTTTTGTGGTGTATATGATGCTTCTTAAAATTGCTAAATTACGTGAATGTATCCATAAATACCATAACATACTGTTTCATTTTTATTTGTATTATTATTTCACTCAGGCAGCGCAAATTCTACAAAGTTTAAATATTTCAACTCAAATACAAGGAGAATAGCAAAGCAAACGAATTGCAAAGACATGTGACTTGGTAGAGAGAAAAGAAATGAAAATCAAAAATCAACATTTCCACTTGATTTTCGCGTTTCAGAGCTTGCTATCAATTTTGGTTCTGTGTCTATGTGTCTGATGTTTGTCTGTCTGTCCGTCTTTGCCAAATCCAACTTTCAAGATGGCCGAACACCGATCAGCTGATGTCATTTGAGATGTTAATCGTTAATTCTAAATTCTGCGGTACCTATTTTACTGCCATACTAAGAATATATCCCGTATCTGACCAAACCCTACTTTTTGGAAAATGCTATATATAGATATTAGCTGTATTTTACGATGTCTCGAGCTCCAAAGGCACTCATCCCAAAGGAAATTCCTCGCTGAATCGCGTGGTGTGGCTGGAAAAACATTATTTTGGTCAGAAAATTGCAAAATAAAAAGTGTAGAACATATTTACTTGGCGATGTCCTCGTATCTGGTGCACATACCTACGGGTTTTCGTTTTGCAATAAGTCTGATAAATACATTTTTTCTAATACACAATTAGTACCTCTCTGCGTGGCGAAAAAAATTATTTTCTCGTATATGCAGGATAATAGAAGAAATAATGGTGGTGGCCAACCTCCGAACAAGAGAAGATACATTCGTATGATCAAAATACTGGGAAGAAAAATCGTATCTGCCACTGATTCCGAAATCGCATCAGACGCCACGAGTCCTAAAATACTAAAAAATAAATTCTAATCTGGACTTTCAATAGTATCACAATTCGTATATACCTGAATACTAATAAAATAATGGTATCTGACGCCTAGATGCGGGTTTTTGCTCTAGAAAGGCCAGTTACAGTATTTTCATTAGTAAATCAAACCAAAACGTATTAATGCGATAATTGTAAGCCGTAAGCCCGGGGGGGGGGGCGTACCTTTAACTCAATATGGCCAAAAATGCAGATACGGGATCTATTCTTAGTACGGCAGAATAGCCCTCCACATAATTTATACTCAAAGGGTCACTGCTCGGGGTTTCCATTGGAAAAGAGTTAAAGGCACCATAATCGGCTTATACTCTCATACTCAAAGGGTAGACCAAGTAAACAGGTGGGTGATAATAGCTGATACGCTGATAAGAACGATAGTTCAAGGTTTGGTAGGTGTAATTCCTGCGTGGTGTAATTCCACACGCTCCTCACATCATCACTTTCTTCATTGGAATACATCGCGAAACTGACATAGAAACCGAAGCTGGGTTTCCTTGCTGTGCATGTTCTAAGGCGCGATACACACTGGAGAGACGCGTTTCATGAAACTGGTTTTGTAAAACGTGAAACTGAAGTTGTTTGAAACTGGTGGATTAGGTATAACAGGCACATGCACACTGCGATTCAATACAATACAATACTATACATTTTATTTGTACAGTGATACAACACATTACAACGAGTTCAAGTACAATATTCTTCTTGATTCAATATATAAAATAATTAAATAAACTACTTCTTCAGAAAATAACTTAAATCAATGCTATTCAGATTTTTCTTTAATAAACAGAGTTGCTCTAGTCAGAAATTTGCTTGACAAAATATGCGCAGTATAAATTGTCTTACACAGTGAGAATACGCTAAATTTAAGTTTTATTTAATTTATTTATTTTAATTTTATAAATTCAGTAACGAATTCGCCTGATCAATTCACAAGTGTTACATTTATTTCTGAGAATAATTTTACCGTTCTTTCATTTTTTAATATAGTCGTTAATTATTCTCTCCTACTCATTCAATGAGAAGGACCGTAGTTTCAAAGAGCTGTCAATGTAATGGTAAATTGCTGACGTCAGGCGTTCGTCCGCGTTCAGGTCGTAAAACCTCTCCATCATGTTTTGTGCATCTTGAATGGTTAATGGTAGTTCTCTTGATATAAACTCTCTCAGGTAGTGCTTCCTGTATGGTAAATACATTGGGCAAATGAGCATAAAGTGAACCAGAGTCTCCAGCTCTTGCATATTGCAATTCATACAAGGGAGAGAACAGTCTAATGTGTGACTCCACACTGCGATTCATTAAACTCTATTTTCACGTTTTGTGAAACCAAGTTTCTTGAAACTTGGAGAAACTGTTTCTAGTGATTTCAGTTTCACGTTTCAAAGGGTTAAATTCACCCCACCAACACTTCATCAGTATAAATCGTGAAACGGACCGAAAAACCCAAGCTGGGTTTCCTTGGTGTGCATGTTCTAAGGCGCGATGCACATTGGAGAAAAGCGATTCATGAAACCGGTTTAGTAAAACGTGACTACTGAAGTTGCCCGAAACCGTAAGATAAGATAACTCGGGCCCAGGCACATCGCGTTCCTTAGAACTCTAGTTTCATCAATTTCGTAAAGTCAGGTTTCTGGAAACTTGACAAAAACGGTTCCATGTGACTTCAGTTTCACGTTTCAAGGGGTTAAATCCACCCCACAAACATATCACTTTCTTCTTCAGAATATATCGCGAACTGACCGAGAAACCTGATCTGCGTTTCCTTGGTGCACATGTTCTAATGAAACTGGTTTAATGAAACTCGTTTTATGAAACCAGTTCCATGAAACGCCATTCTCCAGCGTGCATCGCGCCTTGAATGTTTAATTGCCAAAGCTGGAACTGTATTTAAAGACTGGCTCATTAGACTTTTAAAATCATAATTACTAATTGATATAAGAAATAAGCTAGTGCATCAACACATGTTACGATTTTCAACCATTCTTCACTGCGTGTATTTCCCAAACTTTAATTTCACCTTGTGACCTTTTGGTGAACTTGTAATTTTAGGTCGATCGTTTCGTTATTTGTCACTCAGAATCGAATAGTAACACTTATATCTCCCCGACACTATAATAAACGAGTTTTACGCCTAAAAAAACATAAAATAGAGTATATAAAGAATAAACTATAAGCTCATTTATTAATGGAATAGGGGATTTTTGCGAGAGTTGCATAACGTTCTGTATGATAAATTACGTAGAGATCGGCACAAAACTCATTAGTTCGTGAAGGGACATTTTTCATAGAAACCATCGATTTATTTGGGGACAACCACAGCAAATTATTACACAAGAATTTACTATTTCTGTATAAGATAGCCTTTCCTCGCAAATCACAGGCCTATAGAAAAAAGTCCAGTCACGCAGCATGACCCCATGAGCGAATTTTTGAAGAAATCTTCGACATTTCAGTCGCTAATAATCGTGTAGAGAAATTTTAGTTTATGATTTTGATAGACAAACATGGAATCAAATTATAGAAAATAATTAGGAGGATTGGACAATGTTTCATGCAAATTACCGATTTTTACAACTAGCGAACGGCATTATTTCGATTTTTGACTGATTTTTCAACTTTGAGATTTTTGAAAACTTGATAGGATATTCTTATAGGAAATTTCACGCTGATTCCGAATATACCACAATGTTAGTATGCTGAAAGAATTATTTCGCACAACAAATCGCGAAAAACAGGCTATTTTGAAATTTTTGACTACATTTTTGAAAATTTCAACCCGAAGATGTAATCCGATCATGCTGGCCAACGAACTTGAACTTTCGTTTTGTGTCCTTCACATTTTAAAATTTGATTGAAGTTTCTAGCACAATTCTACGGACAGTTATCGTCTGGAATGACACATACATACATATATTACATACATACATTAAAAAATGCGTTAAACTTCAGAATATGATTCAGAATAGCCTGAAACGGATTTCTGCGTAAAGTTTTTTCAAAAAATCACATTCTACAAATTTTGAGGCGAGAGCAATAGCTTAATTTTCTTCAAAAATTCGCTAAATGCGTTAAACTTCAGAATATGATTCAGAATAGCCTGAAACGGATTTCTGCATAAATTTTTTTCAAAAATTCACATTCCACAAATTTTGAGGCGAGAGTAATAGCTTAATTTTCTTCAAAAATTAGCTAATAACAATCGCATAAAAATCCGTTTCAGACCATTTCGAGTTCGAATCTGTGAAAAAAACCATACATGCTGTGTGTATGTATAACTAAGTTTGTCGGAACTGCCCAGTCCACAAATCGAGATTTTTTTATTGAATCTGATGATTTTTTATCGTTAATCCGTTCGCTCTCTACGAGGACTAAAGAAGCAGGGGCTCTATGAATTTGTGGGTGAACCACTAAGTTTCACAATAACTGCTAGATAGTGTTAAGCTTGCTGCAGACGAGCAGCATTGGATGCCGCAGTCACGGTACTGCCAACGCTCTGCTGGGCGTCAGCTCGTGTTGAATACTTACAACAATAGTGTACTTAGGTGTGTTAAATAACTTGAAATTATATAATGTTATTAATTTCTTTTTAGTAGGTATCTACACCTAGAGATATATTTACAAAGCTACCTAATGATTCGTTTAATAATAAGTAGACAGGTACGATACAATACAGAAGTAATTATGGACCTTTGTGTAATAATATGCAGCGTTTTTTCATTACACAGGAGACACTCCTTAGTATGCTCTGTTAAATAAAATCTGTTCCCAAAACTCTACTGCACACGCTCTAGCATTCACACACGCTCTAGCATTCAGACGACAAATATGAACCGAACAGTATATAGCATTTCCCAATTGAGTTAAACTTTTTCCATTTAGGTTTAGTCCTTTTCCATTTAGGTTTAGTCCTTTTTCATTTTGGTTTAAACCTTTTCCATTTAGGTTTAGACCTTTTCCATTTAGATTTAAACCTTTTCCATTTAGATTTAGACCTTTTCCACTTAGATTTAAACCTATTCCATTTGGATTTAAACCTTTTCCATTTGGATTTAAACTCAGGAATTCAACACGTGGGAAAATCAAATGCAGAATATTATGATTATTTAACTGTTGTTATTATAGGTGATCAATATCATCAAACTATGTATCCAACCTAAGAAAATAATCATATTTACCAAACTAACTTTTGAAATTTTAATTTGATTTTTGCACAATATGAATTTACCTCTTCGGTACTTTTACCTCTAACCCGACGTTATTATGCCACAACTTGAAAATAAAATCATGCAGGTGTTTTTTTATGCACAGAAATGTAATATATATAATAATGAACAAATGTTTTTTGAACACAAGAATTTCACATGAACGGAAGTTATAAATTAAGTTATAACTATCCGTTTCCTTTTTTTTTACTTCTAGCCTAATGAAATTTTAGTAGGTAGGCACTTACTTACTATGATGGGGCTAACTACTGACGTTTTGATGGAGTTTAAATCCAAATGGAAAAGGTTTAAATCTAAATGGAAAAGGTTTAAATCTAAATGAAAAAGGTTTAAATCCAAATGGAAAAGGTTTAAATCTAAATGGAAAAGGTCTAAACCTAAGTGGAAAAGGTTTAAACCTAAATGGAAAAGAACTAAACCTAAATGGAAAAAGTTTCACTCAATTCGGAAATGCTATATATATGTTATACTCACATGCTGTGAGTATAACATATACGTATACTCGTATTTGAAACACAAGAAAATATTATGTCATAAGAATTCTATTTGCCAAAGGATGCCGTCGCCAGCGGTGGGTTAGTGACGGCTCCATTTACATTACACGGCCACGAACCACTGAAATACACCGTCGGCCAATCAAGCCACCGATTCACAAGCACCCCTTAATCATCATGACCCTGAAAACTCTCAGACGCCAATTCTACGGAGATCTGGCCAAGTTAGAAGAGGTCCTGCTTGATTGGTTGAGAACGTTGATCTTTAGAAACCATTTGTTAATTCACTGCTCCAAACCGTTTGTTATCAACGAGTAGTTCCGCTTTCACTCCTACTGCTAATGCGGGGTACCCACATGTTTGGGTTATATTATTAAATGAAAGTAGGCAAAATGCAACATGTTGGTCCGCTGACTAGGTTCATCACGAAGCTTCGTGCGAATGATGCTTCGTGGACAATAATAATTTCACATCACTAACATCAGTACCAATTACATTAAGGCTAAAGGGGACAACAGTTGTGTGTGAGATAGAGAGAGAGAAGATACAATAGATAATCTTGATTATCTCCACACCAGTCAATCAATTTTCAAATCTAATTATATATTTGAGTTTGTCTCATCCTAGGCTATCGAGCGAACATAACAAAGTTTCCAAAAAACAGCAAACAAAAATTTGTTTTTCAATTTTTTTTTTCTTGTATTTTGCTCATAAATATTATTTTGAACAATTTTTTTCCTGGAAAACGCTAACATCCCATATTTTTACATATCTCAACTACCTACTAGAATTATCCTCATAAATAATTGTAGTGGGAATCAGACCTAGAGTGAGAATGAAGGTGTAAAAAAAAGTCCAGTCATGCAGCATGACCCCATGACCGAATTTTTGAAGAAATCTTCGACATTTCAGTCGCTATTGACGGCCGAGCGGAGCGAGGCCTTGGGTCTGCTTGCTAGTACGTACATAAATAGAACTTCTTCATAATTTCATGGATGATATTTTCTAAGCCACAATCAGTATTAAAGCTACATCAAGTCCAGTTGAGCGTAAAACATTAAAGAGAGCGACCGAGAGAATCGGAGGACGGAATATTTCACAGAGTAAACTCATCAGTTGTGATTACTTTTTTTTTCTTTTTTTTTTAACAAACACCTACGTTTTAAACAGCATGGTTCTAGGATTGGTTATACAGGGATACTTCCATAAGAGTAGTTCAATCTGAATTTGGACAATGTTTCATACAAATATTACCGATTTTTACAACTAGCGAACGGCATTATTTCGATTTTTGACTGATTTTTCAACTTTGAAATTGTTGAAAACTTGATACATATTCTTATAGGAAATTTTACGCTGATTCCGAATATATCACATGTTAGTATGCTGAAAAAATTATTTCGCACAATAGCAAAAACAGGCTATTTTGAAATTTTTGACTACATTTTTGACAATTTCAATCCGAAGATGTAATCCGATCATGCTGGCCAACGAGCTTGAACTTTCGTTTTGTGTCCTTGACATTTTAAAATTTGTAAACATGACACCTCAGCACTATATCAACGGACCAGACCCCTGGAACCGCCGAGTCAGCAGAAAAACTACTGCGTCTTAAAACAAGTAATGCAGACCTCAGCTTTCCAGCCTCCGGATACCAAGGGTATAAATAACCCTTATAGATCAACACTCTCGTCTCGACCACGTCTCTACGTTCAAGTCCACCATCACTTCTTAGCTTTCTCATTTTAGATTTCAACTCGTAATTTCATAATAAGGTTTTTTAAAAACTCAAGTTCCCACATTCGTGAGATCTTATATATATATATATATATATATATATATATATATATATACATACATATATATATATATATATATACATACATATATATATAGGATTTAGGTTGGCCTAATGATTCACTTTCTGAATGAAGGGGTTGTCCCTTGTAATACATCCTACTGTTACCTTCCGAAATTAAAAATATACCTTTTAATTCCACTATTTCAGAACCATGCCTATTATTTATTTCTATTTTGTCTCCGAAGGGGAAGACTGCTAGATGCTGATTTGATTCTGGAATTGATTCAATCCAATTATCCTCAATGTTTACTGTTACGTATTCACAATGTTCTGCAGTACTGGAACTAAGCATTTCTTCTTCACATTTAACGTTCTGGTTTGATATTAATTTTTTGCTACAATGAATTATACTACCCCTTTGACAATTATCTGACAGGGGTATTGTTGTATTATTTGACTTAGACTTGAGAAGATGATTTATCTTAGGAAATATAGAAACATACTGATTTTGCCTAAGTGTGGGTATTGGTCGTAGAAAGTACAAGTAGTATTGTAACCCATCGGACAATGGTAGATTGAGAAAATAAATTATTTCATCGTCCTTGATTGCACAGGTAACTTGAATAGTGGATTCTATTTCTAGAATATTTTCGTACTTTACTTCTAAAGGTAGTTTGGAACCGTAAGTATTTGACAATTTTTGGAGTTCTAAAACAGCTGATGCGTTCCAATTATACTAGGATGTAATGTTCTCAATTTGCAAAATGTTATTGAATTCTCAATATCTTGGAATATTGTCAGTATCACATTAAATACTAGTTGTTGAAGGTTGAGTATTTCCTTTATGGAATCAGCGAGAGCCTGATTAGAACTAATTTTCATGAAATTATCAATTTCTAACAGTTTGTTTTTTATTTGCTCATTATTGAAACGAATGTCTTGAATAGTCGAATTAAAGTCGGACATCGGATCTGAAATTAGTGAGAATTGAGACTCCAATTGATCCTGAACAGTTATTTGGTTATTCTTAATTTGAGTAAACAGCTTTTCATAACGTTTACCGTCAGAGGCGTCTAGATTGCCGGTTATAAATTTAATTATATTACCTAACCCATTTACTAATCCCCTTTTTTTTCTACTATATATATATATATATATATATATATATATATATATATATATATATATATATATATATATATATTACAAAAATTCGCTCATACTATCATGCTGCATGACTGGAACTTTTTTCTCAATTTTTGGATTTTATGCATCTTGAAACGAACTAAAC